>WAAF01016872.1:503381-585881 GCA_013400475.1 Tricholaema leucomelas
AGTCTGGTTTTCTACCTCTTTATTTTTAAAGACAAAAAAACCTGCTGATGTCATGTATTTAATTTGATTTTGGTTTCTCAAGTGCTAATTCATAATTGATTCTATGATCATTTGAGGTGCTTGTGACCTCTAAAACATACACAGATGTGATGTGTTGGCACTGGTTTCTCCCACTCTGGAAGTAATTTACATTTTAAGTAATGCTTTGTTGGTGAGCAACTTTATATTAATAAACTTATAGCTGACAGAAAAGATAGCAAGGGATAACTTAGGCACTTCTTAAATCCAATCAGAGTTTAGCTAAAACAGACTATATTAATGTATGGGCACTGTTATAAACTCTATTAATACAGCTGAAAGCCGTCAAGCACCAGTGCCTCCCAGAAACAGAAAAAAGTTTGTATTAAAAATCACTGAACAGTATCAAAAATGGGAACAATACTTACAAATGAAATTCTACACCCAACTTCATAAAATCCCTTCTTATAGGTTAGTATCTTTGCCTGCTATGCACAATGAATGGTAGTGAACTTTAGAGTTTTATTCTGTAAATACTCATGGTTTATGGGGGTGGTTGTGTGTGTTCTCAGAGTAGTTAATATTAAATTAGTACATGGTGTTAAGAAAGTATTTTTTTTCTAGTTAAGCAGATCCTTACAGAGGAAGTTACTAATAAGAACAGCCGTGTTTACTGTTGTCTGCATTTGTGTGATTCACAGCTGAGCACTTCTCTTGTGTATTCAGTGACAAATGGCAATCACTTTATCATTTATCTTATGACAAATAGCAGATTCAGCCACAAACTGCTGGCCGTAGCAAACTTACAGGATGAAGTTCTTTATTGTTTATGGTTTGTGGGTTGATGTATTCATGCCTTGTTTATTTGTGAAATGAACAAAAGTCAGGAAGCGGGCATGAACAAAAAAAATTTGGCCACACAGTCAGTTGTACTCTCCACCCATCCCTGTTTTCCTAGGACCCTGCAAGGGAATTCAATGAACTAGGTCTAAGCTGTAAGCTGCCTTTAGAGAGAGAGGGGGAAAAAAAAGGAAAGAAAGTCATTAGAGGATGCACCAAATTGTGACATTATGCCCTTAAGCCAAAATAACACTGAATGGGGTTCCTACCTCGCATTAACCTCCTGAATAAGGGTCTTTAGTTTCATAGATAGCTGTTGTCATAGGAAAGTGATGTCAGACCATGACAGAAAAAAATGATCCTACTTTGATAGCAGCCAACCTGAGTAATATTTTAGCTTCTTTATTTAAAGGCAGATAATCATTGACATATTTTGTGGATACTGCATTACTAAATGCAGTTTTACTCTGCTTTCATTGTGGTTCTTCTGCACTTATTTATGTAACTTGAGTGCATCAAGTTGTTATGAGGGAGCAAGGTCTTGCTCTCTTTTTTTAATCTTTCTGCTTAAAAAGGCTGCTGCTCTCTATGGTGTCATAGCACAAGTGTGGCTTCTACATATAAAAAGATGCATTTAGATGTAGACAAGGCATGAGGATGTCTAGTGTTTCTGTAGCTGAAACTAAATCCGTAGTTAAGCCCTGAGATGAAAGAACTCCTTTTCCAAACTTCATCCTGTGATGTGAAGCAAATATAACTGTCTTAGTTGTAATGAACTGTAGAAGGAGACAGTTTCTCAGATAAATGAGACTTAGCCCAGCTGGGACTGTAAAAATAAGAAACCTGATCTTCAATGTATTAAAAGGTCAGTTAATATACATGAAGTGCTTGTGTGATATGTTCTCATTGATCTATCCTGTGTGAAGTTCATGTCATTTCATTCTGAACAGCTGAGAGTGCTTGCTTCTAATCTTGGCCGATTCTCTGGCAAAGCAAATCCTAAATCTGATGGAACCAGCCTTTGTGAAGATACCGTGCAGTGGGGAGTCCTTGGGTTGCATAGCTAAATTGTAACTGCTCCTATGTTACTACCATTGCTCTTTGCAAGGAGTTGGCTGGAACACAAGGGGAAGTAGGTGGGATTTGGTCTCAGGTGATGTTACAAGTTTTTCAGACTTTTAGCAGCCTGAAGCAGTTATCCTTAAAAACATACTGTAATCAGTTCAACTCAGTGCAGTTCCACAACTGTGCAGAGCATGCCTCTGGGGCAACTCAATTCCTGTTATCCCCACAAATGCTTTAGATTTAGGGATCCACAGAAGCAGAAATTGACATCTGAATATTCTTTTGGCTCTGGAGTTGAAATCCATAGTAGTCTGTAGATGTAAGCCTGAATCCTTGAATCAGTTCAGTCACTAGGACTTTGCTCACTGGGGCTTCACCAGAGCAGTCTAGAACAAGTATGTGTATCTTTCTAGCTGAACTTAAAGCTGCATGCCACCTTTGCAGCAAGAACCAGGTGTTCTTAGTACCAAAGCAAGGTTATAGCTTTTGCAGTGTGGTCAGTATGAACAGAATTTTATTTTAAAATCCAGATTTGTGTTTTATTTGCCCATTGCTGTATGACTTGTGTAGTGCCTACACAGCAGTTAGGTACTCTAGCATCTTGCAAAGACCTCATCAACCTAAATTAGTTCTTTAGTTCATTTTATTAGCTTAACTTTGCATCCCAAAAATGAATGGTACCTAATCAACCTTTTTCAGTATTATTCAGACTCTTTATGAGCTTAGATAACCACTGAACTATCATTATGGTCGTAAGATGCTTACTTGTCAGTAAAAGCATCAGTCTTAATAGTAAATCCATGATCTTGATTAGCAAGGATCTGAGAAAACTGGAGGCAGGTTGGTGTCAGTAGTTTGATCTCAAACTTCTTTTTACTTTTTCTGAACATTAGGTGCCTGATAATTGTCAGTTGCAATTGTTAATGATTTATTGAACCTGGTTACACCACTTGTCTAAGAAATCTTCAGTAGAAAGACAAACCCTTTTGTCTGTTAACAACTGAGGTAGGATTCTTTAAAGATATGAAAGCATTTACCTATTTATTTTTTTTTTCAATTCTGGAGCTTCAATTTACAGGGAATTTGTTGTTTCCAGGATGCAACATTGTAAATCTGGCAAGGTGTACAGAGTGCAAGAATAACTTAAACTGCTAAAGTGTGTTTTACTGTGTGATTTATATTCTGACCTTCCTGTTCAAACGCAAGGTAACTATGCAAAGGTCATCTCGGTTTTATAGCTGTCTCTCATATGCAGCCAAAAGCAGCCTCTTGATTACTTCTAACATGATGTCATTCACAGAAGCCCATCAGGAGAAGGGGAAGGTTCAGAGCTGAACTTTCATCATATGATTGAGCAATTTCAGTTGCAATAATTTTAAACTATCTGATTAGAAAATGTGAGATTCAAAGTCAAAATTGCTCAGCTGGCAATGCATTGATTGGAAAAAATGGGCCACAGTGATTTTATAGAAGCTCTTTTTGATGATTGCAACATCATAGAGTGGTATAGACACTTGCCTGAGGCCAAACTCAGTAAGCAGTCCAACAAACAGCCCCAAAACTGTGTTACTGGGATTTGTGATAGTGAAAGCATGTACACTAAATATCAATTTGGGGTAGAGGGAGTGTTGTAGTAATAGTATTGAATTCCCTCTCAAAAGAGAAGCTAATAAAGAATATGAGCATGAGTAGACGGAGAACTGTGGTTAAAAATTAAGATATACATTAAAAAAATGCAGCTTTGATAAAAATGAGGATTGACTGTTAAAGAATTTCTGATGGATATATGCATAAATTGTTACAAGACTCACAGAGTGTATTTGGTCTTGTTAGACTCATCAATCCATGCTGAAAAAAATTAAGCAAATGGTCTTGATGTCACCATTCAGAAGCTGCATTGAATCTAGAAATGGAAATTTGTAGCAAAGCAGCAACAGTGTTTTGTGGTCAATGCATGCTTAAGGTCACAGGGGATGACTTTTATCACATAGATTGGAGGAAAAAAAAACAGTTTCTACAACAGTGAGTTCAACATACAGCTAAACATCCTATCATACCTACATGAAGAGAGAAGCTAATTTGGAACCTGTTCTTAACTCCAAGGGAGGAACCTTCCAGGGAGAGTGCTATGTCCAAATGACGTGGACAGCATGTCTTTGTGTTGGGAGTAGAGATGTTAGCCCAGTGCTGTGCAACTGTCTCTTCTTCTCAGTGACAGGAGTGAGTATTATGATGAATGGCACTATACCCATTTTCTGCTCTTTCTGTCCATTTTGAACATGACCTAAGATGTGAGTGTTGGTTGTTACAGATAGGAATAAGGTGTTAGGACCACGCTTTTTGAGAGGTTGCCTGATTAAGTTACAGTAAGTTTGGTTGTACTTCCTCCTGCAATGCAAAATACCCCCATAGATACGCAAGGTTTTAAGCTCAAATAATTGCATGTGCCAGTATACTTGATTTTTGTACAAAATGAACTGGTGGACATGAAGAGCAGAACATAATTCTACAGTTTTATTATTTGAGGATCCTGTCTGCCTGCTAAAGAGAGAGGGAAAAATCCTCCAATATATTCTGTTTATATTCATTCATTGAAAATGATAACCTGTGTAGATGAATGATTCATCTGTCAGATTTTCTAGCACTGCAGTTCCAGTGCTGGTAGTTAGATCATAATGAGTTTGTTATTTGGGACTTGTCTATGTGACATTTGGAATTCACAACTGTCTACTCATCTACCAGGATTCTGTACATCCACAGCCTTTAAGCATTTCCAGTCAGCCAAAATTTTCTATTATCAGAAATCAGTTAGCTGCATGATTTGCTCAGGTTGATTTCAAGTAGCTTGAATTTCCCAGCAAAATGTGTCCCTAGGAGGAATGAATGGTTAAATTAGCTGAAATAGCATTTTTGAGAAGCAGAACAGGTGTGATTTGAATGCACATTTTTACTTGTTAATAGTTGGGCAGATGTATGTTTTGTTAAGAGAAAGAGTTACTTAAATCTTACTTACACTTGTTTAATTTGCCTTCATGTACTTTGCTAGAACATCCTACCCTCTTTGTTAAAGGTATATTGCTTTTTTTGAAGTAATGGTGGTCAAAAGGTATTTGGTCATAGCAGAGATTCAAGTAGCTGCAAACAGTTTTGCATGTCAGTAATTACTGGGGTGTTTCAGTGTTGGTGAATAGTTTTTTTTTTTAGTAAGAACTTTTTTTTTCCAGTGGGCAGTGATATAGAGTAGTAAAAAATTGAAGAAGTTTGCTCTTTTGGAAGTTTGGGAATTGAATGGGAAGCTGGATATGATAGTAGACTTCACATAGGGAGTAGACAGAATGGGACAAAAAAACCAAAGGATGATTTTTTTCAGAACTTATCTAAGGTACTGTAGAACAGGAAGACTGTACCTTCCCTCTCCAATATCTGTGCAGCCTCATTCTCAGCAAAAACGTAGTTTTTAAGTAGTTAATCTCCCCTGGCCTCAATTTCTTTAATGTTTTGCATGTTGTGTTTAGCCATAAATTTACTGTACAAAGGCAATTAAAAGCTCAAAGGGTCCCTGAAACAAAGCTTTACTCTGAAAAGACCACTGCTTAGTTACCTTTATGCAGAATCACAAACTGATATTCAGTTCCCTTCTTATCATGCCTGAGAGCTTTTCACACTTCAGTTTCCACAAATGCAATTGTTTTGGTGCAATAAGGTTTAGAGAACTGCTGTTGCATAGTGATATTCTACTGCATTGGACAAGGCAATACCTATATTATAAAAAACATTCTGGGTTACAAAACCTGTCACAAATAAGGGGAAAGGTTATAATTTGGAGGTTTTTTCCCCTCCTAGTAAAAAATTTCAGAGAGTTCTCAACTTAGCGCAACTGCAGATGTTTTTGTATTTATTAAGGTACAGATCTCAAATGCAGCAGTGATTTAGGCTGTAGCCCTGTGACAGGATTGAATCCATCAGAATTAGGAAGTTGGAGAGTACCAACTGTCTTAGAAACCTACACTTACAACACAGCATACGATTCTGCACACTAGCACCCTGAGCAACAGAAAAAATCTAGTGCTAATTGATATAGGAAATCTAAATATCACAGAAGAGTTTCAGGGGACAAAACTTTGTCATTTACCTCAGACAAATTTTGAGGGATTTATAACTGAAATATGCAGATGTAGAGAATCTGAAGTTAGTACCCATTCAATAAAGGTATCTCAGCAACAAACTTACTATTGCTTTCTATTTATAATTAAGGAGAAAAGGTTGAACTTAAGTGTAATTTACCATTCAAGTGTATTTTCTCTCATGTTGAATATTATTTGATCTCTACTGTAAAACCCTTAGGGTGTGTAGCATGGGGAATCTACAAGCTATCCCATATGTACTTACTCTTCCTTGCCAACTAAAATGGAATAAGCTGCATCTGCACTGAATGATAGCAAAATGATTTTACCCTGAACTGAAGAATGGTGGTGTGGTTTTCACAGGCTGGATAATAGAAATCCACTTCATGTTCTTTATGTAAAGGATTTGCTCTGCTCTTTTAAAACACCTTCTGATGTTCCTTATGTAGTACTGTTGAAAACAGTCACACTTGCTATCTGAACACAGCAATTGTCTTCCCTTAGTGATTTAGTCACATAGGTGATGGTATCAGACCACTTGGTCTGAATATTTTAATTTATTTCAAACCCATAAATCATTTAATGATACGACAGATATTATTTGTGTATGTGTGAGATCTGTGTGTATGTAGGCAGTTGACTTCCCAGAAGAGTTTAAACTTTGGGACCTTCTACATGTATGATATGTACAGTCATAGAAAGCTTAGTTTTTACACTTTAGTGATAAACTAATTTAGCTTCATGCTCATCTTCTAAACCCACACTACTGTGATTTTTTTTTCTTATTTTGACCACTAGAATATATTTCCATATCCCATGTTCTGACTTGTTTAGTTTAAATCACCTTCTAACCTAGAACTGCTTGAAGCTACTGCAAAACAGCAAATGACCTTGCTTAGAGCAACATGGCCATTCCCCGAAGAAAATACGAATTATCTAATACAAAAATACTACTACTTTTTGCCTATTGAGCTCAAAACAGTTTATTACATGTTCTATAAGTAATATCTTCTTTTTTTTTATGGCTGGGTACTTGAGATGCACTGGTTAGGGTTTGTTTATTGTAATGTTATTGATTTGCTGTCTATCACAGATAAGATAACAATTACCTGGATTAATGCAGTCTTTTCTTAGGTCTAAAATTTGGCATTAATATTTTAGTGGGAAGGGGGGGGGAAATTACTTTGGAAGCTTCTATGTTTCTTTCTGATTCTACTTTAAAGGAATATTACAAATTTTCATGTAGTGATGTAAGATAGAAAGATGTAAGATAGAAAGTACAAATTTTCATGTAGTGATGTAAGATAGAAAGATGTAAGATAGAAAGTACAAATTTTCATGTAGTGATGTAAGATAGAAAGATGTAAGATAGAAAGTACAAATTTTCATGTAGTGATGTAAGATAGAAAGTTGTAAGGATCCTGTTGATACAAGCACAGATATATCTGCTTACCTACTGTGCCATTCTTCTGAGGGTTATTTTTACCCTCAGTTGATGTCTCTTGCAGGTTGTGTAACAAAACCAAATCAAATTTACATGATCCATACAGAATGTGTGGAGTGATGTCAGTTTCTTGGTTAATATTAGAAGTCATAGAATCATAGAATGGGTTAGGTTGGAAGGGACCTCAAGGATCATCTAGCTCCAACCCCCTGCCATAGGCAGGGACACCTCCCACTAGAGCAGGCTGCTCAAGGCCTCATCCAGCCTGGCTTTAAACGTCATCCACAACCTCCCTGGGCAACCCATTCCAGTGTGTTAACACCCTCACTGCAAAGAACTTCCTCCTAACATCCAGTCTAAATCTCCCCTCTTCCAGCTTAAACCCATTCCCCCTCGTCCTAACATTACTAGACCGTGTAAATAGTCCCTCCCCAGCATTCCTGTAGGCTCCCTTCAGAGTCATGCCCCTACTGTGTGAATTTCTATTCTTGATCAGCTATAGCAAAATAATACTGGCTTTGGAGAAGATATTTCTAAACATTTATTGACATGGTCTTTTCTGTAATATTTTCTTACATCTTGGCTTTGGAGTCTCAAGACGAAGATAATGCTGTGTTCCATAACAGCCATGAAAACACCTGGCAGATTATTTGTAATTCCAATCAGTTTTTAAACTATTGGCCTTCATTACACAGCCCACAGAGTGCTTGTGGCCCACAACATGTATAATTGTAACCCACCATAAATTAGTAGCATGGCCTCTATAATTCAGTGTTGCAGAAGCTCTTGTTTATCCAAAAGAACATTGTTCTTGTGAAAAGATGAGTTGCTTCTAATATGTATACTAATTACTGAAAATTATTGTATGACAATTGAATGTCCTCAGCCAGTCATTACAAAGAAATACTGTCAAGTTGTCAGCTCATAAACTACTCCTTGGAGCTGAGGTGTTGGCAGGAAGCGAGTTGATGTTTCAAATAGGCTCTGGCTGGTGGTAATCCCTCAGAATAGGTTGAGTTTCTCTACAGCTGTATTTTTACTTTTTCAGTTCCCTTCCTGGTCTAGAGAATTGGGGATGAAAATGAGTGTGGGTGGAAAGAACTTCTACTAATTTTTGAGTATTGCTGTGATTGTTTTGAGTAAATATTTGAAGATAATACTGAAATGTATTTCTCTTGTAAGCACTTTCAGTAAGAACTGAAAAGATTGTTAGCTGCCCCTAATGGCAGATTTTCTTCAGTATGAGAGATTTCTTGGGTTCCACAAATCCCCCTGTCAGCAGAAGGTATTTACAGCTGCCCTAGGTATAATAATGAAATACTTCTGCTCTATGTATGTATGCATGACCACTCCATGTTGTCACAGATGTGACCAAGTAGTTCAGTGTGAATACTGATGCATTTTGTGGTTCATGTCAGTTAGGTTGGGGATTCTCTGTTGAATGTCTTAAACATTTGCATTTGCACTTAAGAGAAAATGTTACCTTTTAATATTGCACATTCACCAGCCATGAAATATGAGGTCTATGACTTCTAATGGTCATGGATGCATTTCTGGTGAAGTGATAGATTGCTGGGAAGTAGCATAGCAGGAAGATGGCTGTCAGATTGCCCACATCCCCAGAGTTAAAGGAGCATGTTAAGCTGTAGGGAGGTGCTGTGTTACCAGAATGATGCCAAAATACCTTTGCAGTTAAGGAGGAGGATGTAACTCCCCAAGCTTAGAACCATAGGCTCACTGAGGTTTGGAAAGATGTTGAGGTCTGTAGTCCAACCCTCTGCACGGAGGACATGAACATTCCTGTCAGACCAAATTCCTTCTGCCTTGACTCCTTCTCCCCTGCATGTTTATGAATATCAGTTGGTACCTCTAAATAACACCCCTACCCTTCATTTTCCTCTGCCACAGGGCAATGTGCGTTTGGTAGGGTTGAATTCAAAACCTCAAAGATGTTAACAAGAATTAACTGATCCAGTTACTTGTTTTGTCATATAGCTAGATGGATCTGGAGGTGCTGAAAGATTAATTTGGAGTAGCATGGGTATTCCTAAGGCTGATGGGAGCATTATATAGGTACTTGCATGTTGTGCTGTGCCTAACTCCAAAGAAAATAAAAATCATGGATTCTTGGTTTTTTGTTTTGTTATACTATTTGTTTAACTGTTGTTACTGTTTGGTAAAGGTTAAAGAAACATTATTAGCAAGAGATCACACATGTTTTTATAGTTTAGAATGTATATTTTTTTTCCCAAGGCTTTTAATATATTAGATGTTAGTTTCCTGAGGTATGCCCAGTATTAAAAATTAGTATTTTGTATTAACCTTATGTAAGACAGATGTGTAAAGACAGACAACCTTGGGAAAGCAAAATAAAATCACAAATGACATTTAGTAGGAAAACTATGAAAGAGAATTGTCTTTAATTAGTTCACAGTTGGAGATTTCTTCATACTGCTTATTTTAGTTAAGTCTTTCATTGAGGAGAAAAAAAAAACTGTTTCACTTTCAGGATCCTTGGAGGGGTGAGGATCTTGGGACACCATAGATATGTCTCAGATGTGCCTTCCAAAAAGCTACTATATCTTTATGAAACTACATTATACTACCTACGAATTCATAAGTTGTTATTTTTAATCTACAGAAATTTGTGTTTGGAGATTGATTTGGATTCTTTTCCAAATAATGTTGCAGGAGAGACTTCCAATCTCCCTGCTGTTGCACAGAGAAGCAAAGGTTTTATAGCAGCAGAACCTGTACTCTTGTCCTGGATGTATTTTTCTAGCTCAGCAGATTGTAAGATATCCATCCTTAAGATAAGCACTGCCTTTCCTGCCTAGCAAATCAAAAAATCTAAGTAGCTGAAGATACTTTAGTCCAAAAGTGTGAGGAATTCAACTGTTTTGTACAGACTGAATCTTAAGATCTCATCCAAAATGTTGAACACTTGTTTCTACATAGCTATCTTGTCACATACATGCAATCAGTAGTGAGAAGCTCAGAAGCTGTAACTACTGCTTATTTCTTCCCATAGGAAGGAGAGGAATTCCTGTGGCTTTGCTTTTGATCTGCTTTCAAATTTGCTTGTACAACAATGTGATCTTCTTCATCAGAAATGTTAATTTGCTCGGCCTGTGAGTTTACCAGGATGTGGTAGGGCGATATTAACAGACAACTTTCTTTTATGAGTTCAAGTTCTGGAGAATAATACCATTTGATAAATAAGACATTAGTAGTAGTATTGCTTAGTCAATGAGGAACTGGCAAGTGTGTTATGTGCTGTTGGGATCCTTTTTTATATGCCCCAGTATCTTTTTGATAATTTAAAAAATGATTCAAACTTAATACCTAATACATTAAAATTACAATCCAGAACTTGTTAGAAAGTACTCTTTCATGTTTCTGTGTGGTACCTAATTTTTAAGCTTAATTTTCAGTTCACTGTACCAGGATTTAGATGCAAAGCAAGGTGAGGAGAAAAGATGGATAATAATAGTCATTAATTTTGTCACTAAACAATGAGGCATAGCCTCCCAGTTTTTATCGCTGTCAAGACAGAAATGAGTATTAAAGCTTGCCTTCACATGTACATTGTGTTTCCATTTTAATGTCTATCAAAAATAATGTTGAAGTTGGTTACATAGAGAAAGCTGAAGACCAATCAAATTCTTGTGAAGATAGTTTGAGCTTCGTATTTAGAACTTGTAGGTACCAGATAAATGTTTATCGTAGAATCAACCCTGTTGGAGGAGACAGCCGAGCTCATCAGTCCAACCTAGCACCCAGCCCTGTCCAATCCACTGGATTATGGCACTTAGTGCCTCAGCAGGCTTTTCTTGAACAAATGCAGGGATGGCAACTCCTTCATGTCCTTGGGCAGCCCATTCCAATGCCAATCACTCTCTCTGGGAAGAACTTCCTTCTAACATCAAGCCTATAACTCTACTGGCACAACTTGAGACTGTGTCCCCTTTTTTCTGTTGCTGGTTGCCTAGCAAAAGAAACTGACCCCTGTCTGGCTACAACCTACCTTCAGGTAGTTGTAGAGAGCAATGAGGTCCCTCCTGGACCTCCTCTTCTCCAGGCTAAACACCTGCAACTTCCTCATCCTCTCCTCACAGGGCTGTGCTCCAGGCCTCTCATGAGCTTTGTTGCCTTAAACCTTCTGAAGGTTCCTGGACTGTTTATGTTCACTAGATTTTTTATTTTTTCCCCTACTGTTATGGGACCCTTAAGATCATCACTTAAAATCTGAAATTTAGCCATGAATGAGCATTTTTTTTCAACTTGTTTCTTTTCAAAAGAATAACCCATCTCAAAAAATTTTGACAAGAATGATCAGACACAACAGCAAGATTGAAAAGTTGAACTGACTTTAAAATATGTCACTAAGTATCACAAACTGTTGGACTGAGTCCGGAGGAGGACCACAAAGATGATTCAAGGGCTGAAGGACCTCTACTATGAGGGTAGGCTGAGGGAGCTGGGGTTGTTCAGCTTTGAGAAGAATCCAGAAGGACCTTGTCCTTGCCTTCCAATACCTGAAGGGAACAGGAAGGCTGAATAGGGACTTTCCATAAGGGTGTCTAGCAATAGGACAAGGGGGAATGGCTTTAAGCTGAGAAAGAGTAGGTTTAGACTGGATTTTAGGAAGAAGCTCTTCAGTATGAGAGTGGTGAGACTGGAACATACAGCTCAGAGAGGTTGTAGATGGCCCCTCCCTGGAGGTGTTCAAGGCCGGGTTGGATGAGACCTTGAGCAACAAAATCTAGTTGAAAGACACCCCTGGCCATGGCAGAGAGGTTCAAGTAGATGATCTTCAAGGTCCCTTCTAACCTGAATCATTCTATGATTCTGTGTCAGGATTTCCAGACTTTGAATATGGCAGTTTCCACTGAAGGGCACCTGTCAGCAATGAAGGATTAGAATAACTTCAAATTGACAGAGAGTATTCCTGACTTCATGCCTTATTTCTGTGCCATCACAGCAACTTCCTCCTTCATCAAGATCATGTGAGCAGAACCACAAACCTTCCATTTTGTTGAGGTTTCAGGGAATCTCTTACTACTGTTAGCTTTCAGGTACCTATAATGGCCAATTCTGCCTACTTTCTGGTTTATTTCTAGAATAATCTTTCAAAGGAAACCCAGAAAAACTAGTGGTCAACCTTGCTGATAACCTGTTGTGATTTGCACTTGAACTATAGAAGTGACCATTGCATCAGGAGTAAAAAAATATTGTATTTGACCTAGTTGGAGTTAAGAATGCATGACTCAGGTTCTACAGCTTAAATACTGACTAGTTTCAGATAGCTGTTTTTGAACTGACACTCCAAATTCTAGCATGTTATTAATGTTCATCAAGCCAGTTAATTGTGCCACAGGATTTTTACAGTCCTGTGTATCCCTGTGAAAAAGAAGTAATTGATGATACCATAGAAAATAAAAAATCCAATATTTTTATTTTCTTATAGTGAATATGTTGTCATACAGAATTTTTTGTAATAGAACTTTATCCAAATTGTAGTCTTAACAGATGGGATCTGGTTGGGGTTCCACATATTTAGTTATTTAGGACTTTAGTAAACAGTGATTTTATCCAGTCTGTGATTGGAACAGATGTGATCTTATCAGGGTTCCACTTTTTTTCAGGAGCATAAAATTGCCATGATTTGCTGTACAGTGCTGTAGTTTACTTTCTTGTGCTTTTAGAACCAGAGTCCCTTTTAGCCAGAATTTGCCCTTGGGTCCTAAAAACATCATAATAGGGAGTTAATGTTTTATTCTCTATTAATCCCATTAAATCCTTTTAATATTAGAGCATGTGTTGCTTTATAGCATTAACTAGTGTCTTGCACTCAACAGTATTTTCACAGTTTATGACACTGCTTAGGGCATTAACAAACAGCTGTTTGAATTAAATGAGCAGTTAAGGACCCTGTTCATTAACTCAAAAGTTTCATGTATTTTTAATTCCTTAAATCTAATGGTATTATCACCCTCCAAGAAATCTATCTTTGATTATAATTTGCTGTGACCAGTATCAGTTTGGGTGAGATGTGAGAGATGATTTTTTGACTATAAACTCTGTCAGTGGTGAGCATCTCCAGTGAATCTGAACTGTCTTCTAACAGTTTTAATCTTTTGGGATGTAAAACTTTTAAAGTTGTTTACAGCAGTTGTGTGAAGATTTCTTCCAATTTTGTTTACTGATGACTTCATTTAGCTAATGTAAAGAGGCAGTTGGAACAGAATTATTTGCATTTGGAATGGTGCTATCAGAGGTTTCTGACTGACTCATTTCAAAAACAAGGAAGAGAAAATTGTATTTGGACAGTGACAGTGTTTAATGGAGTTCTATGTATCAACTGTGTGCAGGCATTTCACACATACAAGAGTTAGATTTCTAAGTACTGTAGTGTGTAAGTGGTTTAACTTCTCGTTTTCATGTGGATTTTTTGTGGTGTATTATGAGGCAACAAAGATGTATTTTGAGCAGAGGCAAGTGTCTCATTGTATAGCTTCAATCAAAAAAAACCCCTTTTATTGTAAATGTCTGTGTGTGCATGTAGAGCTGAAGATAAATACTGCTTTAATATGTTTGTAGTGTTTCAGCCCTAACACTTCAGCCCAAATGCTACACATTCTGTAGGATTGCTTATCTCTACTATTGCCAGCACTTGCCTAGATTTCTGTGGGAGCTGATGCAGTTTGTCAACCTTTTTTGCTCTCTACCAGTTCTTTTAGTCCTGACTAGTCTAAAATGGTTTAGTCCTGATTGTCTAACCTCACAAACCCAGACATTTTTAATGAAGCTTTCCCTGGAAAAGTCATTCAAACATGTAACACTTTACACATGGTTTATTAATGTTTTATTGGTTTAGATAGAAGAGGACACAGCCTGAAGCTGCACCAGGGCAGATTTAGACTGGAGGTTAGGAAGAAGCTCTAGGCTGGACGTTAGGTGGAAGTTCTTCATGGAGTGATTTGCCATTGGAGTGGGCTGCCCAGGGAGGTGGTGGAGTTGCCATTCCCAGAGGTGTTGAGGAAAAGCTTGGATGAGGCACTTAGTGCCATGGTCTAGTTAATTGGCTAGGGCTGAGTGCTAGGTTGGACTGGATGATCTGAGAGGTCTCTTCCAATCTGGTTGATTCTATTATTATAGACCCTCATTCCAAGTGCTTTTAGTACACACTCAGTTTTAAGCATACAGCTTTCTAGCAGAGAACAGTGGTATTGCTTAGTGTAGTGTTTATTTAGCTCACAGGATATTTAAATGCTTGATTTCATACTGGGGCAATACATTGAGGCACCAGTGAGACACTGGAACAGATTGTGCTGAGAAGCTGTGGATGTTGCATCCTTGGCAGTGATCAAGGTCAGGCTGGGTAGAGCGTTCAGCAACATTATCTGGGGGAAGACAGGTTGGGGACTGACCTGCTGGAAAGCACTGAAGGGGAGAGGGACTTGAGAGGTAAATCTTATTAATTCAGTCTGTTTATTATAAAATTAGTGATTCTTAGAAATATATACAGACTTTGATCATTTTATCTTTACATAGAGGAAGGAAGTCTTGTAGCCAAAAATCTTCAAACCCTCCAAAACTGTGCTGAGACCTACTTGACTTGAAGAAAGAGGAATGTGCTAACATCACTCTGATATACTAGATCCTATTGCACAAATAGAGTGGGAGAGGCTGGAAAGAGGAAATTTGCACTGAGGAAAAGATAAATCTTCCATGGAATCCATAAAGTTGATCATCTTAAAGGAATTGAGGAAAGTACAATTTTGAAAGTACATTGATCATTGGAGAAGATGGAGAGACAAAGTTGTTAGCTTTCTAAAGTAGCTGAGATCTCCACAATCTCGACTGATATGTGTAATCTAGAATTGCTCCCAAGAGACAGGTTTCATAGTTTCTGTTTAAATTCCTTTTAGCAGCACTTAACATCCAGAATTTTTCTTTAAAATACTTGGGTTGAAATTCTTTTCATTTTTTAAAATACATTCATTAATAGTTGGGTTTTTTCCTCAATATTTTGTTACCTCTACCTACAGGGGAAGGAGACTTGTTTGAGAAGCTAAACTGTTTTATAAGACCTTGGAACTTATGGGACCATTTTTTGCCTGTTCCAAGACTGATGCAAAAACATCTTTGTGGCAAGCAAATTTCTGTAGGGAAATGCTTTAAAATAGGTCCTCCAAAAGAAAAGGTCAAAATGGCTTTTACAAAAGACTGAAAAAACTCAAACTCAAAATTGTTCATGTCTTTATTTAATATGGTTCAATATATTTTTGAACTCCAGGAGAATAAAGTCACCAAAAGAAAGTCTCCTCTGTTGCAGGTGAGAGCTTACTGACTGAGTACTCAGCATCAATTCTGTCTTAGATATTATTTTTCCAATCCACTTTTTCTCATAGTTCTCATGTAAGGGTATATTAGTTAGGAAAACAGGCAAGTCTGTGCCCACTGTCTTCCAACTGCATGTTAAGAACTCCAAGATGTTATGTGAAGACCTGTTTGTTTTTCCCCTCCATACTGATTGGAAATAACCAAAAATTCAAGATGGGATTTTGTTCAAGTCAAACCTGGATCTATAAATAACCTGCTTTAGGAAGAAGGTTTAGCCCTTCCTACATGTCATTGTCACATGGATTGTTTGCAGTGATGATGAAAAGAAGGTTTGCTTACCAGTAGTTGTGAGTTGGTATACATTGGCTGTGTGAATGCACACATCCCCTTCTTCATCTCTTAAGAGTCCTCTAGAATCTGCTGATTATTGGAAGGCAATTATAGAATCATTAAGGTTTGAAAAGATCTTCAAGATCATCAAGTCCACCCATCAACCTAACACCACTATGCCCATTAAGCCATGCTCTGCAGTGCCATGTTTACATGTTTTTTGAAAAGCTTGAGGGATGGTGACTGCTGCCTTGTGAGTAGCTTGTTCCAATGTCTAACCACTCTTTCAGTAAAGAAATATTTCCAAACATCCAGTCTAAACTTCCCCTGCCACAACTTAAGGCTGTTTGCTCTCATTCTAGATAATAGTACTTTCCAGGTAACTTGGGCTGTTTGCGACTATGTGCTGTGTTCACGTTGCTGTAAATAGGAAGGGAGTATGTGTCTTCAGCTTACTCTTCTAAAAACAATAGTCAAACCTTTAGAGCTGTGAGCACAGCAGAAGTTAGGAGACAAAATTGTTGCTTGAAGCAGGCTAAGTCTCAAGTGATGTTGTTCCTCAGTGTCTGAGCAACTTGGAGTAGAACCTGAGTTTTCTATTTCCTGATGATTCTAAGAAAGGCCCTTTGTATATTGCACACATTAAAAACAAATATGTTCCTCACAAGGCTGTTTATGGTTATGCTGACAGTGGAATCCTATCTCAGGAAGAGGACACGTGAACAAGATGAACAGCAGCATTCGTTTGCAAAGTAGCAAATCCAGCCTTATGGTGGGAGCTGAGAAACTCTTTTGTGTATGAACTTTTGTAGTTGTTGAGGTAGTTTGGTTCAGAATGTATTCACTTTTAATGCCTTGTATGTTGCATTTGTTGGTTGATAAAATGTTTAGTAAGCACAACAAAGAGGTAAAAGGAAGAAGAGGAAGACAGAGGAAGAACTGAACATCTTCAAGAGTAAATGAATAGGGCTGTGTGTGTCTGGAAAAAAGGGAAATTATTTCAGAGAACATTTTGAATGGTAAATGCAACATGCTAGCCATGGCCTGATTTCTATTGTTCTGCTGTTAGTGAAAACAGAGGCTTCTTGGGCACCATGTTTTAACTGGAAGTTTGATCAGAATATTAAGTGAGTCATCCAACCTTTCCCCCAAACCAGAAAGAAGTGCAGGAGTGTGCTTAAAAAGGCTTCCTAGCCTGGTTTGAGGACATGCAGTGCTGGACAGTAAGGTTCAGCAGCTGTCTTTATGCTGTTGTTAGCCATTTGTTATCGGTGAAATTCTGGAGAACTACTGTTCCAAGGCTGTTGCTGTAAAATCATAGTGCATCCTAGTTTGTTGGAGGTTAGTAGCACTTGTTAATTTGATCAAGGCTGAAGTTTACGGAGGATAAAGTAAACAATGCAAACTGCAGACACCATCAGTTTCCTATGGGCAGTGAAGTGTAGTTTGTTCCATTTACACTTCACAACAACATCTGATGGGCTTTGTCAGTGCTGCACAGAGTAATTAAACCTGAAATCAATAGCAGGCATTTGTCATGTTTACAGCCGCTCTTTCTGCTGGGTTAAACTCATCAGTTTAGTGCCGTTCTGTTTTACTGCAGAGACACGCTCCATTATTTCTTCAGGTACAGTTGAGATATTCAGTTACATGCCCAATAGTTTGAATACGACAGTAAGATTAAAAGGGGCAGGCAAATGGACAGTTTTGGTAATTTATTCACTGATTTCCTTAAACGGTGTGGGATTGCCATTTTCTTCCACCTACCCTTTAAGGAACCCTTTAAGCCCTGGGATAATACATTCCCTTTGTCTAATGGTGGCAACAGAGGCAGCATGAAAATGGGAAGGAAGGTGGCATGGGACATAACTTTACTCCAGTCACAGGATACTGCACTGAACTGCTGAAAAGAAACCTGTGTTCAAGTTTCATGAGAACCACTCCAAGCCTTGGTTTACGTGCTGCTTGTCTTTGTAGTTCCTTTGGACTGAAATGAACTTCACTTGATCAGTTTGTTTCTGCTATTCATATCTGTGCTTCATCAGTTCTCTTGGCTATTTTCTCTTTCTTTCCCTCAGTTCTCTGACTTACAGGGTAAGATCATCCTGAATTTTATGGCAAGAGAGTTGTCAGTTCATTGCTAATCTAGTTAGTCTTCAGACATGAAACCCAAACAAGAGACTTTGAGGGAAGGAAAGATTTACCCATTTACCATGTAGAGATGTGATATGATTTTAATGTGAGTTCTAGTAGTCCATTTTTAGAAACAATCCCTGTCTAATGGTATCTGCTAGCTGCCTTATTGTTGCTTTATAGACAGCTTTGACTTAGCAGTATATTTATGCATGTGTAAGGCCTTTGTTGAGATGCTAATAGTACGAGTGAAGTTTGACAGATTGGATGTGCCATTAATCTTACACTGGAGCAGTTATCCCATATTGCTGATGGCTCAAATGCTTGTAAAGTGCATTAAAGATTGCTAGAGGTCTGTTGGTTTTTTTTCAGTTTTGCATGTATGCAGTTTCAAACCCCAGTACTTACCTTTAAGGCTGCTTAAATATTTACTATCTGATTTGTTCAGAGCACCAAGAAGGCTTTCTACTAAAGAATTTTTACAAGTGGTATTTACATCAGTGGCAGGCAGTTATTTCAATTAGAATGATGTTAACCATGGAGCACTTTGAGATGATTCCAAAATGCTTCACATACTGTCACAAGCTCTACACACTGTGCTTTATCTGCACTTGAAGTGCAGCCACCCTGGATGAAACATTGCGACTGTTCAACACTGCACAGAGGTTTGGGACTGGAAATTAAGGATCTCTCTGTATTTGTAATTGCAGTGGGAAATTAGGTAGGCTGAATGTAATTACCTGAGCTGGAATTTGGCCAGGAGACTGAAGTTAACACACCTACTCTTAAGAAGAGTTCTGTGGGATTGCTAATGACCAATTTGGGTAGGACCTTCCATTTATTTCTCTTCCATAAGAAGGCACCTATAGATATACAATGCCCCTAACACCATTCTTGTGCACAGCTATTGCTATGTGATGTGAAGGAATGAACAGAGCTGCTGTGTGATCATGTGATAGTGGGACATGGGTTTGAGAGTAGCAGTTGCAAAGCTCAGAAAAGATATTTTTCAGTTAACAATTATATTTTTTTTAATGCCCTGGGTAAGTAAGGTTAGTTAAATACCAGAAGTGAAGGGATGTATAATATAGGAATGATGGAATATTTGTGTATCTATAAGGCCTTCTGTGAAAAAGACATGGTATTTTTTTAATACTTTTGGCTGAGGGCTAGAAAAGATTAGGTAACCTAATTGTCTTCATTGTTTTTCTTTTTATTATCAGTGTAGAATGAAAAGGTTTTTATTAAAGCTGTTTTGTATAGCCTGTTTCAATTTATATAATAGGCACCTATAGAGGCTAGCTAAATTAGTAACTGGCATAATTATGTGTGGCCAATGGTGATGAGGTATAAACTAAAAAAAGATCATGAAAGACAATATTCTGTTGAATTAGCTCGTTCAGCTTTCTGTACCATTAATGTTGAGCTCCAAATCATGCAGAGCACAGATTCACAGGTCTCAGTTACTGATATCTGAGATTTCCCTCTTAAAACAAATCATGCAATGCAAAATGTGTCAAGTTTGATTTGCTCACAGATCAGATGAGATATCATGTTCATGTGTGTCTCCTAAAAGTCCATGGGGATTAAGTGCATAGATCTAGCTTCTTGACTGTGATCCATATCGGTATCTATCTCTGTCAGTGCAGTTTATGATGAAGGCACTGGGCAGGCATTTAAGGTATGAAAGTTGTATTCTTAACTGTACATGTGTAAAAATTATTGGACTGTGGTTTGATTTCTGTTTGAAAAATGCAGTAGAAAAATAATACTTGTTGTAGACAGAGGTCTTAACACCAAAATCTTCAGTTTATTGGTAATGCAGCAAAAACATTGTGGTAATACCTGGAGAAATCCTCCTGATAAACCCAGTTTTATCTTTCATTGCATAGAAGGTAGACTGCTATTCTGCTCTTTTACAGCCCTTCCATAAAGGCAAGGATGTTGTAGGATCTTGTGTAATGCATGCTAAAGTAAAAACTCAACTTCATCTTCAGTTCTGTTTTGTTGCATCTCATCATCTATCAATAGCAGTTATAGGTTTTCAAAGATTTATACAGTCATGCTGAAACTGATTAGATTATACCTCAAGTAGAGCTACAGGCTGGGGACATAGAATCATAGAATCATAGAATGGTTTAGGTTGGAAGGGACCTCAAGGATCATCCAGCTCCAACCCCCTGCCACAGGCAGGGACACCTCCCACTAGAGCAGCTCGCCCAAGGCCTCATCCAGCCTGACCTTAAACACCTCCAGGGAGGAAGCATCCACNAAGGGAGGTTATTCTTCCCCTGTCCTCAACACTGATCGGGCCACACCTTGAGTGCTGTGTCCAGTTCTGGGTCCCTCAGTTCAAGAGAGCTGCTGAGATACTTGAACGTGTCCACATGTCCTACAAAGCTGGTGAGGGGCTGGGAACACAGCCCTGTGAGGAGAGGCTGAGGGAGCTGGGGGTGTGCACCCTGCAGAAGAGGAGACTCAGGTGATCTCATTGCTGTCTACAACTACCTGAAGGAAGGCTGCAGCCAGGTGGGGTTGGTCTCTTCTCCCAGGCAACCAGCACCAGAACAAGGGGACATAGTCTCAAGTTGTACCAGGGGAGGTCTAGGCTGAATGTTAGGAGGAAGTTCTTCACCGAGAGAGTGATTGGCATTGGAATGGGCTGCCCAGGGAGGTGGTGGAGTTGCTGTCCCTGGAGGGTTCAAGCAGAGCCTGGATGAGGCACTTAGTGCCATGGCCTAGTTGATTGGCTAGGGCTGGGTGCTGGGTTGGGCTGGATGATCTTGTAGGTCTCTTCCAACCTGGTTGATTCTAGGATTCTATCATTTGCATATCTCTTTGAATGATTAATTTCAATTGAGAGGACAGTAAAGAATTTGCAAACAGCTCTGAAATGGTGACAGGTTCCCTGAAATCTTGGAATTATAGAATAGTTTTGGTTGGCAAAGACCAACTAACGTTGAGTGTTCCTTGTAGTTCCAGACACATAAAGATCCTTCAAGTATATAGATTTCTAAAGGTAATATATTCTGTGAATTGCAACTAATTGCTGTTCTTGCTCTGAATTTCTTATAAAATGAACTGGAGAGGTCCCACTGAACTGCCCAAGAGAACCACTTGATGTAGTTCCAATGGTTAAACTAAGACTAACAAGAAAAGGTTTGAAAATGGAACAGTTGAGTATATCATCTTTAGTATGTAGTGGAGATACCACTGGAATATGTCAGGGGACTTTGAGTGGCCTGTGAGGAATTAGGCAGCTCCTTAGCTGCCTTGAGAACAATGGGGAAAGTGTTGGGTTACAATTTTGTTGTTAAGTTTTTGCACTGCCATTGTTTCAATATGAATATAAACCAACACTTTTCTTCAGTATTTGCCCGGTAATAGCATATAGCAGATACTATGTTTTCTCATAAGCACACTCTAGCCCTTTGTATGCAAACAACAGTGCTAAGACTTCAGGTTGTCCTCTTTTAGCACCTTTCTTTGGCTGTTTGTGCAGTCCATAATGTGTTACCATGTCAAGTATGTCACCAAACTCATTGTATTTCAGATTTTAGTGTTAAAGATAGTAGAAGCTGTTCTGAATATGAAAAATATACACTGAGCTGTCATTAAAAAGGCATTTTTTTAGATTTTGTGCCCCCCCATTCCTTCAACTTCATACCCAAGATTAATTTTTTTCTCACATGTTATCTTGCCTGGTCTCCTGACCTTTTGTGGCTACCCAATACTGACTCCTTAGTGGTACACTGTAGGAAGTGTATCATATCCTCTTCCAGCTCTGGCACCAAAGATGTTCAATGCCTGGCATCGGTTGTTAGGTGGTCAAAGCTCAGAAATTTTTTACCATACGTTTATCTCTTCTTACTTGTTGGAATGAGATTTTGACCATTCACCATTAAAACCAGAGATGATCTGCACTGTAGTACTGAGAAATTTAATGTTCTGGTGAATGGACTTCTGTTCAGAGAGAACAAAAGCACCTAATATCCAGGAGGAGCTATCAGATGGGTGCACATCTTTGTAAAGGTTATCAGATGTGTAAAGAGGCCAAAGAAGCAGATCTTGGTCTGGTCCTGATCTGCTGTGAAGGAGAGATTGTTTCAGCTATACCCTGAATGAGGGACAAAGGAAAAGCCTCCTGTTTTGATAGCTGGAGGATCTGAGACTAAGATGTGGGTTCTCGAGCTTGAACCCACAGATGAAAACCATCATACTTAGGTGCAGCATGAAAAGCTATCCTCAATTTTATTATCATACGACAGAACATGATGGGAAAATATTTCTCCTCTTGGCTGTAGAGGAAAGAGTTCTGAAGTCAGCAAAATCCAACTGCTGCCGACGCAGAGTCCTGCTTGAAGGTTCCCTGATAAGGAGTGAGGGGAGAAATACTTGGGACTCCTGTGGGTGATCTATCACAGATAGTTTTTTGCAGATAGGAAGTAGCCATCCTATCACTTTTTCTTGGTTCCTGGCTTTCACTTCAGTCACAGTCAGTATTTCTGTCTACTTTTCCATGTCAGACCAGTGAATTAGGTGTTCTCCACCTAGGGAATAATTTGCTTTTGTACTAGGAAAACTGAAGATGATGAGCAAAATGGTTTCTATTAATTGCTGCTATGAACATGGCCTTCTCTGCATGAATGTGTAAACTAAGTATGAAATATCTGAAGGTGTCTCGTGAAACCACCCAAATGCAGCTCTTTGCTGTCACTGGAATGTGCCCACCAGAGCTGAAGTTGTCTCAGTGGTTTTGGTAAAAAATGCTTCTATTCTTAATGTCTCCTGAAGTTTTATATATATTCTTATCAACCACTGCAGTAATACTGAGGAGGACTCAAAGCTAATGCAGCATGTGATAGAGTGATTCTATTTGCTTCAAGAACTCAGCAACTGCTCCTGTGATGATTGTGGATATGGGAACTTAATGCTTGGAGCATTCGCATTATGAATACGTACATCACTCAAAGACAGAAAAGGTACCACTTGCTGATCATAGAAGTTCTTCAGATTTTGTAATCCACATATAAATTGTTCTCATCCTTGTATCCCTCTTTTCCTATCCTTGAACAATCTCCCTTTTTTTCTGTTGGGATTCTGTAGGAGAGGTGAAGATGACATTGTGCTTTGCGCATTCATGTGCTGACCATGCTCTTGTGATACTGAGGAAGCAATCTTTAGTCATAAGTGACAGCACATCCATACACAGATAAGGGTGAACACACATTTAGAAGGTAGTTTTCAGAAAGCTTTTCTTGCTGACAGTTGCCGTTTTGGTTCTGGGTGTATTTGTAGAACATGCTCTTTGTGACTTTAGGTTGGCATTCATGGAATTTAATTTTGGCCTCACCTGTGACTTTGTGTTAATGACATTTGAAACTACAAGAATAAGCAAGTTGGACTGGGTTAACATCTAAGTAGGTCCTTCTGTGTTAACATGAAAGACTTATAGACTTCATTTCATTAGGCAATGTTCAGCAGGAGTCTCCAGCTAGCTACAGGAGGTTCTGAAATGAATGAACAGTACTGAAAACCAAAACAACTCCACAAACACAGGGACTTGGTTATCAGAGACACCATCTTGCTTCAGAATCGCCATTATAGCATTATTACATCTAAATATATCCCAAAGTCTAATGACAGTTAGTTTGTGCTGGCTATGTATTGTATGAATACCTTCTATGAAACATAGTAAATATGAAGTAATAATACACATGACCTAGAGAAACAACAATGAAACAAATCTTATTAAACACTTTCTAAACTGCTGTGTAGCCAAATGAGTATGTGGATGAAAGCATAGACTGTGTCTCTGCCTGTATGTTATAGTTCCTTGCTCAGCATATCCATAGAGTAACCACACCTCCTGGTTTGTGCAGAAAATGCTGGATTGGTTTGTGGGGTTCTGTGAAATGCTCATAAGGAAAAATAGCTACATTCAGTTGAAAAATGTTTCCCATAGTTGGCCATCTTTGTTTGTAAGAACTGCTGTAAAATACTCTGATTTGAGAAGTTCCAGTGGACATAACTTCCTATTCTGTGGAAAAGTATCTTTCTTTTCTGAGCCTTATTACGTTTGTAGAATGAGGTTTTGATAAAGAAACCTCACTATTAATTCTTTAACAATCCCATGTAATAGTTTGCATAAAATGTTTCCATTTGCATAAACTATTATTGTATTTCCATTTTACACAAGCACTGCACTAGATTTTATGACACCAGTTATGATTTGAAGTTTGGCTTCTTTGAGGCTTCATTTAAACGGTGAACATCTAGCAGAAGTTGTTATTACCTTCTGAGTCTTAGTGTTTCTTGGTGTTTCTGGGCTCTAGACAATACTTTTGGTTTCTTTTAATACGCTGTGGACAGTGACAAAAATATTTTGAAAGATTGGTTCTCTTGGAGCTTGATTGCATTTAGGTTTGGTGTTACCAAAGAGGGAAATCCTTGCTATAGTTGTTCAGCATTACACTACTTGTGCACATACTCTTAGGGAGTCCTATTTTTATATCTTGGGCTTGTTTCTAGAAGTTAATCCCTCCATAGCAACCTCAGGATTCTTCCACTGAAGGTAGGCAGAGCCTCCAATATACAGCAATTTGTCCCAAGACCTGTTGAATTCTTTTTTTTTTTTTATTCTCAGCCATCTTGTGCCTTCTTTCTTGTCTCTCTATACCTCTTGCTGGCCATGGGATTGATCTGTGACTTTCATCATTCCTATTACTTATGTTTGGGCTATCAGAAGACTTATGTTGTGGGTTTTGGAGAGCGAAGCTTTGCATGAAAAGACAGATCACAGATTTTACTCTAAGGAGGACAACTGAAAAGAAAACTAATCTCTCTTTCATAACCAATGAATTTATGACAAGGACTCTGTGTAGGGAAAGGAAACAGGAATAAAGTAAACTCTAAGAGCTTGAGGTGCAAACACAATTGTGCAGATAACCACAATATTGCACTGAGAGCTGAGCTTAGTGATCAGTTTCACTTCAAATGCAGACCTGTTCTAACTGAATAACTCAAGTTCTGACATTGTCTTCTATGATAGTCATAATATATTCTATGCTTAAAAATTAACTTCCTTAGTATTTAAGGGTGTAGGATACTTCTGAGGTTTTTATTAAGAAAGGTGATAGAGCTGACACAAAGTACTTTTGAAACTGTCTCTTAAAAAACCAAACCCAAACCAGTTCTGTTCTTTTTCCTTCTCTAGTTATGTTCAGATGTTTTCTAAACTGCCTTTTTCATCATTTTAAGGCAGTTTGTAATTGGAGTAGAGAGGAGGGGAGATATATTCTCTGCTATTCAAAAAAAAATCACAAAAAATAAGATTAAAGATTTTACTTTTCTGGATCACCTTGAAATGAAGGTGAGGTTACTTCATTGGAAAATATTAAAAGAATTCAGGAAGCTTATTCATTATAAGTAGTTCAAGGAGTCCTTTAAAATGCAAAAGTAATCTTCTTGATTGTTTCAATATTGCCTACAGAAATTATAAAGGTCAATAGGTCCTAGAATCAACCAAGTTGGAAGAGATCTCTGAGATCATCCAGTCCAACCTAGCACCCAGCCCTATCCAGTCAACTAGACCATGGCACTAAGTGCCTCATCCAGGCTGTTCTTGAATACCTCCAGGGGACAGCAACTCCACCACCTCCCTGGGCAGCCCATTCCAATGCCAATCACTCTCTCTGTGAAGAACTGCCTCCTAACATTCAGCCTAGACCTCCCTTGGCACAACTTGACTGTGTCCCTTTTTTCTGTCAACAGTTCTCCAACACCAGCCAGTGAATTTCAGAATCCTGTGAGAAATAATAATTAGGATCAAACTGTACCCAGACAGGTGGTCCTAGGGCAATTTCATGAAGACAAATCTAGAAATTGAATGTCTCCTATGGGTGTTTGAATGGGCATATCTACAGAAACTGTAGTGGTCAAAAACCCTTTCAGACCACTGTATGTCAGCCATCAGCATCACCACTGTAGTACAGTTCAGGAAGCTAAGGGGCTTCTTAGTGGACCCCAATGTGTGACCGAGATTAGCCAGAATGGATTTCTATGCAATTTCACTTAAAATGTTGCTTTAGAACAATATATCATTGCTGAGTGCCATCAAGGGATTAGTTAGTGGTCTTAGTTTTTTAAAGAATTGCAAGAACTTCTGGATGGAAAATCTGCAAGCCAGCCCCTCTGGAAATTCAAGATCACTTGATTTGTGAAGCCCAAATTGAATCCAAATACTTTTATGGTGGGCTGCAGTGTTTTGTCAAAAGAAAACTTACTATTCTGTAAAATCCAGTATATTTCTTTCATTTCATTTAATGAAGCAACAAAATATTTTAAATTGAACAATCAATTCAATAAAAATAAGCAGAATCTGAATCCATGAATCTCTTCCTTTGTACCTTTTTGTCACTTCAGAAGCAGTGTAGACAGGAGTCATGTAAGGAATAGTTACTGTATTGATTATTACTGTTTACTGTTTTGATACCTTTCTCACTTGAATTTTTATGGCTGTGCAACTGAATATTTGGTTTAGCACAACTCCTGAATGAGGAGGTTTATTTGCTTCACCTAGTCTGCATAGTGCCATTAATGCAAAAATATTAGTCTTTGAAATGACAAAAAAATCAAGTTTGTATCTAATGACCTTACTGATGCAGTATTGTCCATCCAGTATAGTGATGCAGAATTGTCCATCCCTAAACACAAGGAAATGGAAAGCCTTTCAAAGACCACAACTGGTCATAATGAAATGGACGTTCTCACACAGTTTTCTAGAAGAACATTTCAAGTGAAGTTCTTATGATATCCTCTTAAAAATATTGACAGGTGTATATAGAATCAAACTGAGATATTAGAGAAGAAAAATTAATGATGCAATAAGAAAACAAGTATCTACAAAACAGTTTTAGGCTGTTAAACATAGACTAGTGATGAAATTGTATGCTCTTCTCTTTTACATTTTGGGCAAAACATATAAAATGAAGGTATAGAGGAGGATGTAGGAATGGAGAAGTTGGTAATTCTATGTAATTCTAATCTTTTGTATACTTACAGCAACTTGAACCTGAGTTTCAACACTGAATTACATTCTGTTATGTTTATAGATAGACTTTATGCCAAAAGAGTAGCTTTTTCCTAAAAGCTTTCTGTATGGAAAAGTCACAGAAACATCCAGATTGGAAAAGCTCCTCAGGATCACCAAATCCAGCCTAGAACCCTACTCTAAAAGATTCACTTTAAGTGTACCCTTAAGCAGCCCATCCAAACAACCCTTAAACACATCCAGGGTTGGTTACTCCACCTCCCTGGGCAGCTCTTTCCAGTCCCTGACCACTCTCTCCATGAAAATCTTTTTCCTAATGTCCAATCTAAACCTCCCCAGCCTCTGCTTGAGGCCATTCCCCCTTGTTCTGTCTCAAATGGCCTGTGAGAAGAGCCCAGCAGCAGACTCTCCACAATGTCCCTTCAGGTAGTTGCGGACAGCAATGAAGTTTCCTCTCGGCCTCCTCTTCTTCAAATTAACCATCCCCAGCTCCCTCAGTCGCTCCTTGTAAGATTTATTCTCTAGGCTCTTCCCCAGCTTTGTTGCCCTCCTCTGGACCTGCTCCAGCACCTCCACATCTCTCTTGTATTGCGGTGCCCGAAACTGCACACAAGACTCAAGGTGTGGCCTCACTGAAGCCAAATCCAAGGCGACAGTCACCTCCCTACTCCTGCTGGCCACAAAGTCTGCAACAATGAACCTAGAAGCAGTGTTTAAGCTTTAGAGTGTGTAAGTATATTTGAGTAAGCATTTTTCTATTTCTTGTTTCCATATTTTTCTCAGACATAAATATTGGTGTTCAAACATTGTTTGTTTGGTTCCCCCCCCCCCCCAAAAAAAAAAAGCATCTGTTGTGATATCTCTGTGTGGGAACAAGAAATAGAAAAATATATTTGGCCACTGACTACATAGCTCGGGAGGAATTTGCTTTTTCCCTTTTCTGGTCTATGAATTATTGATATTTCCCTCCACTAGCATTCAGAACCAGTGGATCTGGTGAGATCCTCTTCAATCAATCCCTGGTTTACTGGTGCTGTGTATCATAACATTTTTTTCCAATTAACTTGTAATAAAATCTCTCAAAGTTACTGTTTTCCACATTTAATATCAAACACAAGATGTGTTTGATCTTTCTTTTCCCCCTGCCCCAGTCTGTTGTCATTCATGTTTTCTGCAACAGCAGTGTTATTTATTCAATTTCTTTTTGTCTTTGAACTTTCACTTGAGTTCTGCTTGCTTTAATACTTTCTTTTTATTTTTCATTTCTTTGGAGTCACTAATTTGCTCTTATGTCTTCAGAAGCTGTATTTCTGCCACCACTGGTGGAGGCAGTGAACCCTGCTACCCAAAGGTGTCATGTTTGTACTTCCAGTTCAGTGCCTTGGTACCTGTTGGTTTTTGTGATATCAAGGAAGAAAAGGGCTGTAACTTAAGTGACACATCCAACTTGCTGCCAGCAAATCACTGCTGAGCCCTAACATTTGTCTATTTGTTTTGTCTATCAGACAAAGAGTTAGGTGGAGTAACTCCAGCTTACTTCAGTGTTTTTGTCCGTTTTTCTCTTGTCTCTGGATCCAGGAGAAGACTATCAAAGTCTGTGTCAGATCGCTGTATAATAGCAACAACATAAATCCCCTGTCTCATATTAGACTTGTTCAAGCAGAGCTCGGCTGTTTCACTGTGTACCTTTAGAAGGGTTGTAAGAGGCTTTCTGAGTAGCTGTGTGATCCTTGGTGCTTAAATTACCAACCACCAAATGCTGGTGGCAGCATCAACAGAATATCCCAAGAAAGGGGATAGGATCAATGTTCTATCAATTCAAATTATGTTGTAGGTTCTGTGACTTGTAGAGTTCAAATTATTTGATAATAAGGATTAATTGCCTGAGTTGGTGGGAGGAAAATCCCCAACAAGTCTTGCTTGCTTTACAATCACACTTTGGTAGCTGAGGGACTTGTCAGCTTGCGGTGACTGTGGCGTTTGGTATCACCATGCTCTTTATGCCTTGGGAAGGGAACACCTATAATGTGTAGCAGACACTACTGGAAAAGAAAACCCCAAAACACTACTAAACTTCTCTGGGGAAGCACTATGGGGTGGGAGGGGCAGATTCCCATGACCACAGTAGTTTTAGGGTAAGCTTTTTTATTTTGCTGTTCATGTTATGAACAAGATTCTTTATGCCTACAAAAGAAACAGTTGTTGCTGCCTGGGGAAACCAATTTTATTCCTCAGAACATCAAGTTTAAGTAGTATAACCTATTAATATAGATCCTTTAATAATTAGTTTATTGTGCTGATGCACCTGATTGTCAGAATCAATTGTTCTTAACTTTCAAATAGAACACTGCTGTCGGAATGCCTGTTTGAAATGACGATTGACTCTGTAAACCACAGGGATTTCTATCATGTTTATAGCTATATCATTATATGGACCAAGTCATTGATCCTAAGGTTTAGCTCAACAATTCCTTCAAAACTTTTGCCACGTGAACATGGAACCATAAAGTGATTTTTGGATTGGTTACAACATAGAGTGATTGGTATTAGCACATTTAGAAGGATGGAAGAATAACATCAAACACATTTTCTCTCTGCTGTGGACACTGAGGATTCCTTGCTTGTCTGTAACAGCCACAGTTAGGTTTGTGGTGATCTTTACGTTTTAGTCATTAGAATAAATTCTGTGTGGCCTGAGGTGCTGGATTGGTAATTCAGCATTGAGTTGGATAGCTCTGCATCTGCTTTCTTATAGCCTGGTTCAGCAGCCGTTGTGCTAACAACTTGTTGGTAATTTTCAGGAGGGCCTTTGGTGTCTTTTTTTGTTACTTCCATGTGTTATCTCAATCTGAATTTGTATTACAGTAGGCAGGATCTGCACGTTCAAATACCTTCATCAGACTCAAAAACTTGTAGGCATTTCATGAAAGGAGACACTTCTGAAGATGCTGTGCTAAGTGAGAGAACGTAAAGAGGAAAAAAAGCAATGATGTGCTGGATCAGGTGGAAATTTCTTCTAGATGCTATTCCACCTCTAGTACCAGTTGTCCAGGTAGAGCCTAGCAACACAACAACCACGTTGCAATAATTCCCAGAATAATGACCCAGCTTTCTGATCTCTTGAGGCTCAATATTTTCATATTTAATAAACCTCAGTGGGTATTTCCCCACTAGAACTTCTATGTCCCTTTTAAGTCTAAGGTTTTGATATTCATGAGAATCCCCATGTACCTTAACTGCATGTAACATAAAGAAATATGTTTCATTTGGTTTTAATAAGGCCTTTGCTAGTTTAAATTGATTTCTTTACAATACAAGTTTCACTTCAGATAACAGCCTTCAAGAAATTCTCCTGAACTGTACTTTTTTTCCCATTGAAGAAAGTTACTTCATATGAATGTTATAAAGGAGAGAAATTCTTCCTATATTTTGGATGTCATTTCTGAAATGTTTGAACCAGTCACAGTTACTTGTAGGCAAAGACTGATATAGCAGAAGAGTCTGAGTTCAAGTTTCACTAAGGAACAGATGGACAAGCACATGAATCATGGTGCTTTTTGGCAGTTCATGGGTCTACAAATTCACAAGTTCAGGTGCCAGAGAGAAAACAAATGTCAGGATTGTCTACCTGAATACCTTACGACTGGTTTTGGGATTCATTTTCCCCTTTTTCTAGAAGAGGAGAAAGAAGTGCATTGTGTAGTCTTGCATGCCAAGTTCGGTCACGGTTTGACCATTCCTCTCTCTTTATAAAGACAGAAAGCTCTTACAGACTTTTCTTCTTGCCTGCAATCTGGGGGGAAAAAACCCTGTTTTGAAACATCAATGTATTTTAAAGGATGTATGGTGTTTCTTAACCTCAGCTTATCTTTCAGAGGAGCTTTCAGAAGATTAGAGAAAAATAACTGCTTCATTTTATCTGTCTCAGCTGACATAAGCTATGTGATGAAGCAATTTTGGGGTCTGGGCAACTCATGTAAGTGGTCATACAGACATAGCTACTGAGCCTTCTAAAATCTGGAGGCGGCTACTGCCCTTTCTTTGGGTGGTTGTTGCCACGTTTCAAAATGTCTGGACCATTTTAGGTTACATAAAATAGTGTGACTTCATTTGCCTTTTAGCCAGCTATATATACTGATGAAAATGAATATATTGAGCTTCCTTTTCCCATATTTACTTATGTGGGAGAGCTGTGATACTGAAAGCATGACTTGTTTGCAGGCATTAAATGATGACATACATCCTGGAGCTGTTCAAGGCAGGATTGGATGTGGCACTTGGTGCCATGGTCTAGCCTTGAGCTCTGTGGTAATGGGTTGGACTTAATGATCTGTGAGGTCTCTTCCAACCTTGGTGATACTGTGATATCAAGCCCTGTATGTTTAAGTATCAGTCTCCAAACCAGGTTTTACTTCAACCCAAAGATTAATGAAGGAGGTCTTCTCTAAATTCTACAGTTCTTTTCATTATTTTGAGATTTTTGAAAGGCACATAGCATTTTCATATTTTAGTGATGTGCAGAATGATAGTTCTCTGCAGGAAGAACTTTTAGTTACATAACCAGAGCCAGGTTCTAGCCAAAGTTTTCAGAAATTACATATAGATTCAGAAGTGGATTTATCTTGATTCAGACATTGCACAGAAAAAGGGTAAAACCATTGTTAATATGTTAACTGTCTTGGGAAGTCCCAAAATTTCAGTAGCTTCAAGGGATAACTAGGAACCTGGTCAGGCATGCTGCTATTTCCCTTGGATAGTTCTGCCTTTTAAAGGTGAGGCACTAAATTACTCACTTGAGAACAGATTCAGAAAACATATGGATTCTTCATCATTATGCACTGTGACCCCAGAGGAACTTAGACTTTATTAGTCCACTGATTCACAAGACTTGTCTTCTTTTTTTAAGAGAGACACAGGAGATACTAAATAAAGGTGTGGATTTTTCCAAAGTCTTCTAGGCTCCCCTGAGTATAACATATGACTAAAAACTTTGTTAGGCCATAAATATTCCCAATGTGTATTTATGTTGCTTTTCCACAGAGAGCTTGATTAGCAGCAGAGGAGTCTGACTCTTAGGATTCACATACAAATGGTGGCATGAACCTGGGAAAATTAATCTAAATTCCTGTGTGATCACAGTGTATTATCTTCTGCTTCAGACATGCTTCTTTTGACTTAAACAGTATTTGTTGAAAGGGAGAATAGCAGCAGAGAGATAAATGTAATAACACACAGATATATTTTTCTTTCAAAATGATTTTCAGTGTTTTTCTTTGGATTTTGCTAAGGCAACTACTGGGACAGATTGTTGCTCCAGTGGTAGTCATAGAATGATAGAATCATAGAATTAACCAGGTTGGAAGAGACCTCCAAGATCATCCAGTCCAACCTATCACTCAGCCCTATCCAGTCAACTAGACCATAGCACCAAGTGCCTTATCCGGTCTTTTCTTGAACACCTTGAGGGATGGCGACTCCACCATCTCCCTGGGCAGCCAATTCCAATGGCAAATCACTCTCTTTGTGAAGAACTTCCTCCTAACATCCAGCCTAGACTATCCCTGTCACAACTATACCTGGGGGAGGTATAGGTTGGATATTAGGAGGATAATATTTCTCTCTGTTTAAGACTTTCAGACCAGAAGGTTGCCCAACTCCTGCTGCACCAGTAGCCTCTGTGATGGTGACATTTGCTCCTGCTGCTCTGGCTGGTCTGCTAGGGGATGGGTTGGGTTTTTTTAGTAGTTTCTACTGAAACTATTTACAATGTTATTTCCTGTACAAGTAATTTATTAACAGCATTTATTATAAATATATTCAGCAAAATCCTATCTACTGCAACTTAATTTGCAGCATTTCCATTTGTTTCAGACTATAATCTTCTTGTCTCTTTTGCAGATGTTGACAAGTGAATGAGTCAGGGGAAGTGCAGAATTGACCTATGAGTTTACATTTTAAAAAGGTATTTTGCAGTAAGTGTTATCAATGACTTCTTCTAGGCTGCTCTGGATGAAGCAATTCAAGAAAATATGTGGTTATCTCAAGAATATAAAATCTTTCAGAGATACTACTTCAACAGTAAAGAAGAGCTCCTAAAACACTATGACAACAGAATCCGGGCGGAAGCTGCCTTTAGGGATCATCAACAGGTAAAGTGCTGATATCACTCATTCGATTCCTTTATATAATCTCTGAAATCAATTTGATCCATGCATCTACTTAAAACCAACAGAATGCTTGCTAGTGATACCTATCACCCAAATTCTTACTTTCTTCTTGGCTATTTCACAATTGCTGCATTTTCATTTTTCTCTTTGCTTTCTGTGTTTTCATTTATTGTTACGGAGCAGTTCACCTGAGGTGTTAAAAATTCATTATTCATTTCTTCCACTTTTGCACCTGAAATGTATTTATTTTTGCATGTAAGTGTATTATGCAGTAATTAAAATGTACCTTATCCTTGGGATTAACTTCTCCATAAACCACTTTTGTCTGTAATTGTGAGTTTTATGACATCTACAGTCACACTCTATAAGCCTTTAATTTAGAAAACACTCAAATGAAAATGAAAAAAGGTTAATTCTAGTTTTATGAACCTCCATGACAGAGGTCTAGTGGCCAGGTGTCATGTTTTATTGACTAATTAGTTACATTTAAAAAGAGCTTGGGATTACTTTTTTAAAATTTATCAGTGCTATGGAACCTGAGCCAAATGCTACTGTAACACTTAAGGAACTGTAATGTCAATTCACAGGAAAAAAAGAGTATTTTCTAGTTCTTGTTCTTTGGCTTTAAGTATTGCTCTCAATGCAAATCTCTCAGTGACAACTGCAGTCCATTAAAAATATTGTTCAGGTATTTTAGTCAGGTTGTTGCCTGTTTGCTTTTCATGTCTATGATGCTGAAAAATAATCTGCATTTAAGTCGTCATGTTCACAGACCTTAAGTTCATGTGAACACTTTCAGCTAAGAATCTTTATAAACTCCTGTTCCTACATGAAATAGGTTCTGGTATTTTTGTTGGTTTAGTCTATTTTCTGGAAGTGCAGTGTAAAATTCTTCAAATAAATTAGATGTGAAATTCAGAGTATTTCTTTACTGAGAGAGTGATTGGCATTGGAATGGGCTGCCCAGGGAGGTGGTAGAGTTGCCATCCCTGGAGGTGTTCAAGAAAAGCCTGGATGAGGCACTTAATGCCATGGTCTAGTTGATTGGCTAGGGCTGGGTGCTAGGTTGGACCAGATGATCTTGGAGGTCTCTTCCAACCTGGTTGATTCTATGATTCTAATTTCTGGTACTTCATCAATATATTTTGTCTTATCTCTCTGTCTTTCCCTGTTCCTCATTTCCTTGTATACCACCTCAGTTGATCTGTAATTTTAAAATTTAGTGTTTTCAGTTTGCTCCTGACAAACTCTTTCAAAATATTCTTATTAACTATATAGCTCTTCAATACTTAAGAGGAAAACTGGTTTAAGTCATATATTCTTAAGAACAACAATCTCTGGAGAACAAGTAAGAGGTTTAAAACAAAAACAAACTAGAAGAAATTGTTACCTACATTTCTTCATTGAGTGTCAATGAAGTTGTATTATTATGAGAGCAGAAGCAATGTTATGAGCAGTGAAATGTTTTTCTTCAAAGGACTGGGATATAGAAGGAATGTTAAGTATTTTGTTCTATGCGTAGGTAGGGGATGCTCTTTTCAAGCCTCTTTACAGTTAAAATGTTGTTGTGTTAGGTTATCATCTAGACTTTGTGTTTCTTTGGATGTAAGAATATCTGTCTTCAGTGTTCTCAGAGTTTTATGGTTCTTGGCACTATTTGTGAAAGAGATTTCCCACTCAAGACTTTACCTCTTCTGGACACAGTAAGGATGGTATTATCATGCACCTTAGTGATGTAGTCTGGAATCCAAGACAATTGCAAATGAGTTGTCATATACTATTACTTCCTTCTCAATTTGAATACAATAAAATAAACATATTAAAACATCACAACGTAGCAGTGCAGTACCAGCAACATCTAGTTTCATCAGCAGTGCTCCATAATCACTTGTTTGGCTTTTTAAAATCTTGCTTATGAAGAAAATGGTTATGAGTATGTTGCTATTTTATAGGAGTTTATAATCAGCATTACAGTGCATACTCCTAGCTTGTGGTAGGAGTTGATGGTGGCTATGTGTGCTGGTTCAGGAGTTTTCTGCCCCCCACCTCAATTTCACCAGACTAACTTGGCCAGCTAGATATTAAGGCTGAATCTGTATTTTTCAGTGTAGCATGAATTGACAAGCATAAATATACAACAACCCCAAGCAGTGCTACAGGCTGGGGACAGAGTGGCTGGAGAGCAGCCAGGAAGAAAGGGACCTGAGGGTCCTGGTAGATAGTAGCTGAACGTGAGCCAGCAGTGTGCCCGGGTAGGCAAGAGAGCCAATGGCATCCTGGCCTGGATCAGGAACAATATGTCCAGTAGGACAAGGGAGGTTATTCTTTCCCTGTACTCAGCACTGGTCAGGCCATGCCTTGAGTCCTGTGTCCAGTTCTGGGCTCCTCAAGTCAAGAGAGATGTTGAGGTACTGGAACATGTCCAGAGAAGGGCAACAAAGCTGGTGAGGGGCCTGGAGCACAGCCCTGTGAGGAGAGACTGAGGGAGCTGGGGGTGTGCAGCCTGGAAAAGAGGAGGCTCAGAGCAGACCTCATTGCTGTCTACAACTACCTGAAGGGTCACCAGGTGGGGTTGGTCTCTTCTTCCAGGCAACCAGCAACAGAACAAGGGGACGCAGTGTGAAGTTGTGCCAGGGCAGGTCTAGGCTGGATGTTAGGAGGAAGATGTTTCCAGAGAGAGTGATTGGCATTGGAATGGGCTGCCCAGGGAGCTGGTGGAGTTGCTGTTCCTGGAGGGTTCAAGCAGAGCCTGGATGAGGCACTTGGTGCCATGGTCTAGTTGTTTGTATAGGGCTGGGTGCTAGGTTGGACTGGATGAGCTTGGAGGTGTCCCCCAACCTGATTGATTCTGTGGTATTTACAACTATATACAAGTTAAAAGTAATACAGATATTCAAAACTTCTCCTGAACAGCAGAACCACCCAGGAGTGCTCTGAACTAATTCTCTTCCTTCCCAGTCCCTCTTTTATCCCAGAAGGTTTATACGCAGGGGTGAGATGCAAAAAAAGCTGATTATAGGTTAGAAGGAGAATGATTAGATTGGGTTACACAGATTGAAGAAGAGACAGTTAACACATAAACATGGCAAGCAGCAGCCAGAGACTGTCTTTGTTGTTGTTTCTTGTTTCAGCAACAAGTGATATAGTGATATTTTCTTTTCATAGCCAATGATATAATTTCTCTCATTAAAATATTTCAGTTAGCCTCAAACCAGCACATAATGTTTGGAATTTTGGACAATCCTCTCTGCTGTCCAGCAGTGGTATGTATATCAAGAGGAGAAATTCTATTCACAGTATTAAACTGGGGCTTACAGAGATAATCTACTTTTCATTAACTCTTTTATAGAAGAAATAACTAGTCCAGCTATGAAAACAATGAAAGGAAGTATTTAGGCATTATGACAAAAAGTAAAAACATGCTGATGAACTACAGCTCCTAGGAAAAGAAGCTGTATTTTCTTCTCAGAATTTTGCTAATAAGAGAGTTGCAACTGCAACAGAAAATCTATTCTGAAGGAGTACTAAGGATTTTTCTAGGTGCTCTACTACATACGTGTAGAACAATGACAGAAACATTCAGGAGGAAGAAAGTGTGCTCATGCTTCCTTAAGTCCTGAGAAATTGCTTTCAGTATAGACATGGAATTACTTAAAATTAAAACCAGGTCTTGGAAATACTAATCTAAAAGGCAAATTGGGTTGTCTGCTTTTTGCAGTGTTTGGGGGGTGTGTGTGTTGTGTGGTTTTTGTTTTTTAATATTTGTTTTGAATTTGGGGAGTTTTTGTCTTGGAGATGTGGGGCTTTGGGGTGGTTTTGGTGGTGTTTTGAGGTTTCTTTGCAGAATTTTAACTGTATGTATTAACTTCTCCAAACTAATGAAGTAGGCTTGTTCAGTCCCTGAAAAGGATCTTCCTGATAGATGGGTGAAATAATGCTTTGGAAACATGAAGTGTTTTGGCATGACTTTGTAAGCTTCTTTGCAGGAGGCAGATGAACTTTTTGAGCAGAGGGGAATGCTGAGTAGAGACTCTGTGCTCATTCTTGGTTTTCCTTTATCTGTATTTTTCACTGATCAGTGGCATGTCTATCATATTGGGTTGGAATAATCTGTGGTAGATCTTGGCACTATCTTTGAATATGTTTTATTTTGTACCTGATATTTTCCCTAAACATTTGCTTCTGGGAAGAGTTAGATTTTTATTAAAAGACAGATAAATTATTAGTTTTTATCTTTCTGTTTTGGTTTGGCAAAATCTTGTGTGTAAAAGATTTGTAGATTGGTCCTTATGTGGTAGACTTCAAGTTACAAAACTTTGCTTAATACATTTTTCTCCCCTGCCAATATATTGGCAGCAGTTTCTTCTGCATATCTCAGTGGATTAGCATATGAGCACCAGGAGTACAATTATGCCTTAAAACTAAATCTAATTATTTGCTTCATCTTTCTTTTTGCACTGAACAATCTCAGAATATCCATTCCATGAGTAAAATTTGGTTTCTCAAATGTGCTAGTGGTTGTACTGTAGACGTTGGGTTTTGTTCTCCCACTGAAATTAGAGTGGATTCCCAAATGTAGAGGTACGAGGTTGCATTTTAAGTCAAAAATCTCTTTACTTCAATCTGTCTTCAACAGTGCAAGTGACATAGTCATACAAAACTTTGATAATTGTTTTTCTTCACATAACTCTATTTCAGTATAGTCTCCATGCAAGTTATAATGCTCTTTAAATGTCATTCAAATATTTATTCTGATATGCAGGATCTGCTATCTTCAGGTGGCCACATTATAGTAAGACTTTGAGGGGAAGGAGCCTATTGATATTTTACTTCTGGATAACTGACAAATTCTTGCAGTAAAACATATGTAAGGTCAATTCATACTGAACAGTTATTAGAAACCATGATAACAAAAGTCATTACGCTGCAGTTCAGTTTTGACAGTAAAATTTCTGCAACATTATCACAAATCCTCATGCATTAGTGCAATGATCCTTACTATAACTTCATATTAGAGTCAAAAGACTGCTGTAGCATGCTTGAGACAAAAAGTCGTACATGTCAAGTGAAGTTGTTTTTATGCTTTTATAGATAAGGTCTTTTCATGTCTTTGTCATGTGTGTGTCTGTCTCTGAACCCTCCTGGATATACAAGGCTGTTGAGGAGGCTGGAGCACAGCCCTATGAGGAGAGGCTGAGGGAGCTGGGATTGTTCAGCCTGGAGAAGAGGAGGCTCAGGGCAGACCTCATTGCTCTCTACAACTACCTGAAGGGAGGTTGTAGCCAGGTGGGGTTGGTCTCTTCTGCCAGGCGCCCAATGACAGAACGAGAGGACATAGCCTCAAACTGCACCAGGGTGAGTTTAAGCTGGATGTTAGGAACAAGTTCTTCATAGAAAGAGTTACTGGCTTTGGAATGGGCTGCCCTGGGAGGTAGCAGAGTCGCCATCCCTGGAGGTGTTTAAAAGGAGGCTAGACGAGGTACTCTGTGACATGATTTAGTTAATTAGAAGGTTTTAGGTGATGGGTTGGACTCTATCTTGAAGGTCTCTTCCAACTTGATTAATTCTGATTCTGCTTATCTGGGGTATAAGTGATTTTAAAATAGTGTCCATCCTGTTTAGGAAAACCAAGTAGAATGCAAAGTAAATCTGACAATGGGCACATGTCAGTTTAGCCAATTAGTTCCTTCTGAGTTTGTTGTTCCCCTTCACTGACCTAACTGAAAAAATACTGTTCTCATGTAAACCAAAAATAGCTACTGTCTTTAAACTGTGGGTTTGGCCAGTCATTTCACTTATCTGGAGATGCTAGATTGCTCAAACTCTCCACAAGTCTAATAGTAAAAGCATGGATAAGATTATGGCAAAAAATGCTTCTCACTTCCTAACAAAACCGAAATGAGAAATAAAACTGTCAATGCTTCAGTGTGAAAGAAATAAACATTACCAGAGAGAAGTATTTCAGAATGTTAATGTTTCCAAGTTAAATGTTTACCCAGCTTTCAGAGCTCTTTTGCTTAAGAACAGAAAAGGGTAATGGAGCCAAAATGAGGATTTTGGCAGTGTAACAAAACTGAGTACCTGGTAAGCAAAAAGTGTCATTTACAGTATTTTTAACTGAGATTCTTTCTGCCCTTGAACTTTTGACACTCTAAGTTGATAGAAGAGCTGTTTTCATATGAAAACATGAGGATAAAGAAATATCTCCAAGAAGCTTTTTATTATGCAAATTTACTAAACTTTCTTTGAGCTAATTCTATTTAAACAATGTGAACATTGAGTTAATGTTATAATTGGAATCAATAACTCAATCAGTTCAAATGACTCAATCAGCAAATTAATTTGATTTAGCTGCTTGTATTATTATTTAGATAGCAAAAGGAAGTTATTGAGATAATTTGTAGAACACTCAGTCTCCATTCCACATGCATCAGCCAGATCAGCAGCTAGTCTGGTAACAGTTTTGTTGCACCGAGGAGTTCTGCAGTCATACAGCACAGTCTGTAGGACTTCAGTGTTAGCTCCTGATCTTACAGAAGAAATGATCTCATTACAGAAAGTGAAACCTCTTTGTTTTTTCTAAAAGAACTACAGAAAGGTGATGTTTCATTTATTTTTAAAGCTGGCTGTTCTCTAATGCCTGGTGAGAAAAGATGAGGGCAAACTGCTTTTATCCCTGTCTAGTCATAGATATTTTAAGAATACTTGTCCTGTTTTCTATCTCCATGCCACCTGTGATATTAAAACAAATAAGAGAAATCAGAATGTTTCAACTTCTTTTAATGGCTCAGGTTTCTTACAGTACACAGCCTTTAAATGGAGGGGTTGTGGATGGTGATGCCATTAAGCACAGACTTTGGTTTCACAAAACCAGCAGGTTTGACTGCAGAGCAAATATTGCTGCAGAGCTTGACAGGAATCGATGATGAGGAGGTTCTGATGTCATCTTTTGAGTTAAGGGCTGTCAGACAATGAGCAAAAAATATCCTTTGTAAAACCAAATAATCAGTAGAGGGATTTTTTTTTTTCATATGGTGAATTGCTGCGTATCAGTAACTCTAGAGACAAAAGATCAGAGAAGCTGGTGTGAGCTCAGTTCTTTGACCAGAAACTTTTTACCTTAAAGCATGCACTTATTTTTTGTTATTTTGTGGTAGATTCTACCTTTATTTTAAAAGAAGCATTGGTTTGGGTGGTGGTTGTTTCCCTTCTCCACCTTCCCAACCCCTGCATGCTTCTTCCATACTCTACTCAGTACAGGACAAAGAATAGAAATGAGGTAGCAACTCTCTGATACTAACCAGAGTAGAAAGAGGACACAGTTAGCACATCTACCAGACAATTCCTTCAACATGTAAATTAACATTAGTATGCCTATATGTACAAATTACAGGAAAGACCTCCTATGAATCCTCAGTCAGCTTGTGAGAGCAAATGTCTTGTGTACCCACAAAAACACTGCCTAGCTAGGACACATTGCTTTGGGAAATTTTTGTAACGCTAACCTTAAAAGGTAAACCTAACCTTGATCCTCAGATTTTTGTACTGGGAGATCTCTGTGTGTCCTGAGTTGCCCTTAATATAATCCTGCTTTGTTCTGTGAGACTTTACAAAGATATTAGAATCATCTCTGAAGTACAAACTTATCTGGTCACAAAAAGGCAGACTCAACAAGCAGCCTTCCATTATTAAATTCTGCTCACTCTTTTCTGTCCTCCTTTTCTTTTTGAAGTTGCTACTTTCTCTCTTATTTACACATATAGTCAGCTTGCAGACTAGTAAACAGCTTCCTGAGGAAAAGTACAGAAGATATCCATGTCTTATTTTATCTTCTTTACATGTTCATTTTTAGCCACATGGAGTAATAGTTTGAAGTTTGTCTTATTAGCTACATAAATTCATGTTCATTCACATTTGCTTCAAACTTGCATTAAGAGCATCATTAAGGTCACAGTGTTACAGCTTAATCTTGCAAATACTTAATAAGAAATATTTGGTGCCAAAATAGTTTGCCTTGGCATTGTATAACTGACCAAAAATACTTGCAGCAGAAACCCAACTAAAAAAATCTAAATAATGACATTCATACTTTTCCCTTCTAGCACCTGAAGTTATTAGAATCTTTTAGAAAGCACATCTACGCTGTAAGTCACCCCAAATGCCTTACCAGGGGTGCTTATGTTAAAGTCTTATGAAAACTTGGGCAGAATCCCTTCATCCTTTGAAACACAGTGTGGAAAATAACTGAGGCACACTGGCTTTTTCTGATGACACAGAAAACAGCATAGCACAGGTTAGGTTGAAGGTCTCATTAACACTACAACAAGGATGGTCAAGATCTGATGAAAAAGCCCTGTCTCACAACAGGGAGTAACTGAGACATGAAATGATCAAGTTCTGCTGACCCTGCTTTTCTCCAACAAGTGAGAACTGCTACTTTAGACTTCCAGCCAAGACTGACTTTTCTGAAGACAATCATGGCCTGGTTTGGAGATAAGATTTTCACTATTGTTCGTTAAGAGGTGTTCAGCTTCATATAGAATCAGTCAGGGTTGGAAGGAACCACAAGGATCATCTAGTTCCACCTCCCCTGCCATGTGCAGCAATACCTCACACTAGATCAGGCTGTCTAGAGCCTTGTCCAGCCTGGCTTTAAACACCTCCAGGGATGGGGCTTCCACCACCTCCTTGGGCAACCCGTTCTGGAGTCTCACCACGCTCATGGTGAAGAATATCTGGCCCTAAGAATGAAGGGCTGCCACAGACTGCATGAATAGCAGCGATGTCAATGGGCAGCACTTTATCTCTCTTAGATACTTAACAGCCCATTGCTGCATCCATGGCACTAAGGGAACATACTAAGAGCATCTATGCAGTCTGCTGTCCCAGCAGTCTTGATTGTTAATTAATTATAATAAGTAATTAATTAAAATTGTTAATACTGAGATTCAAGCAAATCATTCTCCCTAGGAAGAATGGCAGAACCAGGGGAGTTTCCCTTCCCCAAGGAGACTGTGCAGCAGCTCTTGGAAAACACTGCACTAATGGTCTGAGTGGCACACAGTAAGAGCATATGGAGTGGTCTGGAAGGAATAGATGACAAAGAAGTTGGGGTTTTTTTCAGTCATATGTGCCTCCTCAGCTTTCTGATGGAAATCCCTGACCTCAGAAAACAAGTGCACTGTGCTCTAGTCTCCTAGTCAGCCATTTATTGACTGCTCTTTTATCGTTTAGAATTAACCACTAAGATCTTATAAATGTTATTTAAAAATGTGGTGGGCTAATGAGGTAGGAGATCACAGCTGTAGAGAATGAAGTGGTCTGAAAGGCATCCAAAAAACCTAATTTTGAAGTGATAGCAGCTTGATGTTCTGCTATTGTCAGTGCAGAACCAGGTCAAGCCTTGGAAGAGAGACCTCTGAGCACTGGTGTGATAGATTCAAATACTGTGTGATAGATTCACAGCAGAAAAATTGCAATTTTCCAGGAATCAATATTGCTGATATTGAGTCCTGTCAATTAAACAATGTCTGGTGGGGATGAGGGCTCCTATCATGCTGTTCTGATTCCTCCACTGTCCCCTAGTGACAGTGAGTCAAATTCCCCTTCCATTGTAGTAGGCTTTACTACTGGCAATTATCTACCATGCTACAAACTTTTTTTTCCTGCTCCCATGAGAACTTTAAGAGTTGTATCTAATGATGGTGTCACTGGGATTAAAATGTCTGGACTGCAGCATTAGTGAGTCATCTGCACTGGTACGTTACATTAACTGCAATTATTTACAAGTAAACTGTAGGGGAGGCTGAAGTAAAAGATTATGCTGGGAAAGATTTGGGTATCAGTTTATAATCTGACTGTACTGGCACTGGGTACAGCAGAGCTGAGCAAGACAGTTTTGAATTAGAAACAAACACTGAAGAATTCTTCAAATTTCTTCCAGGCCAATCTAAAACTAAGATTTCCTGAATTTAGAACATAGTGGGGAAAATTCTGTGGGTGGGAAAAGACCTAAAGTTGACTTCTGAAATTTATCCATTGGTTTATTTTGATTAAAAACAAAAGATGTTTGGAAACCAATAGGTAGACTTGGAGCACTTGAAATTTCAGCAAAGGGAAATGGAGTACTTCCCCACTTAAATGGCAATAATTCAGATGTTCTGTGTCCTCCCAGGTTCAAGTATCTTGCTAATGTGACAAGAAAATTCCCTCATTCCCCAAGAACCTTTGCCTGAATGACCAGGTTACGAATTATCCTTGGTTAAGTCTGTCTTAGTTTCTCACTGTATTGTTACACACTGTGAATAATTAGTTTTGAAGGAGACAGAAAGGATGAAATGATCATTAAGGTGTTAATATAACAGTAAGACTTTGTTCTGAATTTGTTCTTTGAGCAAATTATGTCAAAAGAAGCAACTTCCTGAGAGGAAAGCAACCCCAGAATACTGTAGGTCCCAGATGTGGGCATGCTACTGAAAGGTATGGCAGCTTTCAAATCTCTGCTTTAAATGAGACAGAATGTGAATATGAGTCTTCCACTTCTTCAGGACCCTTACCCCTGGATACTGGAGTGCTGCCCCTCCATGATTTTCAGGGTTCAAGTTTTGACTCTTGTGTTACTGCATGTCAGGGAACTTCCATGGCTGCCAGCAGTCACTGCAAGCCACTGCTGCTGCTTCTGGTGTTCCTGTGCTCCTATCTAGTCTGTGTAGTACAGATGGATGCTTTTTGCTTACTCTGGGGAAGCAGTGAGGATGTGGTGGGATGCTGGAACACTTGTTAAGGTGTCCCAGAGTTCTAGTTTGTAGTGCAAGTCTCCATTTAATGAAGAGTGCTTTTGTGCAATTGCTCTAAGTTTTTCTTGTCTGTGCTTAGGTTGAGTCTGTAAGTATGAGCACTCATTCAGAACAGAAAAAGCTGAAGGCACAAATACAAGAAATAGTAACTCAGAATGAAAGAAAAATCTTCTTTTTCTCTGTTTACTCTGCAAATATGTACCTATTCTCATCTTCAATTAGCTTTCTACTTCTCTCTGAGTAAGGTGGTTGTAAAGATGTTAGATATGGGTGTTTCTGTCTATTAGTGTACTGCCTTATATGCTGGAGTTGTTCTCATCATTCAAAACTTTTCAGAGGTCTAGATGGATTTAATCTCTTCCTTGGAACTGGCAGAACATATAACCCAGGAGAATATGTGAAGCTTTATTTAAAGCTTTACAAAGATTTCTTTACCTAGAAGTTACTTTATATACTTAACTGGTTAGTAAACAGCCCTTTGCTTCAATGAGGTGTGAAACTCTTGCATCTCCCTTTGGTGCCTATTTGACATTTTTCAGCAAGGATATAGGTTTCTATCAACTTTCAAATTCAAAACCCAGGCTGACATAAAACCCAGTTATTTGTAGCCTATTGCTGCCTCTTGGTTGAAATCAGACACAATGGCAAAGGTTTGGGGGCAGGAAATCCCCAGCCCTTAAGGCAAACTAACTACAGCTGGGAGCCCTGAGGGATAGAGGAAGAGGTAGCACCTATTTGAGGTCAGAAAGTTTGAGAGAGGATGCAGAATTTCACCACAAATGATCTGCTGAATATCTACTGTCTACTGCTAGGTGTAGACAATAGCCACCCTTCATGGGGCCATTCCCAGCACAGTTCCGTGGGAGGTGCAGCCTGACTCCTCCTTGTGCGGGCATGCTGCCTGCACTGGGTATCAGCTTGCAGAGCTGATATGGCAGAGCATTGAGGTGGCAAACCTGTTTACCTGCAACCACATCCTAAACAAAGGCTTTGAAACTCACTTGCCTGCCTATCCTCAGTGCCAGACAAGTGGCAGATGCACTGCTGGGCATGGGGTGGCTGCTGGAGCTGTCATCTTTCTTGTTGATACCTTCACACATTGCTATGGACCTGAACATGCGTGTGGTCTCTCTCATACCTCTTTTTTGAGTAGCATTTATACTGTCTTCTCCATAGAGCAGTATTGGTTGACATTTTCAGTCTAACCTACCAAGTACACTCCAAAACTGTAACTCCATTAACATTGAAAGAAAAGGCAAAGGTATCCTTCTGTGTCTTGGTTATAAAGTTAGGATGGAATTAAAATAAATGTCAGTTTATTGTGAAACAAATAATCTTAGAGCTGAGTCTGAGGCTTTAGGGTTGTATTGGGTTAAATATTTTATTAGAAGTTAACTCAAAGGAATATATGGCCAACCTTTTTTTCCTTGCTTGACTGAAGGAATTGCATCTAATCAGAGAGGTCTGTAAGATGAGCACATGGTATGGTTTTGCCACAAGACAGAGACAGAAATGAAACAATGAGCTAGACTAGAAATCCGCTTCTCTAGGGAGCAGCTGTAGAACATTGGTCATGCTCCATGTATGAATTCCTGCAAATCACTAAAAGCTAAATCCAGGGTTTGGGATCTGTTGGAACAAAAGCATTATCTAAATATCTTAAAGTCATCTAGTACTAAAAAAACAACATGGCATCCACAATTTCAGAAAGGGATTTGCTGGATTGAAGAATGAGTGGGAATGAGGGTTTTACAGTATGAAAAAGCACTGGAACTGTTTTAATTTCCAGAGATAAACTGTGTTGATGCAGCTTCACTATCCATCTCCCAGCAACCCAATGTAATTTTGTTAGTCCTAATATTTTACCTCTAAATCTAGCCATTCTTGACATTGATTTCCATGCAATTTGTGTAATAGGTCAAGTAAAGTGGTGCTTATTGACTGCGGATTGTATACGTTTTTCCACCTCAAGTGTTATTGTTAATTGACATGCTCTTTCATTTTCCTCAGATCATTTTCACTCTGAATAACTGCCTGAAATTTCACCTTTGTAAACTTAGGTCTCTTTCTTGGCAAACATCAGATATACTTTTACCAATCAGATAAATAGCAGACACAGATTCATTCCTTCCACAACAGAACATTAAAATAATCAGATTCAAGCTGGTTTGTCAAAGGTAATTTACCTTTAGTGAATAGATGCTGCCTGCTCCTAACTAAATCATCCATTTTGAACTGTCTTGTCCCATACCATTATTTCTAGGAATATTTTTGCAAAAGAATTCTGGCAAACACTAATGGCCTGAAGTTTTCTCCATAATTCTTTTTGTCTTAATGTATTGCAGAATGCTCTACTTCTATTTCTAGGTGATTACAGATCTTACACTGCCAGGATCTTTATGTCAGTACTTGGAGACTACAGAATTATAAGAAAGGCTGTAGAATTATGGCCTCTTGCTTTCCCTTAGGACTTTTTTTTTTACTCTTGTATTGCAAAGATTGTCTTCAGAGTTGCATTTCATTATTATGAGCTTGGTGATGTGGACGGTGTTTACCTGTCTGGTCTCAGGGATGTGCACCAAGCTTCCTTCAGCTGATAAGAGCAAATTGGCTGGAGTCACACATCAGAAAGAAAGCCAAACAACATTTTACCTAATGGCAATCTGATTTCTGCATCAGTCAACTAGTAGATAATACAAGAGTTTTCTCTCATTCTTCTGCAATGCAATGGACAGGGGAAGGGCAACTGATGTCGTCTACCTAGACCTGAGTAAGGCATTCGACTCTGTCCCACATGACATCCTGGTCACCAAACTGGAAAAGCACAGACTGAATGGGTGGAGCACTCACTGGATAAGGAATTGGCTGGATGGTGGCATGCAGAGAGTGGTGATCAATGGCACAATGTCCACCTGGCGACCGGTGACAAGTGGTGTTCCTCAGGGGTCAGTGCTAGGACCAGTGCTCTTTAACATCTTTGTCAGTGATATGGACAGAGGAATTGAGTGCACCCTCAGCAAGTTTGCAGATGACACCAAGCTGTGTGGCACAGCTGACTTGCTGGAGGGCAGGGATGCCATCCAGAGGGACCTGGACAGGCTGGAGAGGTGTGCCCAGGCCAACCTCATGACGTTTAACAAGGCCAAGTGTAAGGTCCTGCACCTGGGTCGGTGCAATCCCAGGCACAGATACAGGCTGGGTGATGAATGGCTGAGAGCAGCCCTGAGGAGAAGGACCTGGGGGTCTGGGTCGACGAGAAGCTCAACATGAGCCGGCAGTGTGCACATGCAGCCCAGACAGCCAACCGAGTGCTGGGCTGCATCAAGAGAAGTGTGGCCAGCAGGGCAAGGGAGGTGATTCTCCCCCTTTACTCTGCTCTCGTCAGACCCCACCTGGAGTACTGTGTGCAGTTCTGGAGCCCCCAATACAAGAAGGACATGGAACTGCTGGAGCGGGTCCAAAGGAGAGCCACGAAGATGATCAGAGGGCTGGAGCACCTCTGCTATGAGGACAGGCTGAGAGAGTTGGGGCTCTTCAGCCTGGAGAGGAGAAGGCTTCGAGGAGACCTTATAGTGGCCTTCCAGTATTTGAAGGGAGCCTACAGGAAAGCTGGGGAGGGACTATTTACACGGTCTAGTAATGTTAGGACGAGGGGGAATGGGTTTAAGCTGGAAGAGGGGAGATTTAGACTGGATGTTAGGAGGAAGTTCTTTACAGTGAGGGTGGTAAGGCACTGGAACGGGTTGCCCAGGGAGGTTGTGGATGCTTCCTCCCTGGAGGTGTTTAAGGTCAGGCTGGATGAGGCCTTGGGCGAGCTGCTCTAGTGGGAGGTGTCCCTGCCTGTGGCAGGGGGTTGGAGCTGGATGATCCTTGAGGTCCCTTCCAACCTAAACCATTCTATGATTCTATGATTCTCTTGAGATGATAACTGTGCAAATTTCTCTAAAGCAGCACACAGGTGCAACTGGAAAAGCCTTGTGATCCAGGAGGGTTGTGATTAAAGTGTCAGATGGAATCCAACCTGGTTTGCTGAAGAATCATTGTTGGTTACAGTCAAGAAAAAAGTCCTTTATATTTACATACTCAGCAGACTTGACCCCATTGTCACTAGATGATGTACAATATTCACTCTCATGTTCCAGATAATTACTATTTACAATATTAGTGTCTTTGTGGATCTGCTACAATGTGCAGCTTTTATAGAATAGAGGAACATTTCCTTGTCCTGAGATATAACAAATCCAAATTTACACCTACTCTTTGCAGAAATCTCTATCATGTTACACAAGCTAATATGTAAATCTTTGGAAGGCATCATTCTTTGGCATCATATTTTCCATGTAATTTCTTTCTCTTATGTTCTTCCTGAAAACAGAAGTATGTGCTGTATAACATTTTATACCAGCTTTCCAGAGATTATGTTCATCTCAGACATCAAATTCAAGCTAAGCAAAATGTCAAACTTTGTTTACTAATTTTGTACTTATCTTTTAATATCCTGTCTTGGTTCTCTAGTTATAACATAGATGCACCTAAAGTTTGCTAGAAACATTTGCCATTAGCTTCTTCTGAAAAAAAAAATTAAATTTCAGGATAATCCTACCTCCAGAGCTTATTCTGTTCCTGGCCATTGACTGTGACAGTGAAAGGCTCATCTGAAAGCAGTGGAGCGTCCCATCTAAAAGCATAAAACATATTACATTTCATGAAAAAGCTAATTCAGATTGTTTAATTCTGGTAATATTGCCTCTGTCACCTTCAAAATCAAAATGTTCTTTCCTCTTATTATAAAGAAAACAACCAAATTGCTTAAAAACCCATTTGAATACACAGCTGCCTTATGTTGCATACTAATTTGATTAAAAATGCTTGTGTCTCACCAGCATTGTTTTCTATGGAGCATACTGGTGAACTTAGCAGAGAAATATAAATGGATCGTAGCAATTTTTATTGCTAGAGCATGTTATAGTGTCCACAGCACCCTTGGACTGAACAAAGATCTCAGTCCAGGAATGGAAGACAGTGAACTGAATGTCTTGCTGCATTTGTTTGCTCAATGCTTTGGGCACTGTGCCAACCTCATTGCGAATAACTGCATTAGTCAAGTGTATCCAAATTATTACAACACAGCGTCCAGCTCACTTATTGCTGTTGAAGCGTTTTCTGAATCTTCACATCACTAGAAACATTTATTTGAGAGGGAGAGCTTTGCATAAATTTAAGAGAATTTTCATTTTAGACCAAAAAAAAACCCCTCTTAACATCTTTGCTCGTTATCCCAAAAACAAGTAATTAAGAAGTAATTGCACTACTTTTGTTTACCTATTATGAACACCTTGCCTAAAATGGGCAGCTGCTGTGGCCATGGAATGAAGAAAAGAGGAGGAAGAACAGGTGTCACTGCATTCATTTTTTTTTGGCTCATAGAAATAAGTATCATCCATGGTCATCTTTACCAGCTTGACTCCTAATTCTTGATCTAGATGATGATGTAGCAGCAAGTCTTTGTGGATTTCTATTCACTATGCTTTTATAAGAGAGACAGCAGACAGTATGTGGTTGAATCTTTTATCTCCTGGAGCAGAATCTCCTCCTAGTGCAGACACGTCCAGTCTCTCTTGCCATAGCAACCTCTGTGCAATGTATGTCTGCAAGCTACAGAACATGAAGCCACTCATGTTCCATTTCAATTCAAGATAGCTCGGGTCAAGGTGGCTGGATGGGATCCAAACCGACCTAGTTAACACTGACCCTTGGAGCCCTTGCTGGCTCACTTTTCACAGTTAACATTTGCATTAATCTACCATTTCCAGCTCAGTATAGCCCTGGTCACAAGGCATAGCTGACAGGAGAGATGTGCTAGAGCTGCTTGGTAGCTGCATGGCATTTGAGAGATGCAGTCTGATCATTCATGTTATATACAGCTGGGCTGGCAAGGCAATGAAATCTCTCTCCTCCCTGGTTTGAAATTGGTGCTTTCCCTCTCTTACGCTGGCTAGCAGAGCTTTCTTTTCATTGCCTCGCCCCAGTCCAGATTTCAAATGGCCACATTTGTGCTAAGTCCTTAAGCTTTTCTTCTAGACACAAGGCCTATCGGTGGTCTGTATTCCTTTAAGCTTTTTGGTTAGGAGAGACAATTCCAGACTTTCTTACTTGTGTTTATGGCTGAGTTCGTTGAAGCTGGGAGTCTCTTCTGGTGTGCTGTATTGTAGGTTTCTACTATCAAACCACGAGTGTCTAAATTATCATCTCTTAAACTTAGAAGCAGTAAGTTGCAGTATTTTTGAAACTTCCCATTCTACTGCAAAGCAAAAATCTCTACATTGCCTGTGAAAGAAAAAATTAAAGCCATTGACTGAAATCCTGATATATTCTTCAGAATTTAAGAAACAGTAAAGACAATGAAATGGTCAGAAATTATTAAAAAATTGAGAAAGCAGAAGTGGCTTTAGCCAATCTTTGCCTGTTTAAAAAAGAATCCTATTACATAGTGAAATCTTGGAAGAATGCTCCTTTTTTTTCCCCCTAAAAAATTTCCTTTTGTGGAAAACTGAAATTTAAAATGTTCTGTCTGTTCAATAACTGCCAAACAGTTTTGGTTTGGGGTTTTTTTTCTGCTTTTAATAACAGGTGAACATTTATTTGATAGTGAGGAATATTGTCCTGGTTTTCTTGGGACAACCATAGGCTGCAGCTGAGTCAGCCAGGAGAGCTGACTGTAGTTGGCTACAGCTGTGTCCTGGACCATTAGCATCACACTCAGTATAGAGAGGGACACTTGCTGAAGAGAGGGGAGCCTCCTCCTTGGGTTGCTCTTTATTCAGCTCTTTGTTGTCCTGCTTTGGAGTACTGCCTTCCTGTTCAGTGTGGCTGCTGCACCTCTGCTGGGCTATCACTTTATGTTCTCTATACTGGTGTTGATATCAGTTTGTTGTTTAACTGCATCCATTTCATTTCAACCTGTGGCTCTCCTCACATTTTCCTGCTCCTCCTCCTGTGTGGGGGAGTGGTGTCCTTACCTGATAGGTCAGCTGCTGGAGCGTAGCCCAGAAATGGGCTAAATATAGACAAATACAAACAAAACATTGTAGAAGCTTAAGCCTCTGCCTTGGACATTAACTTCAGAACAATGTTTTCAGAAAACATTTCCCCTTAGCCTCAGTATCAGTGCAGGATTACAAGTTTTAATGGCAGGCTATCAGACATGTGTTTTCTCAATAAAGTAGGTTTTTGACACATGAACAAGTTATTGTCCATCAGCTGCAGAATGGAAACAGTGCAGAGTTCTGCAAATAGCAACATGTGCCAGCAGTATAGTAAATTGTCCTGCTATGAGCGAGGGATGTGTGATCTCCCAGTCAGGTGTGGATCTGCAGTATGGAGAGGTGAAAAGCATTTCTGCAGAAGTGCAAACCATTTAACCAGAGGAATAAATACCATGTCTTGTGATGCTATTGATAGGTCTGTATATAGCTTTTAAGCTACACCATGGTGTTTCTGTGCCTCCTTTATGCTGCACTGAGAACTTCTTAGTAAAAGAAAGCACCACAACAGCAGCTGGCACTAGGTAACCTTCTGGTGAGTCAAAGCCCCTCTTAACCACTTGAGTCTTACATGTGCTGTTGGATTTTTTTTTTCACATTAAATCATCAATCTGCCAATGTTGTTCCCAAGTCAAAAAATTATACTGCTGAACAATAAGAGATTATTGATATTTGGGCAAGAGTGAGCATTTCTGAAAGTGTTTTAGTTTTGTAGGACTTTGGGGAAAGAATTAAGGGTGAAGCTTTTTACCCTGCTAGCTGGGCTTCAAATTGCATTGGGCTGGACTACGGTGATGCCATTGATACGAGCATTCCTTAAGACAATTGTTTATTCAACAAGAGCTTGCTCTATTGGGATAGCAATGAAGTTCTATAGATATGCTTATTTATCTCTTTAAAGATAGTCTGTCTGCCTCCTCGATAGTTTGATTATGTCAGGTTTGGTATACAGTCGGAAATGTCAGATTAAGTAAGGCAGCCATAGCCTTTTAGGTTTTCTGAAGCACTTATGGTGTGTGCACAGTTCACTCATGGGAAGGCAGTGATAGACTTTGTATCAGAGGGCAGATCTGAGACACTCAGGTGGAATGCAGATAACTAGCTTCCATTCATGTTAATGTTTTAACATTCATCCAGAGGCCTGGCAATACTTTCTACCATGTGGGAGATTTTAAACCCACCAGATACTTCTAACTGCGGTTTTTCTTTTATGAGGAGGAACAAAGGCTTAGGATAATGGATTTCTCCCAACTGCTATGTGGAACATTTTATAAAAAAGAGATTATCTTTGGTTTCCTTAGTGAGTTTCATGGACATATTTATTCTCAGAAAGGATCTGTTGTGAAGAACAACAGCACACACAGAGAAGGAAATAAGTCTGTGTCTCCTTGCAAAAGTATTTCATCTGTTACACTTCTACCATCTATCCAGGAACACATAGGAGCATGAAGGGAAGTTAAATAAAGATGCTAAATCAGTGTACATAAGGTGAAGCACATTCCTTTTCCTTGCTCATCCGTTTTCTTCTCTTTAGATGCAAGGTGATCAAAATATAGCAAACAAGCCATTAAGAGAATCTCTATGGTACTTGAAAGATCTTTAGCTACTCTGTACCTCTGTGTGAAACCCAGATTCCTGCAGCCACAATTTCCTGCCAGAACGAAATGAAGAGACACTTGTAGTTCAGAACTGTAGCTAGAATGCTGCAATTTTCTAAAGTATTGCCCATGATCATTAAAAGTACTGTCAGCCACTGACTGGTGACTGACAACCACTTCAATGAAGTCCAGCTGCTGCTTTAAGCCTGCCGTTGGAACACGTGATCTGGGACACTGGGGCAGCTACCCTGCAAGGATATTTTATTAAATTAACAGTAGTGAATGGTGCATAAAATTGTCACTAAGATAAATTTATTATAGCATGATTTTATTCTCATATTATTCTGTATGGGGTGCTACCCCAACAGAGTTTCCAATTCAGTAGTATGCCTGAAGCCAGGGGTTTTATCAGCAGTGTGTCAAAGGGTGCCTGGCTCTCATTCATATATAATTTACTCTTATTACATGAGATATTTCTACTTTTCTGCACTAACAGTTGTATATTTTCTAATGAAGGTTTAAATCAACTGGGAACCAGGGTGTGAATAGAGTTCCAGTGTATTGTGCCAAATATGGATTGTTTGTCTTCCTGTTAGTTATGGGTTGTGAGTGTATTATTGCTGAAGGAAAAATTTGGGGGGGGGTTATATTTCTTTCATGTACTTATTTATAATGTAGCATAAATTACAGGAACTTTTCAAGTGTTCAAAATTAATTATATAATTTAGGAAAAAAAAAAGTCTGAGACTATTCAGAGAATCATAGGAGCCTGTAAAGCCTGCCTAAGTCAGCTTTGTCCTTTACTGAGCTTCTCATAGGAACTCTGACAGCATCTTGGTGGGTGCTGTTTACTAGCTGGATCTAGAACCTGAGCTTCACTCTTCAGACCAGTGATACAGTCAGGTGGTAGCTGACTTACACTGTAAATGAGCTCCTGTTAGTCACACTCAGTGGTATTTCACATATGAAAAGCTGGCACTCCTCAGTGTCACACTCCTCAGTGTCACACTAGGGACTCTGGAGGGAGAATGTTTGAAACTGGGTACAGTCCTGTGGCAGAAGAGGATTCTTTTCTGCACATCCTTGATGATAAATGTTACTTAAAATAAAAGGCCACCTTCTTTAAATGTAAACACTATTGTATTTTCTTCTATCTATGTGCTGTACTTCAGCAGAAATTAATGTTTACAAAGCTGCTACATAGCTCTGCTGGTCAAACATTAGGCACTGAGGAGTATCCATCAGTGTGACTGTTTTGCTGGAGCGATAAATACAATTTAAAGGAATATATTCAAGAGGAGGCTATCATACAGCACTGCTATCAATTTTTATGTAATGAAAGAGATTAAATGAATCCTTGCTAATGCATTATTGATATGTGAAGAACAAGAAGAAACAAATCACACACATTTTCCCACTTAATTATTGTGCTAGACACTCATTGTCATATCATTGACCTATTTGGTCATGCCCAAGTTAATCATGCCTGAACCTTTTCCCAGTGGGAAATAAGCTTCTCCACTTCCTGTCTTGCAGGAATATCAACTAAAACTCAGTCACTTATGCCCGTAGCCTGATCACTGCAGCCCACCGTAACCGTTGTCTCCAGCAGCGAAGCTGCAGTCTGCAGCATGCCCGTGAGAGCTGGTGTCAGACACCCATCACGTCCTGTGTGCCTCCGTTCAGCTCTGCTCAATCACTTACCCCAGTAAATTATACCAACCTCTGTTTGTAAAAGTGTTCCACTCTTGCCTTCCTCTTTTTTTTTTTTTTTTTGGGTTGTTGTTTTCAGGGAACTGTTTTGTCACACTGAAAGAGAGTTTATGTGCAGTGACAGCCTAATAAGCCAGCAACTTTAGTCGCTTATTAAAGTCAAGCATGTGTCTTTGTTTCATGTTGCTAATGATGTGGAACCGTGGAGGCCCGAGTACATTTCGTCTGGACGGTGTGGGAGCGAATGCTGAGAGCTCATTACTTGGCTCCCCATTGGAATCCTGCAGGCTTCTGCTCATTGAGGAGACTGTGGGGGCTTTGACAGAATTATTATACTGAATATTTTTAGACTCATTAACTATATCACCAAAGCAAAACATCTCTTCCTTAGATGCAAATGGCTGCAGCTACTGTGGCTTTGCTTTAGTTATTGCAGAAAAAAGGATGAAGCTTGAAAACAACTTAGGGAAAGGATTTTCATGCCCGAATGTTTGAATTTGGAACTTATGCTGGGAATGTGTAAGCCTTTTTTTACCACATTTAAGCCACTCATGTCTAAGTGCCACTTAAAAATGCATATATTCAGTTGCATGTAGTAAGTGGTGCCCAGTCTTTTGAATTTAGAAGGTGTTATTGAAGTACACAGCAGAATGGGAGCTTTTGGAACTCCAGTCTCTAATTCCAGAGCAAAAAGATTTAAATGTTAAAAAGCTCATCCTAAAGTAATTATAGATGCTTGAGTTAAGCCTTCAAAGGTAAAGAAATTCAGAGTTAAGGCTAAAAATTCTGACTTTCCTTTAACCTAAGTGCTGGAACATATGCGGTGTGCAGTATGAAAAATCACACACTTCTCCAGGCCTAACCAGACAGAGTGATTTAGAGACCAAATTTTAAGCTGAAGTCTGAATTTCCCTGCTATGATGAGTTTAAGTTGGTTCTTAATGTTACTTTATTGTAGCTTTTTGAGGTTTAATTGAGACTTAAGGTGTACTTGAAGAAAAATATGAATACCTTAAAATTAATTCTTCAGAGCAAAGGACAGAAAATTGCATTTATGGCTCCATTTGTTGGAGAAGTGAAGTTGGCTGTGAACTGTACATTATTTCACCTTCTATAAAATTATATTTTGATTTCTTGATGGAGATCTCCTCTGTTGTGTACAACCTTACCTGCCTTTCAATCATGAGCCTGAGTATTTGCTGAGGTGTATGCACATTTAAGAAAGCTAAATACAGATGTTTTTTCCTCCTAAGGTGCGCAAACTCTCATTAGGATTTTATTCTCTAGAATTAGCGTAGGTGAAAAAACAACTATTTTCATTCCTTGGAAGAAAGATGTTGCTTTTATTTGTGGTTCATTTCCTGCTGTATTATGCTCTGACAATGGTGACACTGTCTTTATACATCAAGAAGTTCTTCTTTCTATGACTGCCAAAGGGACTCTGGAGGGAATACTTCATATCTGAAACATGTTTCCCTTTGGGATTTCACCAGTAGAATAACAATTCTGATCAGCAGCCCATTAGAAAAATGTTTTGTTTTGTTTTTCTGAAAGTATGAGAAGGAATAGTTAAAAAGCTGTCAGATAAGAAAGTAATACCGAAATGAAGTTAAATTTTGTGCACAAAGGAAATTTAGGTTGCCCCTCAAGAAGTAATTGATCAATAAGTTGAAGTAGAAGTTTAGCTTAAGTTCTTTGGGTAAATGAAGCCTCCAAGTGGCTTCACCCAGGCAGAGTGCGTGCAGCTTTCCTTCTGAGATCTTGCAGTTCCTGTTCTTACCAGTTTGTGGCACAACATTAATTTAGATGATGGCCAAAGCCCTCAAACTCCAGTGCCCCGTGCTAGCTACCTAAACCTTTGTATTTTAGCACCTCAATAAAAGTATTCAAATATTCACTGGGAAAACTCAGTCTTTCTGAAAGACAGGGTCATAAATATGGGTCCCAGTAAGGAAACCAATTCTAAACAGAATGACCATGACTGTTCTTTTAAGTATGTGCTACTTTGAAGCTAGCTAGAGTGTTTTGGTGAGAAGAAATAGATTACAGGCTGTGGAAGGAAAAACAATGGTGATGTCTGCTTCGCTCATAGGCTTGCTGAGATGTATAGGAACAAGAAATAAAAACATAGATAACCACTCTCACTTTGGCTGCTGGGGAGATCTGAGCTGCATCTTACTCTCTAACCTCACCCTCCATTGCTTTGGCTGATCCACTTTGCTTCCTAACCCCCTGGCCGAACCTCCATTCTTCCTTGGGACTGGGGTAAGGTTGAGAGGGGTAGGGGGAAGGCGAAGGGGTGATTGAGAGCCCCTCCTGGGGACTCAGGTTTCTGGGAGGGGAGTTGTGTCTGTATTACTTTTTAACCTTGTATATTTCTGTATATAACTGTTGAAGAAGTGACAGCCCCAGGAAGGGCTCTCAACCACCCCTTCACAACTTTTCCTTTAAGCTGCAGATGACTTTTCAGATTCAAATGTAAATACTCTGTCAGGAAAATTCTCACCTGCAGAACCAGTTCACAGTTGTGATTTCAGATGTTTTGCAGTAAAAATAGCCTGAAGCCAACACACCTGTCTAGATACATAGATGATCCACGGGAAATAAAACAGACTTGAGCTGTTGGCATGCAAATGTGATTGTTTCGTTTCCTACATACAGTATTATGATCAGATTAGTAGACATAATAGTATTATAAGCAGATGTTCACTATCACTTATAGTATTTATGACTTCATGTTCTTCCAAAATTAAAATCAGTGTACAATCCTACCATCTCTTTTACTTATTTTAGCTATTTTAATGACTGTGAATCTGTCTCCTTTTGAATTTGTGGATTTCTGTCTTCTGGACCTCAGCAGGGGACTTTCAGCCTTACCTGGTGGTTAATACTGCTGTATTTCAGCTTTGTGCATTTGAAATCATGTGGACCATCAGAGCAGGGATTTTAAAGTGTTAAAGTGAGGGTATGTATAATATGCCATGAGATGTGGCATGATGACATCTAGGTTGTCTGGGAATGTAAAGCTTTCTAGGAGCAGTGCTTGGAGTGAGCTTTGCCTGCAAGACAGTGCATGGGTTAGTCTGAAATAAAACCATAGTGAGCTAATGGTGCTGATCATCAGATGTCTACTGGTAAAGTTTGCTTCATAGTCCTTTATTTTGCAATGTTGTTGCATCCTTGTAGTATGGATCAAACTCCTCTCACACTATCATTTCACTGTTTCAGGCTATTTAATACATAGTTTTTTACTCTCTTGGGGAATAGAGGGGAATGTGAGATTAAGACTTTCTAGAATTAGACTGAATATTTGTGGGGTGGAGACTGGCACTGGTGGGAAAAGGACATGGGATAAGGATAGACAAACAGTAACTTGTGAGTGGGGGGATAAAGAATGGTTCAAGATGATACTGGAGTTCTCCAGCAAGTCTCAGACAACCTATGGAGAAAAGAAAGAACCTCTATTACAGTTACTTTCCTTTTAGAGACTGAGCAGGATATAAAGATTTCTCAATCTTGGCTACTATTTGCTTAGCAATATGTATAAAACTCTTTGGGGTAGTGTTTAACCCCCTTTTAGCTGTATCTCAGAGGAAATACTGTTATAGTCTGCAGAAAGTCTCAGAAATGTTTGCAGTGTGCATCTACCCATTGCTCTGGTAAAGATAGGGAAAAACTATATCATATATATATAGGGTCTTAACATTGCAAAGCAACTGTATGTCTGGCATTTCCTAACTTCTGAATATCCTTTTATTATTCTTTTGAGGTAATTGTGATTATAAAGGCATTAGTTAGATTCCTTTTTGCATCTTTCATTTATCTAGTAATCAGGAAGATAGTATTGAGTCTGTGTGTGTAATTCTGACTGTTGGGCATGTTGGAAACTGAGATAGGTGGAACCTACCAACTAGCTCATTGTTACCAAAGTCACTGACTCAGGTCATTAACGAGTTAAATACATTCTCATTAAAATAGTTTAACCAAAGATATTTTTTTCTATCCTATTTATCACCACTGTCAGTTCTTATCTAAGAAAACTGCTATTTGAAAGGGTTTATACAGGCTGCATTTCAAAGAAGAATTGAAAATTCCGAAGTTTTTGATCAAATATGGTGAAAATCAGTCCAAAGCTTACATGCTAGTAATGACTTCCTTGTTTTCATATGTGCTTGAATTTTCATGAGTTCTGAAGATTTTAAGGGATGGCTGTACAGTCATGATCCTTGCTAGGGAGAAAACTGAACATAGACATCAGTTTTAGGGCAGTGTCCATTAAGTGCAAACATCTTTGGAAGCAGTGTACAACATCTTTTACCTGACCTTTTAATTGTAATTCTTCCTATGTTTACATTTGCCTTGGAAATATAATACCTGTATAATAAGGGCTGTAACTGGTCCATATAAAACCTTTTTGATCAGGTAACATTATTTTGTCTAAGAAACAACCTCAGTGGCAGTAATAAATAAGTGAAAATCTGCCAGCAACATTAATGGAAGAAAAGATGAGGTGTCTGCACCACATCTTAAGTTGAATTAATTTCTACTCAGTTTTCAGTGGAAGCCTGCTTACAGTTGGAAAGAGATACCCCTTGTGAGGCTGGAGTCTGAGACTCCAGCACTGTTCCTGCAGATACATCACCTGAGGTCTGGGTAGCCTGATGGCAGCTTTGTGGCCTCTGTGATACAGACTGTGGTTCCGGTTCTGTGGTGGGGACTCTAGTGGCTTACAGCAGAGACAGATACTTGGCATCTGGAGGTCCTGAGGTGTTCCCCAAAATCTGGGACACAAAGAATGTCAACTGTTTTAAAGTCTGCAGTTTCAGGGCAGTCAGCCTTGTCAGTGTTAATAGGCTCCCTGTTGTGGTTCTAAGGGATAAGGTATGGATCTATCTGAGCTACAACCTGGCCTGCTAGGACTTCCAGTTTCCTTGCTAGAATGTAGAAATGAAAAATCCTAAGGCCCATTGCCATTCTTGAACAAATTTGACTGTAAGTGCTGCTAATTTTGCTAGCATTGTTGCCTTTTATTCCCTTCACTTTTCTCTTTAATTGAAAAATATAAGAGGGTTAGGGACCTAGCTTGATCTGCTCTGTACTATATATTTATGATACCATATCTTGTTTTGGCTTGTTCTACCTAGTGCTTTCTATGACAAGGCCTAAGACAAGCTGAGGAATGTGGTTCTAAGCAGCAAACATGGGTGGGACAGTACCTGCTTTAGTTCCGTGCACACAATACAGTATTCCACCATCCCCAAGAGATTTTGCCACACCCAAGGGCAGTGCTACTCTTTGTTTCATCTTCAGAGGCTGAAAAGTAGCCTTCAGTTTAATTCGTTCAGCCATTAACCCCTCTTCCCCCTAAAAAACTATTTGTCTTAGAGCAGTGATGTGATGGCACAAGACTGAGAGGTGATAGTGGACTTGCATAGTATGGACAAAGCCAGCCTGTGCCACTCAGCTTTACTGCCACAGGATGGTTCCTAGCTCTGTTTATTTAACGATATGAAAGTAGCCCCAGGGGTTGAGAAACAATGTGCATCTCTAAGATGCACTCAGCCATCAGCACAGAGGTAACATCTGGCAAGAAGTTATGCACATCTTAATTGGCCAGCTGTTGTTCTGATTGATTCATTGCCTTCCAGGAAGCACACTCACCTCTCCATGCTCAAGTTGGTCCTGCAGAATATCCAGCCCCTGGGCTGCTTTTGCTGGCTCAGTGCTGCATTGTGCAAACCCCTGTGAGATATCCCTGGGCAAAGCCTGGCTTTGCTCAGCTGAAGGCTGTGTCATTCCTGAAGTGGTTAACTGAAAGTCAAGTTTCTGCCCTGGCCAGCAGCAGGTGGGGATTCAGACAAAAATCCAGGAGCATGTGCAAGTCCAGGAGCAACAGACCAAGGGGACACAGTCTCAAGTTGTGCCAGGGGAAGTATAAGCTGGATGTTAGGAGGCAGTTCTTCGCAGAGAGAGTGATAGGCATTGGAATGGGCTGCCCAGGGAGGAGGTGGAGTCACTGTCCCTGGAGGTGTTCAAGAAATGACTGGATAATCTAGTTGATTAGACAGGACTGGGTGCTAGATTGGACTGGATGATCTTGGAGGTCTCTTCCAACCTGGTTGATTCTATGATATTCTATGAAGCGCAGAGGTGCCCATCCTATGGCCTGGGCTACTGCCGCACGTGATCATGCTGCACAAAGCCTAGGAATCAGCTGGTGGCTAACATCTCTGGTAGAGATGACTGCCAGGTGCCAAAGGAAACACAAAAGTAAATGTGTTTCCAGTGTGGTCTGGTCACAAAAGGTTGGTTTCTGGCCAGACAGCAAGATGGGCTTGATTTTCACCCCTTGAATTCTCATGAAGTTGTAGGGGATAATGGATAAATGCATGTGTCATCCAGAAAAAAAAAACACAAGTCTTCTTTTGAATTTCACTTTACTGCTCTGCAATAGTCAGGAGATGAATGTGAATCAGAAGTTACAGCTTAATATAAATGCTTATTGTCATAATGTTTGACGTTCCTTAGTCAAGACAGGCAGGGTGCTGTCTGTATTCTGCTGGATCCACAAGTGAAGTACATCTTGGTAATTAACCTTAACACTTCAAAGGTAGCATAGAAAGCTTCACAAGGGTGAAGTTTATCTCAGACCTCACTATTCTGTTGTTTAGGAAAGTAGTGTGGCATATGCATATTAATGTCAGATTAGTTCTACTTTTAAGATTACAAGCTCATAAAAAAAAAACCACTGTGAAATGCCAAGAGAGTGTTGGTTCCCTTTTTGGGAAAGTATGTCAACAATTATACTCCAGAACTCTTTTAGGAGGGGACAGAATGAAATATGGCACTTCATTGTGAAATTTCTCTTTAGAGTAAGTAGTAGAATTTGTTAAAGGAATTATTAGAGATTATGGCTGCTTTAATAGGAGAAATTAATGACCAGGTCAGGAATTTCTTTGAGGCAATCTTGTTTACTTGCAGGGTTTTGCCACCTGAGTTTGTGCTGTCTGGCATGTTCCTCTAACAGCCTTGTGCAGATACAAGACATAAGGTGGGAAAAGTTGTAGGCTTCTACAAGTGAATCCTTTGGAAGCAAAACCAAGCAACACCACCACAACCCCAGAATTAAAACAAATTAAACTATTTAAATCTTTAGTTTGGGTAAGTTCCATTATCTGCACCTTCCTTAGATGTTTCCATTCATTGTTTCAGGCTCGGGGGGGTGAAATAGCATTTCGTTACCAGTGTTACAAAGTGATATAGAAAGAGCCATCTGGATAAGTACAGATATATTTCCCTTCTATAGCAGTAGAAACTAGTAAGTATAAAAATCTTTGAGGGAAGAGTAACATCAGATGTATTCTATATCCACTCAGTAGCAAACTCTAGGCTACATTTTCAGGAACCTACTTTTTGTTTTCAGATTGGGATTACAGTGAGTAGCCACAACAGACAGAGAGATGCTCTGATCTTCCTCTGATCTCTTTTCCTTATTTTTTCCTGACAGCAGTCAGAAATCACACCAGATATTTCTTTTTAAAGTTCCTCCATTAACCAATGCTCTTCTCTGCATTCCTGATATATTTTGATAGAAGATTGCACTCTGGTTTTCAGGTTTTTAGGGTTTTCTTCATTTGTTTTTCAGTGGATCTTGAAAAAGCAGTTTCCCTTTTTTAAAAGTTTAACATTACTAATCTGCTTACCAAAGCATTAACAACTGGAATAAGGTCAAAAAACAAGTGCATCTTTTCATGTGCACTTGCACATCAGCTGAGATTTGATGGTTTGGCTTTTTAGGATTTTTGGTTTTGCTTTTTCTTGTCATGAAGCTTTTGCTTGTTTTTAAAACATATCCAGTGTGTTGACAAAAGAGCTTTATTTAAATGAGATGTGTAATCTTTACCAGCGGTCTGTGGAGCAGATTTGACAATAAAGAAATATCTCATTACCTAGGAGCTTTGTATATTGCACAGGTGTAACTTAATACTTGAATAGTATAAAAAAAAAGATAAATATGAGCTGGATTTTGCTAATAAATCTGCCATTCTTGCGGCACCAAAATCTGCAGAGTTGTTGTAATTGCCGTTGTTTGAGTTGTAACAATGAACAGAACTGATAAGGCTTATGTCATTTACATAGAGTTTAGCATTCACAGAGCACTGTTGAATTAATGTAGCACACACATTGGACCCTCTGACAGAAGATTAGTGTCATCTGAAAATGGAGAAAGCATAGATTTAGAAGTGATGTATCAGTCTGTTTCGAGCACGTAACAGTAATTTGCTTAGGTCTGAAAATCATAGTAGGTTACTACTGATAGCAGCAACTAGCAGTTAATGCTTCTTTGGTTAGTTTCATTTTGGTTTGCTACATTTTGTAATAAACAGGTGTCTCATGAGAGACTACTACAGAATTACAAAACGCTGTTTTGTTGACTCCAGAAGGTCAGGCACCAGAAGGTCAGGTGCCAGTTAGATCAGTGTCAGTCAAGAGCAGTGTTGAAAGAGTTATATCCACTGAATGTAGAACACAGTCATGTTTTGATAGAAGTGAAATAATAATTTCCAGTACTGTCAACAGCACGGAATAACTATGGGCTTAGCTGCCAAGCAGTGATCAGATACCTAAAGCCTTTTGCTGATCCAGCCCTGGGAACAGTAGTGTCAGAAACACAACCTTCTTCATGCCATACTCTGGTTTCAAGTCTCCCCACTGTCTGGTTGAATCTGAATTGATAATCAACTCTAGAAATTAAAGACTTGAGCTAGATGCCCCACAAAAAAGAGAGAGAGAAGAAAATTCTCATCTGTCTCTAGAAATCTGATTTTAAATGATTTGGTTAACAGGCCAGGGGTACAGTGTGGCAGAGTGGTGAAAATAAACCATTTCTGCAGGGGTGTGTTCAGGAGCCTTGGTGTTAGAGCAAACTTTTGTCTTCCATTGCTCTCTGCCTTCACAGCATCAACCTGATTCATGCTGGGCATATGACTGCAGGTGTACATAAGTTTTCCAAGTGTTTCTAGAATTGATGATGTTTTATTTTATGAGGGCACTTACCATGATTATCAGTAGCTCATTCGCGTTCATCTGAGTTGAATCCAGCCTATGGTTTACTAAGATTTCTGCTCAACTTCATCTTACATCCTGTGTGATCATAGACTCTTAGAATTATTAAGGGTAGAAAAGATCGCAAAGATCATCAAGTCCAACTATCAAACCAACACCACTATGACCACTCAACCCTGTCCTGATGTGACATGTCTACATATTTTATGAACACCTGGGATGATATTACATTGTAAATGATTTCACCTGTAGGAGGAAGAGAAGAGATCTTTTATAAGTGGTGGGGTCTCGTGCTTCATTTCACTGTAGTATGATAATTGCTGTCTGCCTTGAGATCTTTTAGCTTCTGGATTGCTGTGTGTGTTGATGACATCTCAATTGGCTATTGTTAGTGTTAAATCATTTAGGTACATAATATCTCATCAAAATATGGTATTGATGGTGGGCTGAGTCTAGTGAGACTTCTTGGAAATGCTCTGCCCATCTGTTTCTCTCATCTGCCTCAGTCATATCTATCTGCTCTTGCTGCTGTTTAGTCCATTTCTTCCTTATTTTAATACCCACAAATAGTTTTAATCACTTGGCAAATAGCTCTATCTACTGTAGATGCAGCATCATCTTCAGCTGCTAGTTCTTTTAGATGTCCCAATTTGTATTTCCTTGGATTGTTTTCAGTCTGGAATCACTCTTTTGTCAGAGTAACTACGTCTCCAAGTCTATAATCCGGGAAATTTTCTTTCCTTGAGCTGTGTGGGTGAATTTGCTTCCTACTTTTCAGGCTGTTTCCAAAGGAAACTTCAGGAAAGGGAAAGGAAATTTCAACTGGTACTTGAAGGAAAACTAAAAAATAAAAGAGAAAAATCCTGGCGAAGTATTACTGCATTAGCAGTTAATATTCCAATTGCTGTGGTTTATGTTTATATTTTCTTCTTTGATGTTACTGTATTCTAGCTGTCCAGAGAGGCTGAGGATGCCTTCTTCCTGAAGGTGTTCAAGGCCAGGTTGGACAGGACCTTGAGTCACTTGGTCTGGTGAAAGCTGTCCCTGCCCATGGCAGGGGGTTGGAACTAGATAGGATGTTCAGGGTCCCTTCCAACCCATTCTATGAATCTATGACAGACTAGACAGTTAGAATTACACCAGTTTTCATTAACAGTTGGATTTCTTAATCACAAGTTGGCATCCTTAACATGGACTTCAGTCTGATTCAGATATACATTAAGTTTTCACAAGGACTTTTTTCCTCTAGATTTACTGAGCACAAATAGATGGATATTTATGCTGGCATACAGATAAGCATACTGTTGTCAGTGATGAATCTCATCCTGGAGCAAAATAACAGGTATTATATAGAAAATCAAGTTTCAGAGCTGTATTCTTGATCTAATGTATGACAAATCACTTTGAGGAGGTGGTTTATGTACAGGGTAGAGTTATATAGAGATAGGTATCCTTACTTGCTCAGCAAGCCTGGTACATGAACAATCTGTTTTACTGTAGGAGCAGTGAGAGGCTCAAGGATGGTATCCTGAGAACAGCATTTTTATGAATTTTGATTTATAAAAAAATGAAAAAAAAATTGGCTAGTGACTACCTGCAGCCAGTACATTTCCTAAGCCTTACAGTTTTTATTGGATTATTGTTGCCAAAAAGTCATATCATGTACAAAAGTCCTGTCCCCTTTGAGAGTCCCCTTTGCATGCTGCATCTCCAAAGGCAACAGCAGTGTCATTTTACAGTAGAATAATGCCTTTTTTCCCAGAATACCTCACAAAAATTGAAAGCTGCTTGGGCTATCCAAACAAACTCAGCCTGAGGCAAACACCTGCCATGCACAGTTTTAGATCCAATGCTTAAAGTTTGGCAAAATTCACAAAAAGAACCTTCTTTGGAGGCAAGCAGCACATTAATTCTGCCTGTAATAATATTTACTGTCTTTTCTGCGCCCCAGAGCCTCACAGTGTTCCTGCATCAGGCACCTTAGATGTGTATATTCTGAATGCAGAATGCATTGCTATTCCAAACAATTATAGCTTTGGAAAATAAAATGAAATGTTATTCGTTGAAAGGGGTCTTATTCTCTCTTTGCATTCTCAGGTGTGAAACAGGAACAATGAAATTCTGATCAGTTGAATCTCACTGATTAAAAAGAGCAGACAAGAGAGTTAGGTTTGTAATCATAACCCGATATATTGCTAGCAAGTAGTCACTGGCCACAACTGCTAACTGAGGCAGCCCAAGTAGTATGTTCTTGACTGAGAAAAAGCATTGTGAGTGCTGTTCATTTTGTATTCTTAATGGGGCCACCTCCCGCTTGATGTTTAAGTAAACACCCCTGATTTTGAGTCCATTGACAGATGACAGTAATTCACATTGCTGTGGTCCTATGCAGCTGGACTGTGTAATAAAAGATAAGCAGGTAAAAAATGTTGAGTTCCTGTAGACTGCCAGGCAAGAGAGGCAAAAAGCCTTCTGGTCTGAAGAAAATACAGTTCCTTCTCTCTGTATGGGATTTTCTTTCAATTTACCTCTTGTTTACTGTATAGAAAATCCAAATATTATGAGACTGTTAATTAATGAGGGCCTAAGAACAATACCACTGGAATAATTAATTAGGCTTGAATAGGCCTCAGCTTTAAATAGTACCATATGCTTTTTTATCCCAGTTTGATCCCTCAAAGGAAATTACAGATTAAGATATTAGGTTATTGCTGGGAACCAGGCATTATTTTAATGAAGTGCCTTGATTTCTAATAAAGGTGAGCAAAGAATGAGGTACCTTGCTTCCATGTGAAACAGCACTGACAGCTAGATGACATCTCTTTTTGCCAAATTTACACAGATATTATTGATGATATCAGTACCATATATAAACAAGGAATTAAACAAATAGAGATCCATGTGCTCTTCTCTGCTGTGAAGCACAGAAGGGAGCCACAACACAAATAAAAGAGAGTAGCAGCGGAGCCCCAAAGTAGCAGCATGGTGAGGGTGACTCCTTGACAGCATCTTTCATCCTCCCCAGCAGCTCACAAAGGCACCTCCCCAGCAAAGCCATTAGGTCACCATCTTCTCCTTTGCAGGATGAAGACTGGGTGAAGACACCTGCTGCAAAAAAAACTGGCTCCTCCCAGTTACAAAGAAAGCAACTCACACCTCTTTGGAAGCTGTTGCTCCTCTTTGGAGGACAAGTTTTATTCTGATACTGCAGAAACCCTTAAAAGACCCTTTAATGGAAGGTTGTGTTGTGGAGACCTGTGTCAGCTGCAGCCATGGCAGGTGCCAGAATGACAGAAATAATGATCGTGGTGTTTCCATCTCTCCTGCATCCCCAGTGTCTGGAACTGCCTGGTCTTTTTGGGCTAGAAGTGCTCTTTAGTGAGATTACTCAGGATTTTTCTCTTTAGAATTACTCCCTCAGCTGCAGGTCTGCAGTTGACTCGGGAGATTGCATGGCTCCTCCTAGGTTAGTAAGTCCAGCAATTCATTTTAACATTGGAAGAAATATTACTTGACCAAGCTGCTAATTTCTCACAGACAAGTATTTCTGATTATGTGCATAAATGTTATTTGTGTGGCAGCTAATATTATAAAATAAACAAATATTTGATTTAGGTTTCATTACAGGGGCATGTGACAGTTTAGGTGTTACCCCACACACACTCTTATGAAAATCACCTGGACTAGACTCAGCTGTCTGGAAATCAAGAAATGAAGCTTTATATTTACAGCTTCACACAATATACAAGCAGATATTTACAGAATATACAGCTATATACAGAAATATACAAGGTAAAAGTGATACAGAAACACAATACTTCTCCCAGTCTCCAGGAGAGCTCTGGACCCAATACCCCCTTCCCCCTCTCTCTTTCCCTCCCTTCAGAAATCACCAGATCACCCCACGTATATCTCACATGATAAATCTGGAGATCTGTGGTGAGATGTCAAAAAAACAAAAAGACAAGAAGAAGGTTGGAGGGAAAAGGGTTAGTTCAGATTAGAGTTAAGGCAGAGGCAGCCACAGAAACCAGACCACCAGAAAGAAGGCACAGCCCAAAGTGAGAGCTGAGCAGTGTGTGAGAAGTGTCTTATCTATATTTTGACTAGTTGCATTTCTCAGCAGAGGAATGGCTGATATAGGGTACATGTTCTTTTCTTTTCTTCTCACAGCTAAGGATTAAATTTCTCTCTGTAAAATATTCCAATTAGTCTCAAACCAGTACAGGGCCCAATAAAATATATTCAAGGTACAAGATGAGTAAGGTGCAGAGATACTTAAAATGGTAACAAACCATCATGGGCTTGTAAATTGCAAGTGTTTATTCACTTCTTTGAAACGAGAAACATTGGAGGCCCTGTTGAACACCAGCCATTATAAACTGTCCGTTTCTCAATAAACATTATGGGCATTTTCAAATAGCCAGAGCTTAACAGTTTAAAATGTTTGGGTTTTTTTAATTCTCTGAAGACAAAAAATGGGGTAGCTGTTGACCTGGATAGCCACTGATAGCCCTTTCTGGGGCATCTGAGGTCTTCCAGCCTCCATTTTCCTCATCATGACAACATAACTTGCAATTATTTTACCTTTTTGCAAAAATGATATTTTTGATAAGCCAGCAACAGTTTCCTATTATTAGGGCTGAAGCAAAATGTCTTATGAAAATGTTTGGTTTGCTCTTCTCTCACCTGCCTTCTCTTTCGGACTCCAGAATGGAGATTGCAGGGCAGAAAAAGATTTCTCAAAATAGGAGGAGAGGAGGAACACTTGGACTTAGAAATAGTTCTTCAACTTGGAAAACATATCCATATTTGGCTTTGACTGTCATTCAGATTGATATCTTTACATTTTCCCATTGAGTTCATCTCTGCTCCCTGATGTTATTTTTAATATACACTGGCAGGATAAATATATATATTAAAAAATATGCTGTAGAAAGCTCTGTTTTAATATTTTACAGCCTCATTTACAAAGATGCAGAGTACTCACAGCTTCCTTGGAATCTAACGGGACTTGTGGAAACTCAGTATCTCTGAAAATCAGGCCATTAATTTTGAAAATGTGCATTAATTACTCTCCAGGCTGTAATAGCTCACTTGATATTACTACAATCTACATTCCTTTGAAAAAGTGTATTTTTCACCTGGTACACTGCGCCTGCTCCTAAAGAGCAGTCATATCTTATCATGTAAAAGCTCCTTTATAACTGATCCAATTATTGACCTGTGGCGTTGACCTTAATGAAATGTAATATTTCCAAAGGAATGGTACAATCCATTGTGTTAATCTGGTTGACAGGCGTAATCTTGAAGTCCTCATGCTAACAATAGCTATGGAATTTAGTGAAGTAATTACCCTGATGAAACGCAAACCCGTCTATTTCCACTAAGCAGGAAGTCAGGTGCTTTATTTCTTCGTTTTCTGAGTTGTATCTGGGCTGGAGTATGCAATTTTAGCACAGTTTACCAACACCTGCAATCACTTTCAAAAGCATTCTGTTGGTAGATTTTCAGATCTCATTAAAACATTTTTCTTGTAGACTGAGACCTGCCACATTGTGTTTATGAGTTCCAAATCCTTGCAGATTAAGGGAAAACTGATACCAGTCTTAACTGCAGATTGTAACAATAATTCCTGTTAGCAAAAAAAAACCCCGATCAGCTAAGCTCTCCCACTCAGAATAATTGTAGTTAGGAGCATTTGCACTGAATGCAGTTCCTGGGCTAAGTGTTATCTTTTCTATGTGCCTATATAAAATCCTTTCTTTAAGTAGTGTCACTCTCAGCTGCTGCATTCAGTGCAATTTAGTGCTGTTAGATGCTTTCATGTCATGTGGTTATAGCTGGGTAGATTAATAGGAACTTCTATCTGGAAATTTCTTTCCTGTTATTGTTCTCCCTGAGCAGTTGATGGCTAAGTTAATTCTCTTTAGTTTTGTCATGCACTAAAGCACACATTGCCAAGCTATGATAAGCTTTACACAGGGTGGGGGGTGGGGTGAGGTGGAAAACCCAACAACCAAAAAAAAAAAAAAGCCCTTGTGTCCATCAAAGTCTTAAACTTGCATTTTAAACTTTGGCCTGACCTGATGTGCCATTCAAAAAGCTTCAAAAGATGATTTTTTAAAGAAAGGTTCAATATGTCCCGAGGCTATCGGTTTTGAGTTAAACTGGGTGAAGTAGAAATATTTTACTCATCAGCTTTGCAGTCACAGAGTTTGCCTCGGCTAGAACAAAACTGCTGAGGCATTTAGAGAAAATTAACCCCCCATCCTGGCAGCCAGATGTGACTGGTTTCTGACGAATGCACATGAGTGGGCTGAAAAACCAAGAGACTGTGAAATTCCTGTCAGGCCCGTACAGCGCAGAATGGGCTATTGACTGCTTTCTATATTTCCCCCCATCATTCTTCTTGAACGCTGCCATTAATTTCCTCTCCTACTCTGACTTGGGAATTTAATGTTTTCCTTTTTTTTTTTTTCTTTAACCCCCCTTCCCCCCTCTATCCTCCCTACCCCCTCCTCTCCTCCCTTCTCGCCTCTCCCCCCCTGCCCTGACCCCCTTGTTCCTGTGGCCGCCCCAGGTGCGGGCGCTGCAGAGGCGGTGGCGCGGGGCGATGGCAGGGCGGCGGAGCCGGGGCGGCCTCTGCATCCTGGCTGGGCTGGCGAGCATCCAGGCAGCCTCTCAGGAGAACGCTCAGAAAATATTAGCTGTGCAGGTAGGTGATTGCAGGGAAGTCGGAAAGATCATTCTGATCTAGATTGAAAAGCAAATGATGGGTAGTGTGATGAAGCATTAAAACCATATCCCATCAGAGTTTTATAAATTTTTAACCTCTTTAATAAACTGGAATTGCATGAAGGATGAATTCAGTAAGTTAGCACATATACCATGCGTAGTTTGGGGGGGGAATAAAAAATAAAAGTAAAAAAAAAAAGAGGGAGATGAGATTTATTTCTCACAAATCTGTGGAATGGTTATTATAAACACATTGGATATGAAGATTTGAAACACAGAACAGCATTAGCATTGCTGCTCACTTCTTTTAGAGGATGTTATTGTGTCCTGTCTTGTGCAGGTATTTTTTTTCCACGGTAAACAATATTGTCATGTTCACTGTATTGATACTAAATTTCTTCAGCAGGAGACTATTTTTTGGAAGTGACTCAGTTAAATGATGACTTTCCCTTCTTTGTTGAAAAGTAACACTGGGGGGTTATGAGAGCTAGAAATGGTTCCCGGTGATGTTTGGGTATCCATTTTCTGGCTTGTTCCCCAGATACATATGTATTTACTATAGAAAATAACTGTTACACTTTATAGTTGGAATGTTGCTCTTTTTGTCCCATGCTATGGTGTCTAATTCGTGTTTCTGTAATGCCACTCCTTTCACTTTCTTCTCATAGTTGATGCCAATAACCAGATGGCATTTGTGAAAGGTTTTTAAAAGACTGAAGTGAAAATTGTCTTCAGACTTCTTGCAGAAGTCCTGTTGCTGATGCAGCCTTAGTGCAGTATATACTTACGAACCTTGTTTTCTAATGTTTGGCACTCAGGCTTTGTTGTATGAGTGCAGAAACAAGTTTACTACATTTTAATATTATGTAATTACATTTCACAGTTAATATCCAATGCATTAAAGTGAAATCTAACTTGAGTAGGTTCTAGAATTGCGTTTAAATGCATCAACATCATAAGCTACTTTCAGTATCTCACCAAGTGGCTTGTTTTAAAATTCTAATTTCCACATATGTCCTGCTTCTGCAAAAGATGTAGGAAATCCCAATCAGGTTAAAATCACAAAGTCAGGAGAAAAAAACCCCAAACAATTAAGATTATGACCAAATTTTATGAGTGTTACAAATTAGTGTTAATAATCTTATGGATTTTTGGAGGTGTTATAGGTGCTAAATATTGCACTGAAAACAGCTAAGTCAGCAACTGCACTTTTTTTCAGTCAGATTTCTCATTTAAAAACTGGGAAAGCTTTTTTTTTTTGTAGCTTCAGAGGGGAATAGCTGGGATGATTTCTCTCCTGCATTCAGACACTTCCACAGTGAGTAAAGAACAGAGGTGATCAGTGTGCAGCCTAAAGCTCATGTCTAATAGTAACAGTGACATAGAAGCCACAGGTGGCAGTTGGTCTCCTCACACACGAATCTTTACGCTAATGTTAACATGCCATGTTAATAGCTGTACTATGAAGCTTATATGCAGTTGGACTCCTGTCCATAACTGGTCCATGCTATAGTGAATGAGTTTTGCAGAAGTCCTTCACCTCCACATTCATTTTTCCATTCTGATGCTGAGAAGCTGTATCTGTAAGCCTTGCTATCCTGAGTAACTCAGCTGACACCTTAAATGAAGCTTTTTTTATCTAAGTTCCAACAACATTTGGGGTGAGCAGATCCAAGCAGCTCAGACCTACCAAGAGCATTTTGTCCAATGTCTGGACAACATTCTGTTCCTTGTCTGCTTCCCCTACCCATGACATCCTTTTCTGGTATTCTATCACAATTGCTATGGCTTTATGTAGATTGAGTGATAATAGCTTACTATTAAAATACTGCAAGAGGAAAATACAAAAATTAGAATGGTGAATAGTTCAGCTAAGAGCAATTATCATAGTGCACCATGACTTTTTTTATATCTTAGAGGATCCAGCAATGATTTATGTAGGGATTGGTCTCTGTTCTGTCGTTATCAGATCAGTGTATACTTCTGTCAGTGAAGTTCTTATGTTGATGACATTCAGCATAGTGGCATGCACTCCCAAAATAAAATACGGCAGCTGTTCCATTCTCTGCCTTTTCTGCCAGCAAGATATACCCCAAGTTTTTGTTCCTGGTGTCCATCTCCCATTAAAGGGTGGGAATGAGAACCTGCTCTGCTGGGCAGTGAGTGAGTGTGCATCTAAACAGGGATCCTCACACAAGAGAGCTCGCAACCCTGCAGCTACTTTGACTGGAGCAAACAGGAGCAGGTGTCAGAGGAAGAGTGAATTAGAAGAGGCAGTAGATACAGTACATTGGCTGCCTAAGTGTTTTCTAATATTTTACAGAAGCCATGACCTGGGTGACAGCTAAAGAGAGACTTAAAAGTAGATAAAAGAGGTTTTGGCCTTTTTACCCAGTACTTTTTGAGTAGCAGCACTCTCCAGTTATACACAGCAGCCGTTTTGGCAGGGGAATTATGATGAGAAAGAACTGCCTCAGACTGGAAGACAGATTTGACCAGTGTCTTGTCATTGTTAGATGCTGGTCTGATAGAAACTTCCTAAGGTGCAGATAGACCATAGTGCCTGTAAGTCTTTGTGCCCAAGAAGGAAGAACTGTGCCTAAAAGAAAGTGACATTACCAAAGCCATCGATGAGGATGTTTCCGATAAGAGCTATTGCTGGAGTTAGTCATTGCCTTTAACAAGCAAAGTAAGCCAAACCTTAGGAGGGATACCACTTAACAGCAATCTGATTGCAACCAGTGGCAGAATTGGAGAGATTGGAACTGCAGTGCATGAAGTGCAGTATTAGTCCATTAGAAGTGCACAAACTCTGCGTTGCTCTTCTTTCTTTCTGGGCAGCTTACATATGTGTGTACTTTATGGCTCTGAAAAGAGACTTTGTTTTTATTGTGATAGCCAAAGACAGTTCTGTGAGCTCCACTCTAGCTTACAGTGACTTCACATTAACTTAATTATCTTAATAGTCAGAGGAATAGAATAGAATAGAATCAACCAGGTTGGAAGAGACCTCCAAGATCATCCAGTCCAACCTATCAAACATCCTATGTGGGAGGAGAGGAAGAAAGACTTGCTGAAATCAGTGACAACTTTTATTCATACAAAAGCTGTATGGGGTTCTCTTCTGGTTAGGGTTTGAAGCGATGCAATGGAGCCATGTGGGGAGTCTTTCACCATTATAGTCAGAATTGTCCATAATATATAGTTTGCTTGGAGGATTTCAGCCTTCAAAAAAATCCTTCTATTTTTACTAAACACATTTTTAATCCAGAAAGAAAAAATAATAGGAGTAAACTCTTGAAGGGGGGAGGGGGGAATATAAAAATACAGATCTTTTTCTTCCAAAAGCATACAGGCAAGGTGATGTTGTGCTAATGACTTCTGTTTTCCTGATAATCTTTTGAAGTTTCAATACCTTGGCTCCTGAGTGAGTTCAATTAGCTATCTAATTGCAAAAATGATGTATGATGGCAGGTGTAGTTTTATTTGGGACTGTGGTTGCACTTTAATCCTGACAGTCTTCAATTTAGTCCATCCTTTTGGATGATTTATCTTGTCTATAGTTACGCTAGAACTATTTTAGGGGGCAAAGTGCTAACAAAAAGATAGGGTCATTGCTATCCTCCTTGTATTTCATATATGATTTTTTTACTGATACTGGTATGACAAAGGTGACTTTTGAATAAATACAAGGTTATTGGTGTAATTTTTAAGAAATCTGCACTTTGATATAAAAATAGATCATCAGAATTTAGAGTTTGGAAACTTGGCAGCAGTTTTACTCATCTTTGTTAGGTGGAAATTGCTACAAAGAGCACAAAGTTATGAAGAGTCAACACACAGGTAGTCACTTTGATTGCAGAATGCTGTGGTCATTATACAGTTTGCCAGTCTTAAGTTTTTTTACTATCCTAAAGTCTTTGAAAACCTTTTGGCAGAGCTGTTGTAGTTCTAAATGATTCCACTCTACACCAGTTTACACTAGAAAAGAGCTTTGATCTATTTTGTACTGTATTTCAGTCTGGAGAGGAGGATACTTAAGAGGGGACCTTATCACTCTCTACAACTACCTGAAGGGAGAGGAAGGTGGAGGTCAGGCTCGCTCCCAGGCAACTCGTGACAGGACAAGAAAGCATGATCTGAAGCTGTGCCAGAGAAGGTTTAGGCTGGATATTAGGAAGCACTTTCTCATGGAAAGGGAAATTAGACACTGGAGTGAACTGCTTAGGGAGGTGGTGGACTCACCATCTCTGGAAGGTCTTTAAGAGAAGATTGGATGTGGCACTTGGTGGCATGGTTTAGATGATGTGATAGTGTTAGATTATAGGCTGAACTTGATGATCTCAGAGGTCTTTTCCAGCCTCAGTGATTCTATGATTCTGTCTTTATTTGAGCAACTTTGCAGAAGTCAGCAAAGAAAGGACTGCTCTTGACTAAGGCTTTGCATCTTTGCTGAATGAACTGTAGGCATCTCAGTGGATACTGCATCTTACTTGACTGGGCAAAGCCTGTGATTTTCCTGGTGGCCTGTTCTGTCTCCTTAAAGAAAAGAGCCAGGGCAGTCCCATAATGGCCAGTACCAGCTGTAATCCTGTGTATTGTAGGCAGGGTTTGGCCTTTTACTTTCTGAAACTCACTCATTCTTGACTTGCTTCTTAGCTGTCAGGTGGTAGTCAACTTAAGCACATATTCTGTTCTCTAACTTATTAACACAGGTGTGTTATGGTGTCCCTCGGAGCTGACACTCTTCAAAATCTGTGTGCTTTCTCTTTTATTTTTCTGTTATGAGTTATCACCATTTATGCTGACTACACTCAGTTGTGTCTTTTTTACCTGCTGATTTCACTTCAGCAGTCTTGCTGTGTCTGCCGTGTTTTGGAGACATATGCGGTTGGATAACAGATAAATTTCTGAAGGGGACATGACTATTCACCTTTTCATTAGTTCTAAGCTTTTGTATTTAGTCAGATTTATTCACAGTGAACGTTTTCAGTGTTGAAGTTAAATGTTGTGGGGTGTATTATTTGTTCATCAAATATTTCTTTTGCACAGTTAAAGGGGAATTTGAAACCAGCTATTTTTGATTCTGCTCATGAAGGTAATGCTTGAGTTGAAAACCTGGCTACTTAATTAGGTTTTAAAGAAACATGGAAATCAACATCTAGTATATATTTGTTAAAAGTATGTGGCTTTCCTCTCAAACACTTCTGACTTTGGGCCAATAGGATTTAGAATTCTTCAGAATATAATCCCACATTTTATATCAATCCTTAAAGTGATTATTTTTGTCTGTTTTTCTAAGTGGGGTGGATAATCCTGACAAGCATTCACCAAAATCTTTGAATTTGCTTATTACGTTGCTGTAGTACAGCTTTCATGCTATAGACACACAAAAGGTTCATCACCATTTTATTTTATTGCTGCATGATGAGAAGGACCTTTCTAGTGAGAAAGTGGAATAAAAATCTCAAAATAAGATCAATGCATAGAAGAAATTAGAACTTGCTTGATCTCTTTGCCTCATTTTGCTTATCCCATGGCCAAACTCTGATACCTTTATTCTGACATAATTTCCTTTGCCATTTTTGAGGTGCATTTTGGCTTTTATGCCACTTATGCCTTGACAGACCAACTTCTTATGCCTCTTTATTTTTCAAAGCTTCATGCCCAAAGACTAATATAGCTGCAAAAGTGTATAAGAACACCTATAGTAGCCTTAACTTAATTCTTCTGTGGCTTCACTTGAAAGTTTCACTATGTGAAATTAATGTGATATGAATCAGAAATCTGTTTACCACCTAAAAGCTGTAGTGTGTAGTAGGGAGATAAAGACAAACAGTTCTGCTAATTGCCTGTTGATGTGGATTAGAAGATGGTCTTTGTGTAGTGTTGTCAGGATCTAGGCCAAAGTGTAGGTAATGCTGAGGTTTGTGATGATGATTCTGTAGCTCATGAATCTCTCCTTTGTGACATCAGCCAAATATGACAAACCTCTCTAAGGTTGATCATTTGGATCACAAGATTCCTTGGTGAGTAAAAACCAGAACAGTTTTTCAGGTACTCACTTTCCCTGACTAATGATGGGTTTGAATTACAAGAGAATACAGCAACAAGAGAAATATTCAGTTGTTATGAGTCAGAAAGAAAAGAAAATGACACTTCATGGATTTGCTTTTTCAGCAATTGACAGAAGCCTTCAGTATATAATTAAGAGAAGTTAAAGCCATTTTAAAGAAGACAATATTAAGAACAGGATCTATGAAATGATACTCCTGTCAAATAAGCAAAACTTTATCTCTGGCTTTTAAGTAAAAACTGAGAAATTAGATTTATTTGTCCAGTACAGTGAGTGAAGAATCAGAGAAATGGCATTTAAAATTAATTATTCAACCTTGCAACATCACTTGGGGGCTATCTGAAGTTTAGTAACATCCTTCTACCCATTTAAAGCATGTATCAAAACACAGGTCTAATGATGAATTGTTTACATGTTGAAAACTCCTTTTTGGCAGCTCTTCTGTTTTTGTCACCACCTGAATTAATTATAGCAGTTCATAACTTCTCCAGTAAACATGCTGATATATCATAGATTATAAACTCATCTACTGAACTCTTAGCCATGGTTGCAGGGTAGATGATTTTATTTAAAGACAGCAGTTAAAAACTTTAGGCATTTAATTTAATTATCCCCTCCCAGAGGTATAAAAAGAAATCAAAATCTTAGTGTGAATGGCATTGCACTTGCAGAAGAAAACTTCCAGGAACATTTTTGCCTCAAACTCAATAATTTTAGTTATAATCACTAACTATGTTTTTGTTTTACAGAACCAGTATGATTCAGGAAAAAAGAATAAAATTGCTTTTAAAGTACAAAAATAATTATGAACCACTTGAAATGTAATGTCTGTATTTTATTTCTCATCAGAATTCATTAGTGTGTAACATCAATAATTTAGCCCATCATTTGCCAACACTGACTTGGCTCAGTAGTTCAATCATGTAACCCTGTAAACTCACTTTCCATTAAAATGAATGTTGCTGACAAAGGATAACTAAAGAGATACTTCATTTATTAGCTAAGGAGATACTTCATTTATCAACATTTTTAAATTAGGAGTTTGGGACCACAGACACTTAGCTGGATAAATTATTCAAAGGAATCTTTGCATTAGGCCTAAAGATGTTTGTAGAATCCAATACAACGTTATCCAGAATTATTACTGCCTTTCATTTGTGTAACATGTAATTCATACTACACAATTCCAGAAACCAACAGAGCCACCTGCAGAGAATCAAATGACCTACTGGAATGAAATCCTGACTGTCATGTGCAAAATTATAAAATGGGTAATAGTTATCCCATATTTTGATTGACTCAATCAAGCATTTCCCACAGACCACTCCTGACAAGAAACTTCTTGTGACAGGCACTATAATCTTCCCAAGCTGCACGTGAGGTATTAAATGCTTTACGTTATTTTACTAGGAGCAGCTTCTTCAAATCCAGTCATTATGTTCTCCAGATGCAGCCTTTAAAAACGTTCAGGTTTCAGATGTGGTGTCTCAGCTTGCTGCTTCTCCAGCCTTTTTTCCTAGTCATTTATTCTTCTTACCAGGATACTGCTTCATTTTCTAAACTTCAGGCCCTTTTTATTTCTTTGCTAACATACTGCAACTATGACACAAACATTTCTCTTTTGAAATAAATAGCTACCTGAAGCATGCGAGGAGAAATCCAGGAATAAAATCAAAACATCGCATATTGTGTCTTTTGCCTATGCCTGGGAAGATAGATCTGGAAAGCAAATCCTTCCTCGGGTCAAATCAGTAAACATCTGTCAGAGGATCGACAGAACATGGCTGTCATCTGACTGCATACTCTGGAGGGCTGCTGCTAGCAGTACAGGGGGAACCAATTAAGGACATAAGCAGAAAGCAAATAAAAACATTACACCACCAGTTTGGTGCAAGCAACTACATTGCTGCCCAATTCCTCTTGCTCTTTTCTGTCTAGGCAGGGTGTATATGGTTTCTCTGGGGAACATTCCCAGCTTTATCCCTTTCTCAGACTTTGCAGCAGAGGTATTCTTAACCTTGAGACAAGAACCGCTCCTCCTTTGAGTGATGTTCTAAGTCCTGTTCAGCCTCTATGCTCACGGACTGTTATATTCTTATGATACTCCAGGCTAAGGGTTGATCAAATTCAGGTTTTCATTTGCAAGTTTTCACATAAGAAGCACTTTTTCTGAAACGAATATGTCTCAGATCCCAAGCACAATGGCAACTTGCACATTTTGGGAGGACTTCACCTTACTGGGGAGGATCTGAGCATAGAAGTGTTCAAAGCCATGTTGAGTGGGGCCTGGAGGAAACTGGTCTAGTAAGAGGTGTCCCTGCCCAAGGCAGAGTGATTGGAATTAGATGATCTTTAAGATCCTTTCCAACCTGAACCATTCTGTGATTCTGTGAACTGAGGACTCATATGGTAGAAGGGCAGAAACCTGTGCTTGAGACAAAGCGAAAGACATTGATAGTAGCCAATGTAGGAGACTGAGGATCTTTGTACAAGGAAGTCTGTTTGTAAATTTGTCTCTTTTGGTTGATTGGTTTGTTTGAGTTTGGGGGTTTTTGGGGAGAGTGAGGTAGAAAGGCTTACACCTTAGAGAAATACTTCTCAAGAATGATTTTGAAAAAGGAGAACAGAAGCAGTTCTCTGTTAATTGTGCTCCATTTCTCATTCCTCCAACATCCAGCATTGCTACAAGGTATGCAGTCTGCATCATCGCTTGACTCAGCATCACTTCTGTCATTCCTACTGTCACTGGAGCCGTAAGCTGGGAGCTGAAAACTCAGAGCAGTTTCTTTCTTATACTTAACTCTCCTCCAAAGCTGTGATGGGTCACAGCAGTTTCACTGAGTCGCTTTAGCATGCCAGCTTGTCACAGCTATCGTGGAACTTTACTGGAGCATTTTAATTATCTATAATAACTCCAGAAAATCCCCTTCTTCATTTGGCACAGATTTTTCAAAGCTCCAAGTTTTATTACTCTTTCTAAAATAAGAAAATGAGAGAGTACACCAAACAAGGAGATTTTAAATGCTGTGCTTCACTCCAATTAACCTTTACAGACTAAAAAGTCTTACAAATCAACAACAACAAAAAAATAGACTTAAACCAGGTCCCATTGAAGTTAATGATGAAATTAGGTTGGCATCCTTAGGCACAGGAGTATGTTCTTTGGGGTGAAGGCAGAGGTTAGTATATGTTCTACCATTGCACTACCTTACCTTGTAGTGAAGTTTTTATTCTGATGGCTAAAATGACATCTATGTCTTAAATGTTAAGTGTTGTGGTGTTAATTTTGTTATCATCTTGGCCTAAGAGCATAAGCAACAGAGATTTTATGAGTAAGGTGTCTTTTATTAGACTGGGAAATAAAAGACAAGGTTCTGAGAACACCAGCTCTTCTTGTTAGCATCCTTTCTTGCATCTCTGATGACCCTCTGGGAGGGTGCTGAGCATCATGTTCTCAGTTTCGGTGATATATCCACTGATAATCTGATTACTACTCAGTTTAAAATGTGTGGATACAATTGTACAGCAAAGACTTCACCTGTATTCTGGTTTTTCTTAGCTCTCAATATCTTATTTAACTCACTAAAAGAATAGTTTTACACATTTTGTAGTGGCTCCTTTGATCTCCATAGGTCTAACCACTGCTAGTGTTATATTATTACCTTTCTTTTCCATTTGTTTGTTTTTCTTTCTTCCTTTTTTTTTTTTAAATTCCTATTTCTTTCTCTTTAACAGAAAGATAGAGAAAACTTAGAGGTGATAAGGAAGGAAATGATTTGACTAGATAAACCAGATTATCATTTGTGAGTAGCAATCTAAACCATGATGCTGCAGTCATCTGAAAGGATCGATAGTTTTCCTTTGGTTTACTCTAATTTTCTCAGTTCCATGTGTCTCAAGGATATAGAATCACTTGTCATCTTTCTTCTATTGATCATCAAAGAGCTGAGATTTTCCTGTATATAAACCTTCAGGATTTTTCATTGCTTTATATTCCATCAGACAGCATATAATTCTGGGGTTAAATCTGTAATATCTTGACAGCTTCTGTGTCACCCTGCCAGATTTGACATTGCCCAATAACTTCTCAGAAGTTGTGCACTGTCACTCCTTCACCAACGTGACTTCTGTCTGTACAAGAGCACCAGACAGAAAAGTGGCCTCTTTGGGCTGCCACTTGATTTGAGAGAATCTTAAGAAATATTTTAAGTAGACTTGTGTCTTTTAATAGCATTTTCCTGTTAGGGAATACTTGAGATTTTTCCTTTTTAAAATGGAAATAATCTTTTATTGGAGTAAATTAGTGGCAGAAGTACAAATGTAAAGCCACATCTGCTTCCTTTTACTAGAGCTAGAGAAGCCTTTGAGAGGTGTTTGCAGCTTTCTGTTCTTCCTGTATGGTGGAGGCAGCTGTAGTCTTGGACAACTAAGTGTCATTGGGGACAGGATGAAGAGAAACCTGAGCAGGCCACTTCATGACTTTCCCTCTTCCTGCTACACTCCTTAGTCTTGATTAGTCCAAATTATCTTTGTTTGCTCAGGGCTACAGAGAAGCTTTCTTGTCTACTTCCAGAGACTATAAAAGACTTTGCAAAGTTGTTAGTGGATATATAGGTCTTCTAGCTATTTCTAGGTTAATACAAACTGTTCCTTTCTCAAGTTTCCATGTGTGCTACAGTGTCAAACACCTGACACTGTGGACACTCAGAAGCATGACCCAGAATTACAGTCTCCTGAAATTTAGGAATACTTGCTGAATTATGGCAAAAATAATCTTGTTTTTATCTGTCCTAGGGTAAGAAAATGTTAGAAAAATACACGAGGAAGGGTTGTTATAAAGCAGGTTTCACCAGTAAAATAATCAAGTTCCTCACCTGTTTCAAAGCTGTTTCAAGTCAAATCCCTACCTTGTACTTCACTGTTCCTGCAATATGTTAGGTAGAACCACTGACAAATTAAAAGCCAGTTAGGGCTATTTAAGGACTCAGGGTCTGATGTGATAGTTTCCTTTTAAATCCATTAATACACTTAATTTACATCTGTGTGAAAATTAAGCATTAAGTTTACCTTGTGTTTTTAGTCTTTATGATTTGAGAGCTCCTAGTATATGACACTGTCAGCCTAAAAGAGCAAGCTGAAGGTGAGTGATCATATTTCATGTCATTGTATATGTAAAATAAATGTTTTCCGTTTCTAAAATGATGTTTTCCCCACTGAAACACCAGTATGTGCTTATATGACTGTCCCAAACTGAATTTACTTAGCACATTGTCAAATGCAGCTTCCTTCCTAGCAAGCTGAACTCCTTCAGGGAAAGCAAAGGAAATTTTCCTATGACCTAGTGCTTCAAAAAGATGTGATTGAAATGGCAACTAGAGTAAAATGAGGCAGCTCCTCCGTAACAACTATGCTGAGAATCAAATTGCTGTCCTGTTGAAGTCTACAGCCTAATTTAAGAATTCATTTTACATTAATGTAATCCACTGGTTTAAATCACTCATGGAAACAAGATCAGAGCTATAAGGTAGAGGTTGGTTGCTATTTTTTATTATTTCAGGAGTGACAGAACACATCCACAGCTCTCAGTTTCCAGTTAATGGGAACCCAGACACATGCTAAACCTTGGCCCTAGACAGACATCTCAGCATCATTTTGTCAGTGAGCCAGCACAAAAAATTGTCCTTTGAGACAATTCAATCCAATCTTAAATATTTTATTAAATCTATATTGAAGTCAAGTCAGTGTCATTAATGAACTATCATCTGATGATTAGTTTTTCCACTTGTAAATATTAGTTATCAAAAACTATATTCATCTGTATTTACAATATTACCTTCATTTTATTACTAGAAGACAGTACATCAGATCCAAAGAAAACTTATCAATACTCCAGACAAGATTGTTGTGATACTTAGTGCCATGGTCTAGTTAATTGGACAGGGCTGGGT
>WAAF01016872.1:590881-653628 GCA_013400475.1 Tricholaema leucomelas
GGCCCAGAACTGAACACAGTACTCAAGGTGTGGTCTAACCAGTGCAGAGTACAGGGGCAGAATGACCTCCCTGCTCCTGCTGGCCACACCATTCCTGATGCAGGCCAGGATGCCATTGGCTCTCTTGGCCACCTGGGCACACTGCTGGCTCATGTTCAGGTGGGTATCAATCAGCACCCCCAGATCCCTCTCTGTCTGGCTGCTCTCCAGACTTTGTGTTCTTACCCCTATGGGTGCTCCTCTAACATGTTTTTTGTTTGATGTGTTTGTAAATGTTTTGGGTGTTTTGTGATGCCTTGTAATAACTCTTTTTAGGGGGGAAAAAAAAAAAAGGCTCCCTAACTTCTGAAAAGATGTTAACTGCAGTTCTTCAGGGATGAAATATGTGCATAGAAAGTGCTTTTCTGGTGAAGTATGGAAAGATGCACCTAAAATGTTCTCCATTTTATTCACTCTACATCCTTTCTTAGGAATGTTTGCCACATGCTTAAATCTCTTGCAGACTACCACATGCTTAAATCTCTTATGGAATTTATCTTGTCTAAGCATGAGGAATAGTTGTCAAAAGAAGATACTGATCATGATTTGTCTGAGAGGAAAAGTGAGAAGTAGGCAGATGAGGCTTTTTGAAAGTGACAGGTAGCAGCTAACCGATTCAGGGACTTTGGCACAGGAGATGAGTATAAATCAGGAAAGCAGTGTCAGGACTCTCTGACTATTTTCTTTCACCACACTGCCTTTTCCTAATGTCCCATCATGGACAGGAAGTGCATTCATCATTTCCCTCTGCAGCATGTGGCCATATCCATGAGCATCCTGATGTTCCCTCCTTCGAAAGGAGATGCCACTGTGTACACCAGGCATCTGGGCACTACCTCAGTGCTTGTGGGGATGAGGAGGATGCTAAAAACCTTCCCTGTAACAAATAATGGCAGCATAAAGCAGTATGAGTGTGAACCACACACAGTGATTTGTGTAGGCAAGTTCCCAATAGATGTTTTATGATGTTACCAGGATGCAGCAGAGGAGCTATAGCTCCATAGTCCAGTTTCCTGCTCCCTTTAGTGCAGAGGAGATAACCTAATTGTTTAGGAAAGGACATATTTGTCCCAGGATTTCTTAAGAATTTGACCCCATGTTGCAGTCATTTGAATCTGAACTGCATCACACAGGAATTTTTCACAGGCAAGAGATGAAGGTAAGAGAAGATTTATAGAATCTAAAGCAGGTTCACCCATTTCCTGATTGTGCTTATTAGCACTGGTATAATTGTACATGATCACTGGTCCCGTTTCTTGTGTACACCATTAGAGACTGCCTAAACTTTGTGTCTGCATAGAAATTAAGATGCAAATATGAGTTGTGTTCATTGGTATGACTAGTGTGAAGTAAACAAAGGGTATTTCTATTGTATACTTAAGGTTGAGAAACCTATTTTGTGAACAGCATGCTATCAGCAGAGACTTCACAGTTATTAAGTAACTGCAAAAGGACATGGTCAGGTCAATGATGGGTAAGGAAAAAGGCATATAAAGAGAGCACAGCACTGTTGGGATGCTGATAGACACTTGTGGTTGTCTCCATCTGGGAAAACTACAATAATTCTCTCTGCATCACAATCCCCAGGTTTTAAAACAAAACAAAAGTGTTATGTGCAGGAGCCGGGGGCGGGGGGGGGGGAAGGAAACCGAATGCCAAGCAGCAATTTTAGGGTGAAGAATATAGAAAAGTCAGAGCAAAATGGATGATTTAATTTCTCATCATTATTCTACTGAAGAATTAAATTTGCAAGGTCATGTTGCAGCTGATTCAGTCAGAGGCATATCAGTGAAGGTAACTGGATTCAGATGAGTTCCCATCCAAGAGATATTTAAAGAAGCTCTTGTTCTCTAAATATACGTACAAGCCAGTGTTGTCTAGACTCATGCTGCGTATTAAACCAGACCTTGGCTTCCTAGAGTTAAGGGACCTTATTTTAGGCTCTTAAAAACCTGACCTAAGCTCTATGCTCTAGCTTCCCAGATCTACTTCGTGGGATAACTGTCCTTCATTTGCTATGGCTTCCTTGGCCTTGAGTCCTTTGGTTCTGTTTAAAATGCTCTCCTCAAAACTGTCACAGAGGAACATGCTTTGTGTAATTCCCGCTGCTCAGTAGCACATAGCCATGGGAGAACAGACATGACAAACACTGGTTGTAACCAGGCCTGTGCCTTTCCTGCACATAATAGAAGAGCATTTTCTCTAACTCACGTATTTAGCTGTATTTACAACAGAATTCAGGCAAGAAAATTCAGAAGATAAAGCAAAAAAGAGGAGTGGAATTACTGTAGAAATATCCCCAGAGGATATATTCTGAAAAACCAATACTGTAGATGATTTTCAGGTGCTGATAAATGCTACCTGTTAACATCCTCCTTTTTATTCTGTTAGTTTGCTTGACCTCTTCATTGAAATGCAGAGAAAGATATCATTTAAAAGCTTTTGAACTACCTGAGAAGTGTCTGTCATCTGGTTTTGATTGAATTTGTTATTAACAGCTGACAGCCTTAGCTTCAGGAATCCAACTGTGATATGTAAAAATGATATCTCAGGTTTTTCTTGTGGCCAAACCTCTAATTTGCAGTCTTAAATGATTCCTTCTTCCTTCCCCCTCCCCCCCCACAGATGTATCTAGGGCTGCCAGAAGAAGGGCAGTCTGGGCACTAGCAAAATATAAACACCCATATGTTCATCTTCTTTCACAGGGAGAAGCATTTCAAAACCAAATTCAGATTAAGTTCTGAATGAAAAGCAGAATCCATGTAACATCGAAGCAGGTAGGAGGGGAAGTATCCATCAACTTTATTTCTCTGTAATATCTACTATGCCCTCATATGGTTATAACAATGTACAGCTTTAGAATATTTTTTGTGGGAAATAGTATACAAATAGACATGGCAGGAAAATATGACTAGTCTCTAATGGGCCAGAAAATATCCCACCTTTTCTTACCTAATACACTTGTGATTCAGCAAGCCCGAAGTTCAGGGTCCTCAGGACTGATGATTATGTAGGAAACATCTGGGAAAGAACTGCAGTCTAGAGCACAAACCTTGTCACAACCCATAAGGTTCAAGAGCTTCTTAAATTGTTATCTGGAGTGAGTAAATAACGTGCCCTTCCCCCAGATTTTGTCACTACAACAATGTACAGAAAAAGCTACTTTTGGAAAGTGGTTTTTGATCAAATGAGTGATTTGAAGTATTTACAGAAAGCACATTGGGTGATACGTTCAGTTACCAAATCTCACGCTGATTCGTGAAGCCATCACATGACAGTTCCCCATTCTTTCTTTTAAATCCACTCCTTAAGTCCTATGTGTCTTAATTCTAAGGATCTTTGAGGCATGTCTAGTCCATGTGTGCACTGTGTATCTTTGTGTGCTAGTCTTAGGACAAGGGTTCAGCCCTTTGCTACATGTCTTTTTGTATGTTGTGGCACATCTGAAGAACATACTGTAAGTATAAAAAAATGTTAGAACTATATTGGACAAAGTTAAGACCCCTGGAAAGCCATAAACTGTGGGAGTGGTTTATTAGAGGCCAGCACAGTACAACAGCTGTAACACTATCCTGGTACTGCATCAAGAGAAGTGCAGCCAGTAGGTCGAGGGAAGTGATCCTCCCCTTTTACTCTGCACTGGAGAGACCCCAGCTGCAGTACTGAGTCCAGTTCTGGAGCCTCTATTACAAGAGGAATATGAATGTGCTGGAAGGTGCCCAGAGAAGGGCCATGAGGATGATCAGGGCTGAAGCTGCTCTGCTATGAGAAGAGAGTAAGGGATTTGGGGCTGTTCAGTCTGGAGAGGAGAAGGCTCCAAGGAGACCTTATTGTGGCCTTCCAGTATCTGAAGGGGCCTACAGGAAAGCTGGGAAGGGACTTTTTAGTCTCATCATGAGGGTGGTGAGATCTTGGAAGGGGTTGCCCAGGGCGGTGGTGGAAGCCTCATCCCTGGAGGTGATTAAGGCCAGGCTGGATGTGGCTCTGGCCAGCCTGATCTAGTGTGAGGTGTCCCTGCTCATGGCAGGGAGGTTGGAACTAGATGATCCTTGTGGTTCCTTCCAACCCTGACTGATTCTAGTGCTTTTATCAACTGGATTCTATTATGCTAAAAATATCACTTCCATAAAATCAGGAGAAAATAGATGGGAAACAGGGAATTCCCTTTTGGTACATAAATCAAACTCCAAGCATTGGGGAAATATTTATGACCCTAAAATGGGGGCAGAAAGTCTTTTTGTGTGTAAGAAAAGCCTGGCTGACAGCAGCATCCCAGCTTGATGGGGTTTAGGTCTTTCCCTTGTCAAGGTCAGACAAACATTTAGCAAACAGCTTTGAAATACAAGCAGTTGTGAAGGACACACTGAAGAGAATGATTCCACTTCTCGAAGACACCATGCATGTTGTGAGATTTAACTTGCGAGTGGTGAGGGGTCAATGTCAGGAGACTACTTGGTGTAAAAATGTTAATCTTCAAAGCGTTACACCCATTTGTTCTCACAGAAGCAGCAGTCTGGCTTTTTATTTCTTTTAAAGAAAAATGAAAACATCGAGATGAGGCCATAACAGCTTCTTTAATTTTTTTTGTTCCCCCGAAATCTAAATTATGCTTATTCACCCATACATTCCCTCTCTGAGTATTCATTTAGAAGGAAGGTTTTGCAATAGTCACATTTAATTTATCAGGGTGCAATAATTTGTGTTTCCCAATCATCTTGCAGACTTTGGTTCATTATACTATTGTTTCACATGAGTAAGTTAGCAAAGTTTGGATTGATTGACTCTAATTAACTAAAACTGGTTCCAGGCTGTGCATCTATTGTCATGGTAGCTAGCCACAAAGCCCCAAACTGTTCAGTAATGGCAATATAACATATTATCAATATGAAAACTCCAGCAAATGTTTAATGTTGGGCTTGTCAGCAAATGAAAGTAGCAATAGTGGAGAAGGGAGAAAAGGGACATTAGGACAAGCATGTCTCAGAAGGCTTGGGGGAAATGCAGCTTTCCAGAGCTGCTGGTGACCTGGTCTCTTCACTTATTGTCATCTGGGCTTCCAACATGGAAAGAAATGCAAGCTGAGACAGAGATATAAGATTCTCTTACTGTTCTGTGAGAGAAAAATCCACACTCTTTCTGGTTCAGAAGACCTCAGAATGGACCCAAACCTCTATGCTAAGCTAAGATCTTGGCCTCAAGCTGTGACTGGGTACGTTTAGACTAGATATTAGGAATTTTTTTCTCACAGAAAGAGTGGTCAGGAATTGGAGTGAGCTGCCCAGAGAGGCGCATCACCGACTCTGGATGTGTTTAAAAGTCGTTTGGATGTGGTGTCTGGGGATATGGTTTAAGGTTTACTTCTAGAGTAGGATTATGGGTTGAACTTGGTGATCCTGAGGGTCTTCTCCAAACTGAATGTTTCTGTGATTATGTGATCCAGTGTGTATGGATTTCTCCCTCTATCTTTCAGTGGTAGAAGTCTTTTGTTTTTGTTAGCCTACTTGCATGATGTCTGGATCTATTTTCTGTTCGCTGCCACCAAGTGCACCTCCTTACACATGACACTGAAGAACCAGCTTCCTTGAAATGTAGGTTAACAAGCAAATATTCTGTCTCTTGACTTGTTCTTAACAGTCTTTCTGAAACCAAGTAAAAGCAATGAGGACCTCAGAGGATAACCTGCTTCTGCTGTCAGGAGAGGGATTGCTTCCAAATGCCTGTAGTGATAAGATGAGGGACAATGTTTTGAAATTCAAGAGTAGATTTAGATTGGATGTTATTTCTTTACCATGAGAGTTGTAGAACATTGGAATAGGTTGCCCATGGAGGTAGTTGAGAGCCTGTCCCTGGAGATATTCAAGGTCAGGCTCAACAGGCCTTTGGGCAACCTGATCTAGTGGAGGGTGTTCTTGCTCACTGCAGGGGGATTGGACTAGATGGCCTTTGGAGGTCCTTTCCAGCCCAAAACATTCTATGATTCTATGATTCCATACTACATGAAAGAAAAGCCCCTGCATGTTGTGGCATGCAGTTACTGTGTGTCTGCTGTAGTTAGGAGAGCACTGAAGTGCTGTTGTCAAGCACAAAAGGTCAGAAATGTCAGAAATGGTTTCCTTTGCCTGATCTAGCAGCCTGACTGCATTGCTGCAACCTCCAATGTCTTGCTTGGGAGCCATTTCTAAACAAGGCCTGTGGCACATCAGTGTTTACTGCTCCCGAGGAGCAATTCCTTAGTGTGATGTTTAATCCTTATGGTGCAACATGAGGCTATCTTCCCTCTTTCCAAAGCATGCAATTCAGACCATGATTCACTACAGACAGGCCATTCATTTCTGATTTTCCTGTGTCCTGGAGTTGCAGAATGTGTCATGACTCTTCATGGGGAGTGCAGTGTCCCTTTTACAGATGCTCCTTGTCCCAAGCTGTTTGCAGCACCTGCAGCCTGCACTCAAGCAGAGCTGGTTTCACACCGGGCTACCTGGCTGCCCTGGGGGCTGTGCAGGGGCTGTTCCCATTGCCCACCAGATGGCAACAATTTGGCAGACTGGGGCAGCCCAGAACCTGTCCCCAGCTGCTCAGGGGCTGAGCCCTGACCCAGGCAGCCTGGCTGCCCCTTGTCTCAGCCTTTTTAAAGGTAAATACCTTCTATGTTCCAATTCGCCAGAGTAAGGATTTGGATTTTTATGGCACAACTGATCTCAGCCTTTGACACAAGCAGGCACTAGTACCAGTGACACCTGAAATTCTCCGAGTGGCACAACTCATTGCAGGCTGTTTCCAAGGAGCTCTTTGTACTGTTATTTCTTCCATAGCCTGGACGGAGGGATTGAGAGCAAGGCTGGCAGGTAGGAGTCAAGGGAGGCCCTTGGGTCCTGTCGAGCACATGCACACAGCTCCCATCAACTTCAGTACAATTTACTTCCCTGGGAGTGATGGAATTGGGTCCTGGAGCCTGGTGCTGCCCCGCTCTGACTCGCTGTGTGCCTCCAGGCAAGTCATTTAACACCAGGCTGTGATACCTCTCATTGAACTACACATTACACCAAAAAGGGTCTCGCCGAAGTCAATGGAGCTACTTGTGGAGCGCTTGTAGTTAGTAAGTGTGTCACAATCTGGCCTTCGCTTAACTTTCTCCTTTTATAGGAAATTACAGACTCATTTCCAAGGTTGTGGGGCTTAATTAGTTTATGTTTGCAAAACACATCTTATTGCTGGTGAAAGAAATAACCGTTATGATGATGATGGTGATAGGTTCAGTGCATGGCAAGGTCCTGGGTCTGTCGAGGTTTTGCATCATTTATTCAGTATTCTAAAACATAGAAAAAAGAAATCCTTTCTTTGCAATCAGTTGAAAAGCTCTTTCTGGGAATGATGCAGTCATTCTTCTGTCAGAAGTGTTAGGAAAAAAACCCAAACCAACAAACTCTCCTTGGGCAAAGTTCCCAGGGCACAAGCCTTGCTGGCACTGCAGGATGAGGAGGACTGAGCAGCCATAGCAAATCTGTGATACGAGTGCGGTTCAGATCAACGTGGGTGACACTTTCCCAATCACGAACACTATCCCACTTCCCCAGCTCAGGATATATTCTGGTTTTTAACCCTCAGATATGCCTTACCTTTCAGAGTTGGCATTAGCACACAGTTTGGTTTCTCATCAGCCACAATGGGGTTTCTGGAGTTGTGTTTTTTGTTGGGGTTTTTTTGTTTTCTTAATCCAAGTATGGTTCTCGTGGTGTAGTAAATGACATTAGGCTTTTGTAAATTCTTGCAGAATATAACAGATCATTGGTTTTATAACACAGTCACTGCTTTTGCATTCTGATGAGATTATTAGAAGCAGGCTAGAATACAACATCCCTGCATACTGTTAGTTAAAAAAAAAAAAAGAAAAGTTTACTAAATGGTCTCTTGTCAACTGTATCTGAAAATCATTATAGTTTCTCTGGTTCCCTTTACGTGGAGGGCTTCTTCTGTGAGCTGGTGGGTTACAGCAGTATGAAGTTACAGAAATTATTGTAGGGATGCTGCTTATTTCTCTACAGCTCTGTTTGTTTCAGTCCTTTAAGTATCTATAAATTGGTTGTAAAAATTGTTCACATGCCCAAGACATGCAATATGGTATCTGAGCTTAGAAAATGCATTTTTGCTTTCATATTTTAAGTGCACTTGCATTAGACATTTTTATCTCATGTCAAAGCAAATACAAATCAGGCCGTTTTCTGATCTGTTCACACACTGTCTTCCAGCCCTACAGTGCTTTCATTTGCCAGTGAAGATACACAACATCTGATCTTTTCAGGCCAAATTCCTTCTCTTCCACCCTGCATTGCAGCTCACTGCTGTACCTTCAATATGTGCCCCCCTACCTGCAGATTGGGAGCTGGTGACCCACATGCAGCACCAACTCAGGGCCACGCTTCAGACCCTGCTCAGCGGGCAGGGAGAATTTAAGCTGCAGTATATTTTTCAAAAGGCTAAAAATGCTGGAATTAAAAACTGGCTGCTGACAGGCAGCCTCTTCTCTGCCTCCATACTGTTATTAACATACATCTGTATTAACACCATGACAGTCCACCCTACAAATTGATACAATACCAAATAAAGAGCCTGGACTGCGCCCGGTAATGACTCTACAGGAGCCATTACATCTGATATAGTCAATATTATACATTTTTTTAAAATGTATGAATGCATATTTAACTGAGAGATCTGATCTGCTCCAGCAGTTCTGGTCTATCAGAAACATAATGTGCATTTTAAAAAACTGCTTGCATACATTTTACATTTTCACCTGAGAAGCTGAAGATGGGGTCACATACAAACATTTCCTTTTCCGCGCCTGCCCATGATGTCTTTTCAAAACAAAACACAAATAAGTGGGAAAGGTGAAGAGGTCCTGGCTTCATTGCCTCACTGTGTCACCGCCAGCATTCCCTCACCCTTTGCACCTCCCTCTAGCAGCTTTTACTGCATGCTCCTAGCATGGCATGTGAGTACGTTTGCTTTTTGTAAAGCTGTGAGGAGTGAGCATCTCAGCAGAAGGAACATCACCAGGCCTCTGCTGATTCACACCACTGCAGCCCATGGCTTTGCCAACAGCCAGAGCCTCTCAGGCTGAGCAGCATGCACTCATGCTCACAGGCACAGAAAGTTAAAGATGCTGAGATGCCACCAGCACTCCTAGGGTACTTGAGCTGCACAGGGTGAGGGTGAGAGAGGAACCTGGCTGTAAAATGCTGGCGGATGAGCTTTTCTTTTCAGTGAGATCACACCTCGTAATTCTACAGACAGAACAAAAGGTGCTATGGCCCCATACTTGTGAGGCACATTGGAATGGGAACAGCTGCTCTGGGGAGTTGGTTTTGGGATGCCGTAAATGGCATCACCCCAGGCTGGAGTCCAGATTTGGGTGTAAGCTACTGGAGATTTCTCCTCAGTTTTGTTGGGAGGTGTGGAATGGTTACAAGCACCCCCATCCTTTAATAACACAATATAATAACTACTCATGCAAGTACTGAGTGTTTGCTCAGTGCTGTGTGAGACCAAAAGGCAACTGTCCTTCACTGATAGAGTTTCAGCCTGGAGATGGCCAGTAGCTTAAACAAATGGACAACTCAGGACAGCACAGAAGAAAAACCTTTCACAAAGGGTCCCTGATCTTGCAGTTACCTCCTGTTCTCTTAGCAGAGAGGAATTCAGTGTGCAAATATTATTAAAGAAGAAATGTATGAAATAATGAGGAATCATTTCTGTCAAATGGATATAAGATGCTAATTGGTGATGTGCCGAATCCCAGAGATGCTTGACATTCAAAAAGTGAGTGAAGTACGGCAGAGCATTTGTATAGGCCATCTGGAGATGTACACCATACTCTACACTTGATGAGAAAGTGGCATTAAACGGAAATTTCAGATTCCAAGACCTAAATATGCATCACTTCAGACTTCAAATTTCATAGATTGCTGGGAAGATCACAGATAAACAACAATCTGGCACATCTCCGACTAGAGGGAGGGAAGTGCTTTGTGCTTCCATCTTTAATGAAATTATTAATGATTCAAAGAACTTCCATAAACTTAAGAAGCAAAAACTTCAGAGACCACATTCCCATTTACACACAGTTCTGGTTTCTGAGGTGACTTAACTGTGAGCTCTCTCTGCAGACAGGGATATTCAAAATATTGTATCAGCAAACTGTAGCACTGCAAACAGAAGGAGTAGCATGCAAAACACAGCCAGAAAAATCATACAGATTTGCAGGACTCGATAATCTTAAATGTCTTTTCCTACCAAAGTGATACTATGATGCCCTCGGTTCCTTTGTCACATCAGGATTTCTCTGATAAGAGAACAAAAACATTGTTAAAGCAGATAGCAGCAGTAGCTGTTCAACATCTCCTTTTCCTAGTTTCCAGAAATCTGTAACCTATGTCAGTAAACAATTTTTGTTCTTGCTAGGAGTTGCTCTTACAAAGCACTTACATAGCATATGGAACCTTAAGATGATCCAGATGGTAGTGCTGAAGACATTAGATTGCAGATGTATACACTGCTCCTTTCTCAGACATTGTTGTCAGTTCTTTGCAGTGCTGTTGGCCCTACAGGCTACACTGCTGTGTCCTGGCCCCACTGTGTTAGATGCTGTACCAACGTGTACAACACAACCCGGATACAGCCTGCAAGCTAAGAAGAGAGAAGCTGCAGATAGCTGGAGGGTGCATAATGTGGGAGTTTCAGGTGGAAGCAAGGCTGAGCTCTCAGCATAGCAGCTGTAGAACTGATTCAAATTTTTATAGGCACCTCAGACCAAAAACTTCAAGAACACAAAGAAGTGAGTCTGCTGCTATTTGTATAATGCTCTTCCCACTCCTGAACAACAGCAATGGAAAAAGCAAGGAAGTGCTTCCCTGGATGTAGCAGTTGGGTGTGGGAGCATCTCACCAGGGCCTAGGCTATGTAGGACATCATAACTTGGTTTGAAATTTTGAGAAATGACATGGATAGAGGTTTATATACAGAACTGACACATCTGTGAAGAGCTAAGTCAAAGCTAAACCCAGGCCGCAGTGACCAACAAGCTGTTACAAACACTGTGTTGTGCTTTCAGACACAGCTGTGTGCTTTGCTTGCTTCACGTCTGATCTTCACTTTAGGGGATCTGCTCCTAAACTGATCCAGAGTTAGTTAGTGTGAAACTGTGCTCTGGCAGCAAGGATGCCACACTAACAACTCACTAGCACGCCGGGTGGAAGAGCCCCAGAGAACATCTTCTCAGCTCCTCTGCCAGAAGACAGGAGTGAAACCAGGAGAAAAAAAAATACCTGGAAAATTTGCCTAACCTCTTCTTTAGAGTTCTCCTGCAGTGGCAAATCTACCATTTCCCTAAGCAACTTGTGAGCACACTTCTCTGCTCTTGTTTCCAGAAAGATACTCCCCAAGTCTAAATGTAGTCTTCATTAATACCTCTTGAATATATCACTTCCTCTCCTACCAGTGAGGCTATGGTCCTGGTATCAGGCCTTGATCATTTATTGTTAGCACAGATTTCAATGGATTTGTAGAGTTGCCAGACACAGTATTTGTGAACAACCTTCAATTGGGTGATTAATCACTGCATCTGTTTTCTGTTGTTGTGATTCCAGTTCTGCATGTGTATGCATGATTGATTTTTTTAGGCACACAAATGGTCCCATTAAAGACAGCAACACTTGTGGATTTAAACTTGAGTACATACTGATAGGTTTGCAGAGTTAGGATGTGGCAGTAACTGTTGTGGCATAAAAATCCTCTAGTTTCAATCTTGGACTTCAGTTATCTCTGGTCATAGGCAGCCTTTCAAAACAGATATGTTGACAAGTCATTACTGACATCAGCTAACTTTAAAACTCATCTGGCTGTGGTCCTGATGCTGTCTTGACAGACTGGATAATCATTACCAGGACACTACATGTAAGAGTAACTCACAAAGTTATTGTACCCTTAAAACAATTTTAATAAAGATGATCTACTAGGAAGGCTCAATATTCCTCCATAATAATTCAGATGACAGTCAAAAATTAGAGAAATAAAGATATTACAAAAACCTGATTTAAGTGAGACACAAATAATATTAGATTATGTCCTAAAATTAACACTTCAAAGTGGCAGACTTCAGGGAATGGTCTTGAAATATGTGGGATTCTGCTCATTCCATAGGTTTTCATTTAAAGGTGTTGAGGCTATTTAGGAAACTTGCTGAAAGCAATTATTAAAAGCATTTTATTGTGTGAAGAATACAATTCTATAATAAATTTGCTCTTTGTTAAAATCTGATCATAACTATTGAATTCCCTGAGAATCCCAGGTTCTTAATGCTGGGGAAATCTGTCCAATTCATAATTTTGCAGCAGATGCTACATATGGTTACAAGATTAGATGAGATGCAGATCCCTTGCTCCCAGCATGTGGAAGTAGGAGTTAAACTCCCCAGGGAAAAATAAAATGCTGGAGAATAGAAGGGATGCACATGAGAGCATCCTCACTTATCTTTGGAGTGGGCTCAGCAACTCCTCAGCAAATGCACGCCCTTGGATTGGGAAATGGCTAGAAAGGCCAAAGTCACTCTAAAACCTGACTTACTCAGGACTTGGGATCTAGCTCAGAGGTTCAACTCCCTGCCAGCACACAGAAAAGAAGCTGTATGAGCTTGTGCTTCTGCTGCTTTTTGTACCTTCTGTTTCAAATGCAGGTTGAATACCTTGTCAACAGAGAAAGACAGCACCACAACATGCAGCAAGGAGCCAAGTTTCTCCTAACTCCCTGTCATGGTTTTGATGGGACAGAATCCCAGGCCAGGCATGAACTGCAGCTTCCAGGCAAGGTCACCAGGCAAAAGACAATGAACATTTCCCTGAGTTTCAGAACATACTTGTCAGTGCAGTGAGCTGTGTGCTGTGCTTGCACTGAGCTTCAGAAAGCACATGAACAACTATGCTGTTTGTCTCTTGGCACTCCAGGGCACAGCAGCAGCATGGTGCAAAGGCACCTTGTTCTTTTCCTGGAGATTCAGATGCTTTCACAGGCAACAGTGCCACAGCCCCTTTGCTTTGAGTGGGGTTAAAGATAACACTGAGGCTAAGGAATTAGTAGGACTAGCTGTTGCCATCTTGTTTGGGCATTTATGGTGGCAGCAGGAGATGCTGAACGTGGTGTAGTCGAGCAAAATACTGTCTGACATGACCTCTGTACATTACTGTGGTACATGTCATTGGGGCCAGCTAGAGAATCTCTTGGAGACTGCCCTTAAAATTTCACCTTCTTTCATCATCATTCTCTCTGCTTTTATTCTGATGTCTTCTGTACCTGTCCTTTTCTTGGCAACAGTGGCACAGCATCCATACAAGGTGCTACACCAAGCATCTGGCCAACTTTAGATACCAGACTTTACTAATAAACATCTGAGGGTTTCTAGCAAGCGCAGAGTTCTAACTGCTTCGTTTGGATATGTTGGATTCAACCTTGCTTTGGTTAAGGAGGTGTTTAATTAAAAGGACAAAATGTTAGCAATTCAGTAAATATCACATTAATTTCCAGGAGTGTAATTACTAAGTAGACATTAATAAAGGAATCCTAGATGATACTCCTAGCTGTTACTTAAAAAATTGCTTAGCTCTTCAGAATGATTATACAGTGGTTACAATTTGTCTTGTTATAGACATATGTGAAGTGTTTTACAGTGTTTTCCCTGTTCATCACCAGTGCTCACACTGCAGCGTCTGGGCACAGCAGTCCCTCCTCTGAAGCTGCCATTTAAACCTCTGCTGGAACAAACGCTGCCGGGATGCCTGCAGGACCCTTCCTAGCATCTCAGACATGCTCCCGGTGCTCCCAGTAGCATGAGGTGAAGTGGTTGGTGAGCAGGGGTAATGATTGTTGGTGAGGAGAGGATGGTGAAGGGGTTAACCCTGGCATCAGGATGAGTGTGAGGTAGTTGTGTATGGCTTTCCTGATACTGCTCTTCTGGAATACTCTGATATAGCGACGCCTCTTTCCACAAGGCATTTACATCACCCTGTGTCATACCAGAAGTGGTGTGCAGTATAGCTGCTGCTTGGTTCAACAGGTTAGCTCTTCAGTTCTCCAGAATTTCAATAATTCCTTAGCAATCCCATCTGTTATTCGGAGTAATTTCTGTTGAATCCCTTTGGTTTCGCTCCTGTTATCTTCTCCAAGTTCCACTGCTCATGGTGAGTCATGACTAAAGGCTGAGTGTGAAGAGCCAGAATGGAGACATTTCTCCAGGAGGAAAAGTACATAAGCAGGATGTCCTTTCCAGATGCTGAGTTAGGGAATTTCATTTCGCTTAGCTAAATTCCCTTTGCAGTTTCTAGTAGGTGCAAAATATTTCTTTATGTTCTGTCATAAACTCTTCTTCTGTTGTGCACTGCTGAATACCTATCTCCAGCTCCAGGTTGCATTTCAGTGGTAAGCAAAGTCATATTTGTCTGTTTCTTCCTGTTTGTGAATGCTTTGGAGTCCTTCTCTATAAAAGTTGCTGCATAAAATGTGAACTATATTTTAGTATTATGAGCACCATCACTTGCAGGGGAAGCTTGGAACATACTTCACTCTTGTCATAGTCTATCAAATTAATGTAATGATAAACATTAAAGCTTTAAATAATTCAGCTGGAGGATGCAAATATGTGGGCTTTTTCTCCTCCAAATCATATAGAATTTAATAAGCCCAAATGCAAAGATTGCCCACAAGATCTCCATGATCTCTTCTTAGTGTTTTTGTTACTCTTGTTCTTTTTCTTCCACAAAAAAACAAGTGGCATCATTTTACAATGTGGCCAGGCACACTTTGAGGCAAGTAAGGGATAGTGTTAGTTTGCAACAGTAAGAAGGCAAGGCAAAAGAAGCTTGAAGAACTGTGTGGGGTGCCATGAAGAAGAGTGATAGGACTTAGGACAAATGCAGAATCTGTATCCTAAACAAAAAACATCATAGGCTGCAGTCCTGTGAGGAGGCAGGACCAGAACTTGTTCAGCCTGGAGGTGAGACAGCTTCAGTGGCACCTAAGAGTAGCCTTCCAGTACCTGTGGGAAATCAGTAAGAAGATGGAGCCAATCTCTTTGTAACTGTGCATGGTGAGAAGCCAAGAGAAACTGGCATGAGTCGAAAGTAGTGTGGCATCTTCACACTGATAAAAGGGGGGGAAAATCTCCCCAGGAAGACAGTGCCAAAGGCTGCCCCAGAAGGTTGTGCAGACACCATTCTTGGAGCTCTTCAAGTCTTGATCAGTGAAATCTCCAAGCACCTGAGCTGAGCTCGTGGCTGAGCCTAGTTGAAGGCTGGCTTAGAGACCTGCTGAGGTCCCTTCTGACCTGAATTATCCTGTGATCCTGCAGAAAACTTCTTCTTAGAAGAAGCAGTAATGAAAATATGGCAATTATGGCTAAACAGACAGCCATACCATACTTACAAAAGAAATGTTTTCCAGGATCAGGAAGATTTCAGAATCATTTTCTTTTGAAATCCATACCCCATCCCTTTTTTTATGACTTGTCCAAACTTTCTGAGGGGAAAAAAAATATATGTATATATATATATTTCCTAAGGCATGAAATGAAAACTGGTAGTGAATTGTCTTGCATAAAAAGAGGGGGGCAATTAGATGCAAATCAAATATTGGGGGCTCAGCAGGTAATAATTGGGTGGTTAGCTGTGAAGAACCTGCTTCCCCCCATGTACAGGGATAAGGCAGCACAGCAATGACTTGAAATATGGATGTGACCCAATACCTCCCTTTTAATTCAATCTTTTTTCCAGCCCATCGCTGGAATTTACACAACGTTTTATTGACTATGGTATCAGAAGCTATCAATTTGCTGCAGCCTCATAAAAATAAAATAGTGATACAGGAGAGAAACTGCTGTGTCAGACACACTTCAGCTATTCCCAGCTCTCCTCGACCCCTTCATCCACCCTCTCATCATAAACATCACTATTTGGTTTGCCTCTTGCTTCTCCTAAGCATTAAAACAGGGAAACAAAAAAACTCAGTCCAGAAGCTGTTAACACAAGACCCAGAAATGTGTCAGATATTCAGTATTTGAAATATTTGTTGGCACCAGCTGTTAGAAGAGAACAAACAAGCAGGCAAAGAGCATAAACCAGGTGAATTGCGGGGGGGGGAAGAGAGATAAAAGCAGGGCTATATATTTAAAATGGAGCAAGAGTGTTGTCTCATTCCATGACTGCTGTGGTAATTGCCCATTTTAACGCATATTAGTGCAAACAGCTGTACAAAATTCATATAAATGGTAGAACAGAAGTAATACTCTTTAATTAAAAAATTACAAGGGTTCTTTTTTAAGTATTAAAATGTATTTTGCTTGTCATGCTTGATTCCTTATGCCACGAATATCTCCCAAGGAACAGGGGTGCACAGGAGCTCGGTTTAATTCCACGTGTATTAAAAAGACTTTGGTTTGGTGAACTCAATAGCATGGTCTGAATCAACACTTTCTTCAGCCTCAGAAATCATAGAAATAGCATGGTTTGAGCCAACACTTTTTTCAGCCTTGGAAGTCATAGAAATAGCATGGTTTGAACCAACACTTTTTTCAGCCTCAGAAGTCATAGACCTGCAACAGCAGTGCTGTTTACCACAATTTATACATGGCCACATGTCAAGGACAGAGCACTTAACAAAAAAATCAAATAGCTTGGGTCTGTTGTGACCATGCAGAGTTGATCTGGTAAAACATAATAGTGGGAGTTGTAGGTATTTGGAGAAAAACCATGGCTCTGGGTGTCTTGAAGCCAGGAGGAGCCATGATATATTGGTTTCCATATAGGGATAATAAAGTTTAGGACAAAATTAGATCCTAAAATTATCTTTATAAGGCCTGTGCCTAATAACTTCAGGAAGCCCTGGAGCATGGAGCCCCTGATAACCTCATGGCTTAAACATCTCCAAGAAGTTTCTAGTCCTTCAGTTTCTGTGCTTGCTGATGAGGATTGTTCCCTTAAGAATATACCCAAAGAGATAAACTTTATGCTGTATGCCAACTTTATGATGTGATCAAAGTTTGTTTGAGGTACCTTACTGATTATCTGTTAGGTGGAAGCAAAAAAAAATGGAATAAAACAACCAATTAAACAGTAGCTCTCCTATCTGTTTCTTAGCTAACCTGGTAATTGAAAACAGGCCCCCATTTTTGATCCTCCCACACACATTTCCATGCAGCATTTCAAGAACTCTGTCCAAGAATATCACTCTATGAAAAAAAAAAAGAAACATCATCTCAAAATTATTAAAATCTCTGTGGGAATTCATGATTAATTTTAAGGCCTGGCAGATTAAAATACATTATTATGTACACTCTAGTGCATCCTTTCAGATATTTTCAGAATCTGATTTTGCTCTCTTGATACACACCAATGATTCTACATGTATCTAGTAGATTGCAAGGAATAGATTAGCATTAAAGAGGCAGTATTGTGTTGTTAGGTTGTTATGTGTAACTTGTGCTCATACATTAAGAAAAATGTAGCTGGCATTCCCTTGGACATGACCAGAGCCCTTAAAAAAAGGAGAGAATTATTAATAGTTGGTTGTAATGCATTTGTAGAGCACTCCTGAAATTTTGACCTTTAGTACATTAGCTGGCTGTTTTTATCCAGCTCCCAGGCAAAGTAAGATCTACAGAGCCTGCTTAGGAAATGGAAATAATGGGCTTATTAGGAGGACTTGTTAAACCTCTAGTTCCTGAACATCCTGCCTTTAGCTCTGGACCTAGCTTTGCAATGAATCTTTCACTCCTAAACAGCAAAATCAGCAGCAAAGTCAAGAAGACAGAAAAGAAATGTTTATTTGGGACTGACTGACCAAGTTGTTCATTACTGCAAAGTCATTCGGCCATAGTTTAGCTTTAAAAATGTTATGGCTCCAGCTCCAGCCCCAGCAGCTGCTGTATTTCTGACTAGAAGTCTGAGGACCCATTTAGCATCAATTTTCCATCTTTCAGAACCATCTTTGCCCTTCACTGTGAGGGTGAGAGAGCACTGGAACAGGCTGCCCAGTGGGGTAGTGGAGTCTCCATCTCTGGAGATATTCAAAACCTGCCTGGATGTGTTCCTGTGTGATCTGCTATAGGTGATCCTGCTCTGGCAGGGAGGCTGGACTGGATGAGCTTTTGAGGTCCCTTCCAGCCCCTGACATACTGTGATTCTGTGATTCACCCTGACAAGGCAAGTAGTGCTCAAGCCTTCTTTAGTAAGGCATGTTCTCTCATATAATTCTGATGTCATTATCTCTGACACTCCTTCATGTTCCATTTGCAACTTGGTATTGACCTGAGATGAGGGCACATAAACAAGACTTCAGTAATTATGGCTGACACAACCAAATCCTTCTGTGTATATGCTCACAAACCCCAGCTCATGCAGGACCAGACTGGACCAGGCATTATCTTCACTGTCTCTGTTACGAAGATGCCCTCTCTATTCCTAGTGTAATTCCTTATATACAGCACATAGAGCTTCACTGAAATCATGCTGTTTGTGCCCACTGTCCTAGCAAGCAGACCCTCCTGCAGCAGAGATCTCTCCAAGCCATTGTTTAACATGGTCCCAAATGTCACATCATCTGCAGAATTTGCCATAATGATTTTATGTTTTCTTCCATGTCGTTGATCAAGGTTGGATGAAGCTTTGAGCAGCCTGGCCTGGTGGAAGGTGTTCCTGCCCATGGCAGAGCAGTTGGAACTAGGTGATCTTTGAGGTCCCTTCCAGCCCACACCGTTTTATGATGCTATGATACCTAGGCAAGAACCTCAGGAGCAACAAACACAGTGAGGACTGTTGTTTATAATTACATTTTAAGACATACCTTCTGCCCAGTTGTAATGCATTTAACTTGTGCCACATTGGTTTTGTGTGGCTGTAGTGTGTCAGTTGAAATACTTTGAGGCACCAGGCTGAACACTTGACAAAAGTTGAAGTATCCTATATCAGTATAATTACCAACTAAATTAATAACCTCATCAAAATGTTAGGAAGTTAGGCTTGTAAGAACTGTTTTCTGTAAAACCATCTTAATTGCTGCTAATTACACTATATTAGCTGTTAATTAAATCTTCTGTCAAATCCATTGCAAAACTCTGGATGATATCAGCCTGAGAGGCCTGGAGCCAGCAGGGTCATAGCACCGACTCAAACACTGGCACAATGCGGCTTTTCTGTTCCTTCTCTGCAACATCTGGATCGTTTCAAGAACTGTGAAAAATCAGTGCTAACAATCTAAAGAGGTCTTTGGCTAGCTCAAAATAGAATATCTGGTGATTTTAGGCATCTAACCTTTGTGATGGGTGCCTACAATCATCCTGATATACTGTTGTAATAGAAATGCTGTGTCTGGCAGGAGTAGGGAGGTGATTGTCTCCTTGTACACTGCTCCGGTGAGGCCACATCTCAAGTATTGTGTTTAGTTTTGGACTGAGGAGGGATGTCAAAGTCCTGGAGCTAGTGCAGAGGAGAGGAACAAAGCCGATGAAAGGCCTGGAGAATACATCTCATGTAGAACAAGTGAAAAAGCAGGGGCTGTTTAGTTTGAGAGGAAGCCGAGGAGAGACCTCATGGCTGCCTACCTGAAAGGAAGTTGTGGAGAGGTTGGTGCTGGTCTCTTCTCACAGGTAATTAGTGATAGAACAAGAGAAAATAGCCTCAAGCTGAGACTGGGTAGGTTTAGACCGGACATTAGGGCAAAAAAAAATAATGGCATGAGTGGTTGGGCACTGGAATGGGCTGCCCAGGAAGGTGGTGGAGTCACCAACCCTGGATGTGTTTAAAGGTCATTTAGATGTGGTCCTTGGGGATATGGTTTAGGGTGAACCATGTAGAGTAGGGATATGGGTTGGACTTGGTGATCCTGAGGGGCTTTTTCAAACAGAATGTTTCTGTGATTCCAGTTGGGAACACTGGGAAATAGTTCAGTGGCAGTTTCATATCATGAGAACATAGATCCACTTTTTTACTCCCAGGTGAAAGAGAAATCCCCTGAATGCTTCTACCCTTTTATATAATAAATGTTTGTTCTAACATTTCTGTCATCTTCTTTACAAACACTTTTCCATTCAGACCCTTTTTATTCTTCTGAGACTGAAAAGATTCTTTTAGTCATAGAATCCTAATAAGAGATTCTCTTTCATTCTTCTTTTAATTCTTTATCTGCAAAGTTTGTCATGTGCATTAGCTTTACTACTCAGTTTTCTGTATTACTCTACTTCTAATGCCTGCTCACTGCAATTGGAATTTCATTCTTTTAATTTTTTTGCTTTGGTATTTATAGCTGTTTGTATTTCCATGCTTTCTTAGCTCATACATCCTTTCTTCTGGACTTATGTGAATTAGGTGAGGTAGCTATTTCTCACACAGTTTACAGTTATCCTTCATATTTTTCTGCTTAAATTACGTGGCTGAGATATTTTAGGCTGTGTAAAATGCACCTTTTGTAAAGCACCAGACAGATGTACTGGGGATTTGGGCTGTATTCTGTTTTCACGTAGCAAACACAGCCAATTTACAATCCTGAGCAGTTGTCAGATTTTATTTCAGACATAAATTTCTCTTCTTCTGTTAGATGAACTCCAGTATAACTTGTACCACGTTGAATACAACTGGTGTGGATTTTTTTAGTTTTTCAGAGGCTATGAAGTTGTCATCCATGCTTTTAAAAAATTCCAAGGACATTTTTGTTCTGCCAGATACTTCTTGCACATGCCAATCAGATTGAAACCTCTTCCCTTAATACAGATTTTTTTAACCCCTACACTGCATATATAGGAATATGTTTAAAGGATTGGCCATTCTGTTCCATTGTGTGATTTGGTAGTCCAGGGTAGTTGTCAATTGTCACTTCATCTTGTTATTTACCTGCTGTATTGTTAATTGTCACTTCATCTTATTTATCTGCTATACCTTTGACCATATGTATTTGATGACAATGAATCAGTAGCAAATACTGATGTGGTCAATGCAGAGTCCTTTTCTTTCTATTGCTTTCAGTGCTTTCCTTCCTATTCCTTTGCTCATCTGATTAGTCCTAACAACAAACAAACAAACAAAAACCCAAATGAAACCCAGCCAAACAAAATCCAGAAACCCTTTTATATTGAGCATAAGTCTCTTGACACTAGGTCAAATAAAAGAGATATATGCAAAGAGGCTGGAATTTAAAATCATGGATTCTGTTGCTATTGATTCACAGAATATTTTCTGTGTGGCTTTGCTTACAGACTCAGCACATTCCCAGGCCAGAGGGACTGTCTAACAGGTGCTTTGGACTCATTGCATAAAGACATAGGCAATAGCAAAGTGCAAGACAACGCAGAACCATGCTAAAGTGAGGGTAAATTACTCACAGAGTTATTTTCACTCCCTCTCTGAATACCTCAGTCCTGAGTACCTCAGTATCTGAGCAGCAAGAGGGTATCTGCATCATCAGAGGCACTCTACAGTGTAGATTTTTAAGATTTATGAAGTGAAAACTCTTCATTCCCTCTCCTCTCAGCCTTAGGTGTCCTCAAGGTAGAAGTTGAACATCAGCCATTTGAACTTCACCTTCAGATTCTAACCATGAACCCAAACTCAAGACTGATTTTAGTAGTGTGCCTGTTTTCCTCTTTAAGCTTCAATGCCCCTCTTTCTGTGAAGCAGAAATGGTAATAATACTGGATATGGAGGGATAATACTGGAAGGCCTCTGCCACCCAAAGGGATGAGCACTGTAGAAGTATGCTTATGGGATGTGCTCCTGCAGCTCCAGTGGTATGTTCTGAAAACTGCCTAATGTCACCTGCTGTCAAGAGTGCTGATGACACTCAGCATCTTACAGGAACTGACCTATTGTCATCTTTTACTTTTCTTGTTTGCTTGTCACTGCCTTGCAAATAGGTTATGTCTGTATCCTACCTAGTGCAGCTCTGAAGAAGATCTCTTCCTCTTCTGTCTTTCCAATTGCCTGAACCTTGGAGTTCAGTGGGGTAGCCACAGCATTTTTGGATGATCCTCATAGCTAAGCACATAGGAGGGGCAGGGCAGTTTTATACCCTGCCACCCTCCCGTAATGACCAGGGCAAAAGCAATGAAATAACCTACTCCTCTTCAGTCAGAAAGATAATGCCTTTATTGCTGAATAAGGGCTGGAGAAGCTACGCTGCAAGGCATCAGATCCTGGATTAGAATGAATTTGTGACACTCACTCCCTACCCAGATCTGAGCCTTGCATCCTGACTGCAGTTGTGAAATGAAAGACTGAACAGCAAGTTGATGGGCTGATCTGTATCCTGCACCACAGGGCTCAGCTCCTCACCAGCCACCACTAGAGAACTAGAGCTAGGAAGAACAACTAAATGGTAGGACAGTGATACAAGGTCAATCTAGACACAGGAAAGAAAGCAATAAAGCCAATAAACAGATGCAGTGCCCACTTCTTAAGATGTATCTGAAAGTCTGCTTTGGAGCTATACTGCAAATTAACTCCAAAGCTCGTTTTTTTTTTCTTTTTGCTACCTCAGTTATATTGGTCAGAGACTGAAGAAATGTATGCAAGAAAGTAAGATAGAAAAGTGGATGTAATCAGTCATGAAATGGAAATGAAAATTTATAATAGAATCACATGAGAATCTGACAATAATGCTTACAATCATTTTGACTGATAAAGAAAAAATAATGCTGCCATTGGTGTGTAGTTTAATGCCCCTGAAATATTGTGAAGGTTTTATTTTTTATTATATCTATATTTTTGATATTATTGTTTTCCTAAGAAATACCCTGCAAGAATTCAAAGAGTTTGCAGTCTGGATGCTTTCCTCCCCAGTAGAAAAGGAAGAATCTTAATTATCTGTAGAAAATCCCAAATCAATATACTGCACCCTTTGTCTTCCACATCTCCAGGACTCTGACTAAGACAAACATGAGACCTCATCTCCTCCACCAGCCTGTCCATGCCTGGCTGGGAGGTACCACTATATCCTGCTGCTGCTTTGCACCAAAGTTGAACCTCAGATTTATCTGCTAAGTTGGAAGGAGTTTAAATATACAGGGTCTGCAGTGACTCAATAGGTCCATTTAGTGCTTAGAAGATTAAATATCTCCTCAAGGAGTTTCATCCTGAGCACTTATCTGTCAGTGACCCAAATGGACTAGAGGGGAGGGATTTGGCACAGAGAGGTCAGGGTGCGGAAGTTATAGTAGTCATGTCAGGAGGTGATCAGAAAGCTGATGCTGTGCACTTTCCTGCTTCTCAGTGAACTGATTCACTCTGAATGGTTCATTTATTTATGTGACCATCTAGGGGGGAAAAGTCTTTAATTGCAGGCTCCATAATGTGTTCTTCACATTAAATTCCAAAGTGCTGATTCCACTTGATCCTGTTTAGAGGTCCATATAGTTTTGTTGGTGAGCTGTGCTCATTCTTTCTTGGTTTGGTGATGTTATGTTCTGTGCAACACAAACCACCTTTGAAAGGCAGCTAAATGTTGTTCACCTCCTTAACAGAGGAAAAAGAAGATATAACACTACAAAAAGTATGGTAAATCTGCCCCAGTATGATCTATGTAGGGATCAACTGGAACTAAATACAAGAATGAGAAGTGAGTTTTGTACTTTGGAGTAGAGATCACCTTCTTTGTAGCCAGGTGAGGGTTGATCTCTTCTCCCAGGCAATCAGTGACAGAACAAGAAGACAGCCTCAAGCGGTGCCAGGGCAGGTTTAGGCTGGATGTTAGGAAGTTCTTCACAGAAAGAGTGGCATTGGAATGGGCTGCTGGGGGACGTGGTGGAGTCACCATCCCTGGAGGTATTTGAAAGGGGGTTGGATGAGACACTTGGTGCTGTGGTTTAGTTAATTAGAAGATGTTAGGTGATAAGTTGGACTTGATCATCTCAAAGGTCTTTTCCAACCGGGTTATTTCTGTGATTCTGATTCTTAAGGCCTGTTGTTCATGGAAGAAGATCCATATCTTGGCAGAGGTAGATGTATTTCCTTCTCTTTCAAGCCAAACATGGATACAGCACACAAGACTTATTTTTCAGAGGTGACCTGTAATTAGTTGCTTTGAAATTCCTCCCATGAGAGGTTGAATATCCAAGAACTGTGCATTGCTGTTTCCTCATCCTTTTCTCCATCCTCCAGCAAGGTGTTTTGTTCCCTCAAGAAACATTCTTTCCATGACCTGACACTGCTCTTGTAGCTATTCTTACAATGACCAGGAGCAACTGTGCGAAAAGGCCATCCAAATACTTAATGTCTTTTGCCACAACCAGAGATCAGCCCCCAGTGTGCACAGAAACCTCCATCAGGTCTAAAAAGCAAAGATCAGTCTTGGAAGGTCAGCTTTTCTCACTGTTAGAGATTAGTTCTTCAGGGAACAAAAAGGCTTGCCAGAGGCTGTTCTGACACAAGGGTATTTATTAATAAGCAAACTTGCTCACATCTCCTTTCCAGAAACCCAAATGTTGGCTATGACACATGACCCATCATCTAGGTTGTGAACTACACTTAACCCCCTTTCAGAGGTGCTAAACTCGAGGGTGACAGAGTTAAAAAAACCAGGAAGGTGATCTTGCTGTGCAGCTCAAGATTTTAAAAACATAATAACTGTACTTTTTAGATAGTCAGAATTTAGTGAACCGTTGAAAGTGACCCAGTTCATTGAGCAGAGCTGAACAGATGGAATTCCAGCCCTGCCATGCTTGGGTGGCTCTCTGAACAATATAAAATCTTCCCACAAAGCCATCTCCACCAAGTTTCCTGCCTCACACATGTAACATTTGGGGATGTTCTGGTCACTTCTCAGCTGAGCTCACCACAGTTTTAGGGCAGAGCAGGTGACAGACTCTTAGCATTGGGCTGTTGCTTGGGGTTTTTCATTAGGGCTTTTAAAACTTCTGTTGTTGTGTTTCAGACTCTCTTTTTTTTTTGGTGAAAATAATCCTACAGTATGGTCTTCATTTGTCAGAAAATGTCTCACCAGGCTCTAGCCCTTGAAATCCAAAGGATATTTTTCCTTTTTTCATTTGACTTGCCTCACAACAAATGCTGACAAAACACATGGGCTGCATTTTAGTGATTTACAGCAAGCCCTTTGCTCAGCAACTCTGAGGAACATGATGGTCCTGTGACTGCTGGTCAGAAACTGCCCTGTACTCAGCACTAGTCAGGCCACACTCTGAGGACTGTGTCCAGTTCTAGGCTCCTCAATTCAAGAGAGATGTTGAGGTACTGGAACGTGTCCAGAGAAGGGCAACGAAGCTGGTGAGAAGCCTGGAGCACAGCCCTGTGAGGAGAGGATGAGGGAGCTGGGGTTGTTAATCCTGGAAAAGAGGAGGCTCAGGGATGACCTCATTGCTGTTTACAACTACCTGAAGGGAGATTGTAGCCAGGTGGGGTTGGTCTCTTCTGCCAGGCAACCAGCAACAGAACAAGGGGGCACAGTCTCAAGTTGTGCCAGGGAAGGTCTAGGATGGATGTTAGGAGGAAGCTCTTGACAGAGAAAGTGATTTGCATTGGAATGGGCTGCCCAGGGAGGTGGTGGAGTTGCCATCTCTGGAGGTGTTCAAAAAAAGCCTGGATGAGGCACTTGGTGCCAAGGTCTAGTTGATTGTATAGGGCTGGTTTGGACTGGATGATCTTGGAGGTCTCTTCCAAGCTGGTTGGTTCTGTGATTCTATGATTCTAAACCACCAGCACCACATAGGAGCTGGCTGCTAAAGCAGGAGCATAACAGGAAAGAAAGTAATTATGGAAAAGTAAGAATAAATGCAGTCAGAAGCCTGCCATCGCTCCCCATGGGACAGAGAAGAGACAGGTGATTGGTGGAAGGCTGTGGGTAAGGTACAGGGCCATCTGATTTAAACTACCCTATCACCTAGAAAGGTTGGACCAGATAATGCTTGGGGTCCTTTCCAACCTGACCTTCTATGATTCTACTGGTTTGCTAAATCAGAGGTGAATGTGGCAAATATCTCTTCTTGGAGCTGTAGTATTCCAGTTTCTCCTAAAAGCAAATTGTCCAAGGTTCCAATGCTCGTGGACTGACAGCAAGAAGCCAGCTTGGGTGAGGTGGGCTTCAAGATAGATGCAGGAAGTTGTGCACAGAAGTGCTCTGGGGCTTTAACCTTTCTGCATGCCTGAACACCTTAGAAAACTGGCTCTGCTTCAGATTCCATTTGAAATGCCTGTAGCAAGCTTTCCACTCTGCTTGGGCAGGAAAGATTTACAGTCCCCATGTTTGTTCCTTTTATAGTAAGCTGGGAGTGTATTGATTAGATATGGCTTGGGAAGAGTAGGACCTGTACACTGAAAGGTGACTATGAAAATTCAGGATGCAGAAGCTTCTTGGAAGGTGGAAGGTCAGGTAGCTGTGGCATAGGGAGGGGAATATCCACTGTGCAAGGTCAAGGCATCATCTGAAATAGTGTGGTGGTTAAAACCCAGAGAAAGGAGCATGGGCTGGGCAGGTGCAGAGAAGGGCTGGGAGGCTGGTCAGCGGAATGAGGATCTTTTTTGTATGAGACACCAGAAGGTATTCATTTTGTGTAAAAAACAAAGCCTCTGAAGAGATAATTTCCCTCTGGCTGTGTGCACCCACAAGGGAGGAAAAGAGATAATCATGGGGCCAGAGAAGAGCTGTGTAATCTAAAGGACACTGTAGGCAGAAGCACAAACAGGCTGGTTAGGAGGGTTTCTAGCCAGCTAGAAAGTGGTTCTGAACCAATGAAGGAAGATCTCTGCCTTCCTGCTACACTGAGTCAAGCAAAACCAAGTAGAGCTCAGTGGGTATGTCTGGCATGGCTTCACATGAGGAGGGGCTCCTTGACCCCAGAGACCTTCCATTCCAGCTCTTGAATAAAGCTGCCTGCACCTGTAGCTTCTATTTGGTATTTCTCCTAATGGAAACATCTGAAAATAGAGACAAGATCTTCCCTCTTTTCCAGGCTGGTGTTATGGCTCACTCCAGAGGCAATGCAGACCAGGTTTGGTCACCACTTTGCTATGGCTTTTCAACAGATGAAAGGCTGTTCCTCAAATGTTTTTCTCCTGCACTTTGGTCTCTGACTTTTCTGTAAGAACAGGTCCCTGAAGTCTGTCCCTGTGGTAATGGGAATCAGCAGAGGTATCTGTAACCTAATTAACCCCAGTACCAGGAACAGCTTCTAATAGACTTAACTAGGTCCTTGCCATGTGGACAAGTTGCTATCTTTCCAGAAAGGTTTTAACCAATTTGTACAAGCCTCTCCTTCTCCCGTTCCTCTTCATGTGTACAACAGTCAGGTTACAGATCGTTCTGCTACATGCAAATGGCTGCAGCCACATCTGTAATGGCACTGTTCATCACACAGCTTTGGTCAGCAGCCCCTCCTCAGGCACCCAGTGCTGAGTCATGAGCACATCTGCTCCTTTCTGGGAAGCTGGCAGAGATGCCTGCTGCATTACCTCCTGGATGAACCAAAAAGGGAAATTAAATGCAATGAATGCAAAAGCAGTAACTCAGAGGAGAGGAGTTCTACTCTGATAGCTGTCAGCTCAGACAACAGAACACCAGAGGATGCTCCAGTGGCTGGATAAGGTTTATATCCACCCCCTGAACTCACCATGTCTACCTGCTTGGAGCACTCTGAGGTTTATAAACACCGAGTGAGCCAAGGCATGGCTCATACAGGTCTGTTACCATGCACTGCTCCATGGCAAAGCTGAGGGTGCCATGGCCAGATGGGACGCTGGTTTAGGCTGACTGCTGCCTCACAGCCTCGTTTTCTGTCCTGTCTGAACCAGGGACACTTGACAAGAGGCTGCTCTGGCTACACTGCCCCATGCAGCCCCCAAAACTTGCAGCAGGCACCTGCAGTCTGGGACCCCCTGGGCACCTGTCTCTCACCCCATTGGCACAGCTGGTGTTCAACTTGCAGGCTCATAACCCCTTGGGTGTACCTTTCTTGCTGGACAGAGGGCAAGGGAAGCATTGCCAAGCCTGCCCAGAGCATCTTCCCCTTTTGGGAGGCTTCAAATTCTCCTCTGAAGGCAAATAACCTTTGCTAAGCCTGTGTCCCAGCCAGAGTGGCATCCATTTAACCAACAGAGAGAGGCAAAAAGCAATCTGCTGGTTTGATCCAGTGGGAAGCTGGACAAGAATAAACTATCCCCAGTATATTAAAGCCTGGCATGAGCCTAGTAAGTGTTATAATTAGGTGGCATTAATTACTGCTGGAAAAGACTGTCATATTTTATACCAAGCCTTTGGTTAAAAGATAGGAGCAGAATAGTTCTTCCTAAGGCAAAAAAAAAATCCATGTATATTTTCTTGTTTTACTAGTAGGGGGCTTTAATCAGTTGAGCAAACTCGTATCTACTAGTTAACTTTGCTGGAGTTTAGTGGTTGTATTTAAAGCAGATTTTATCCTAGAATGATATTAATTTGATAGGATCCCTGATCTGTAAAACCATTGGTTATCTTGGTCTCTCCTGATAAGAAAAAAAAAGTGCCGAGGGTTTCCAGTTGGTGAGCACATTTGGGCAGAATCTTTCACACGTCACAAATTGCAGATGGGAGGCAGTGATCTCGAACATGCAGTCACATTGCGTGACCATCTGACACCTTCCATTTAGAAAAATAATACTTTCCTCACAGCATACGCTCCCTGCTGCAACCAGCACCAAAAATTATGCCTGGGAGAGCTGTTCCTCCTAGGCTGAGGTCTTAAATATTTCTTAGGCTGCTTTTAAAAGATTCATGCAGCAGCACCACCTCACTCACATCCTGCTAAAGCAGAGAAAATACTGAAATTCTTCCCCAGACAGTGTTAATCACAAAATAGCTGAAAAGAACAAAAGGAGGGAAAAGACAGCAGGAAAATTATGTACTCAGGCTGGCGAGGTGAACAATGGAAGGCTCTCCTTGTGTGTGCAATTCAAACATGCCCATGGAAAACACCACATGGAGTTATTTCCTATCGCTACCAGCTTCTCAGCTGCGTAAAATCCCACAACTGTGAGCAAGTTCAGCTTTCAAGCACGCTGGGTTTGTGCATAATTCCTTTTGACAATGTGGTGTGCTGACACTCATTCATTTGAAATAGCAATGACCATTTCAGGGTGTCCTTTGCTATATATTGAGGTGTCAGTAGTGATAAAAAAAAAATCTTTACTGTTTAAGGACAAAGCTGTGTGAATTTAAAGGCTGACATCCTGCACCAGCTTATTGTGTCCTCTTTGTTACTGTGTCTCAGGAAATAGCAAGAATGCAAAATTAACCAACACTCATTCTTTCTACCCAAATTAGAATGCTGACCAAGAACACGGTTTTTAACCCATGATATCATCAGCAGTGGGGTGGTGTGACCTGAAACAAGAGGCAGCAACTGCTGTCCTGGCTGACCTTACCAAGTGTAGCTATCTTAGAGACTCTGCCATGTTTCCCCATTTGCCTGCCAAGCAGATGTGCCCCAGCAGCCGCCTCAACCAAGCACAGAATTTCTACAAAGTGCCTTCCTCCCCTTGAGCCTTTCCAGCCCTGTCTGGATATGTTCCTGTGCAACCTGCACTAGATTCTATGATCCTGCTCTGGCAGGGGGTTTGGACACGATGACCTCCAGAGGTCCCTTCCAACACCTAAAATTCTGTGATCACATCTTCGCTACTGCAGCTCTGCCATCCCATGTCCATTCAGTCTGTTTGCCCAAGGGTCACTGACTACCATGAGAAAGAGGGACACTTGTAGCTGTAGAAATGTGGGTGCCTACCTAGAGAGTGGGGTGCTGGGTGATTATTGGACTGATGAAATGTAGCAAATTGATGGTAGGATCTCTTCCTGCTCTGTACAGAGGTGTGTCCCTCTGTCTGCTGTGGGAGTTAGGTTATGTGAGCCATGGGACAGTCCTGCAAGGCTCTCTCGCACCCAGCCCTGAGGGCTGGAGGACCCTGGGGCACATTTGCTCCCAACACCCTAGCAGGGACATTCTTAGCCTCTGGGAGTTTTAGTGAGAGGTCTGTCTCACTGCAGGTTTCTGGCCGTCAAGGCTGGCCTGAGCCCACCAAGCAGAGTTACAAACACCCTTCGTGCAGAAATAGCAATTAGTGCCTGCCACCATGGGCCAAGTTTGAACTCGTGGAGAGAGAGGAAAGGCTATATCTTCTCTCTTGTCTTCTGGCACAGCCTTTCAACACCCCGAGCCCTGAACTGACTCTTTGAGAGATTAATTTCTCTAAACTCCCATCCAGTATTTTCTAGCCCAGGCCTCCATAGACCTCCTCATTCACACAGCCTCATCTCCTGCAAGGTCCTCCTTGCTAAGCAGGTGTGATGCTCAGCTATGTGAAGAATTCATGCTGCTTTCATAAGATGAGGGTGACTTCTGGGCAGGATGTTACCCCCTGCCTTGCTGGGGATGGTGAGTTGCCTCCCTGGCCAAGTGGTGTGTGTGCTGCACCTCTCCTGCTGAGACTACAGGTGCTTTGGAGGTGCTATGTCTGCAGCAGTACCTGCAGCCTAGGGAAGGGCTGTGCATCAAAGCTCGGAGGACAGGGAAGCACTGGCTCACGGTGGACAGCTAAGATTGAAGTGAGGGAGATGTGCAGCTGCCTAACTACTCCTCTAACCCTTGGAGTGGACATGCGCACCACTGTGGCTGGTGCCAGTGTGTCTCCATGCACCCACATAGTGTTTAGCAGGGCAGAAGACTCTTCTATCCCTTCCACCAACAGCGATGCTATATATGCTACTAATTCCTAGCTCAACTGTTAGCTCCTGAATCTCCTTACATGGACACTGCCTTGTCCAGCTTCCTTGTAGAGCAAGGTTGTAGTTTTAGGGTGTTGCAACACTGGTTCACTTTGAGCAGTAAGACAAAATTCCACCCCCCTTGGAGTCAAAAGTGTCAGATCCTCATGTATATCCTTCCTGGGATTATTTAAGAACATGGACTACATTGTTTTAACAGTTTTTAGGCACCTATTTAGATCACCACAGTGCATGACCGTTGCCTATTACAGGCCTCAGGTTCAGTTCCCAAAAGCAAAGATTAAATGGTGGTCCTAACGCTCATCTGAGGGAAAAAAAAGCCCTAGCATCTTCCCAGTATGAGCCCTCCTTCCCTGAGTGGTACCACCTGAGGAGACCCATGGAAGCCAAGTCCTCTCAGACAAGCCTATGTTACTCTGAGGGAGATGGTTGGATACCCAAAGCCCAGACTTTTCCCCTTGAACCTCACTTTTCTGAACTGTTAGCTTAAAAGTTGTGACCTGCTGCTCACATCTCATCCTCGAGGCTGCCAGGAGTCATCGCCATGCCCGGATCAGTAAGGCTGAGCCAGCTGGTGATGGTGTCTCATTATCTTCTTCTGAAAAACTTACAAGCGTTACTTATTCTTGGATACTTGTAGTATTTATGCTTTTCCTACCCAGAAGATTAGCTGAGGCATAGCAGAGCTCAGAGCACAAACCCATCTTTTGGCATTAACTTAGCCTGGGCTGGCTGTCATTTTACAGTAGTTGCACAAAAAGAGTAACTAGCAGCAGTGCTTACAAATCATAGATTGGATTGTATTGGTTTAGCTCATATTGTTTGCTTTAAGTGCCAGACATTAAAATTATTAGGGCAAGGTTTGCTCTCCATTTACATCCCTTCTCCCCAGCAGCTCATAAGAGAAGCTGCTGCATGGTTGTCCTCACCTCTCTTTAGTCGTGCAGCAGAAGACAGAGACAGTATCCAGAGAGTCATAACACAGCCTGGAGCTGTTTTGCTTCCAGACAAGGTTTCCATTTGGAAATCCAGGTACAGAGCCAGGTGAAATCTATTAGGAAGCTGCATTTTATTTGCTCCACTTACCCCAACCTGACCCTCATCTCAAACCCTTGATGTCTGTCTGGGTGCAGAGGTGCCAAAGGGAATGAGGGACTAAAAACCCCAGCTCATATTTGGCAGTGGATTATTCTGAGTTGCCATCTCAGCCTAAGGAAGATCATTCATTTGTCTAGGAGACTGCTTCATTAATGTATTCTTTTTACTGATATTATCCTCTCTCGTGGGTTGCTTTGCATTTCTCTAGTCTGTCCTCACATTTCCTGTAAACCACAGTTCTTAAATAGCTTCAGCCGTGCATACAGAACTTTCTGAGGATGTTCTTAATCTGTGGAAACAAGATCTGTAGCTGAGAAACTAATGCAGCCCGAGGCACAGAGATGCCAGCGACACGTCTTCAGGGCCTTTAAACTGGTGAATATGATCTTATTTTGGCTTGTGACAAATCCCAGCGATGAAATGTCAGCAGTGTTTACACAGAAGCCTCCCCACCAGACAGTGCGAAATTAACCCTTTCCAGCACTGCTGTCAGGACCAACAGAGCTGTTGTGTTCTTCTGCAAGGATCAGGCAGGCAGAAAAGGAGGAAGTAGTCATGGAAATATTGCAAAACTCCAATCTGGAGGGCAGAGACCCTGGGAGGCTGACCACACTCTGTGTGACAAAGTGGACAAGACATGACTTGCTTGTGAGTTGTCCTAGGCAGTTTTCCAGACACATCTGGCGAGAGCAACACCAGCATTTCTCTGGAGTTCCTCAGCAGAAGTTCAAAGCAAAATCACAGCTATCTTCCAGGCTCAGTTTTGCTATTCCATACATGAGGACCATGTCTCTCAGCTTAGAATCATAGAATCACACAATTGTATTACGGCTTAGGTTGGAAGGGATCTTGGGAATCATCTACTCCAACCTTTCCTACAGCGTCTGTGGGATAGTTCAGGTGTGAAACAAAGCTGGACAAATTTTCAGTGGGAAACAGGAAAGAAATTCTGTGAGCCTTTGACTGCCCATTAACAGCACTCATGGTGGTCTAGGGATAAAAAGGCAGGCACAGCCCATCTCAAGGAAGGAAACTAAGAAGGGCCTCTGTTGAATGTCTTGACTTTCTTCAGTATTAGGTCTATAGTATGTGTTGTATCACTACAAAAGTCCTTGAGAGAAGCAGAGAATCTGCAAGAGAAGAGAGCTCATCATAGCTGAGTGAGCAGATGGACAACAAGGTGGGAGGGATACACAAGTGGTATAAAAGCACTAAGGCTTCCCTCAAGAAGAGAGCACCTCAAAATAGGCCTAGGAGAAAATGGAACCTGAACATCCAGTCCTAAGAGAAACAGGGGAGGTGTCTACATGAGGAGAGCTGAAGGTGTCTCTGAAGGAGGAAAGCTGCAGGTGACAGATACAATGGTGACCTATGTGAGGTTGAGGTGGAGAGGGATTCAGGAAAAGGGAAAAGCAAAAGGTTTTGTGCAGTTGTGATGCAGATGGAGCTTTCTTTAACTGCAGCAGCAGAGGAAAAAAACTACAAAGAAAGAAGTAGATTTTAGGAGCATCAGAGCATCTTAGAGTGGAACTTGTTCCCACATATGCTTGGGAGAGCAGAGAGAGGACACAGCAGGTTTGTATCATGGGGAAGCACAGGAGAGAGCAGCAGCCCACAAAGGCTGATGAAAAGCTCCTCTGTTGTCTCACAGGTCTTGCTGGATATGGAGTTCTTAGTGCTGTATGATGTCATGGGAGAAAATAAATGGAAATGTGGATAAGAGGGGCCTGGGTGGTCCCTTCCTGGCATGCACTTTCCTCTTTTAGGACTTTAGCTTTCAAATGCCCTTTTCAGAGAGAGAAACTGCAGTCCCGTTGCTGAGAATTTTGAGCATCCAGACTCCTCGCTCCTTGCTTTTTGGTCACTGGTTGTACTCCTCAGAGGCCATTTCATCATGTTGTAAGGTAGGACAAGGCTGTGACCCAGATTCCGCTCTCCTGGGTGCTGTGGCTCAGCTGCATATACTAATGTTGCTTGGGGTTTCACTGCTTCCACCCTTCCTACTGTTCTTGTAAATTTGATTTCCCACTGCAACGCATAAAGAGCAACAACACGTGCTCCAAGGCATCGTCTCTTGCCTCTTTGTCCTCAACCACCAGAAAAAGTCCCTTTTAAAACCTCCCTGCTTGTATTCATTCTGCTTCTGCTCTTTTTTGTATTACTGAATATTCTCATTTCATTTTTTTCTGGGGCTCTTTCTCCAAGACCTTAGGTAAACCACAGGATGCTAAACAGAGCTGCAGTTATTTTCTGGGACAATAAAAGCTAAGGGTCAAATGAAGAAGCAAACATCACTTCAAGGCAGGTTTATAAAATCTTCTGTACTTCAGGGGCAGTGTGGGAGTCTGTGGTACAAATGTCTGACTAGCAGCTGGTTGTCATGTCTTAAAACCTCTTTTCCCACTGCAAGTACATTGGAAAGTATTTTGAGGGCTAAAACTAGCTAAGGAGAGTCAACTCAACAGGCAGCACTGCAGGATCACAGGAGGTCTGACTATAGATTAAGTCCTGAAGGAGCTTTTGTATTTCATGCAGTAATATTCTTCAGAATCTCATAGTGCTGCACAGCAAATAGCAGCATGTTATGAGTGCTGTTCTACATCTCTCACCAGTCCCTTACAGGGTCCTCTCTGTCCCTCTCTTGTTCACTCAAGGGCAAGTCACTGACATGCCGTATCCCTTGTACTCATCAATCAAGGAGAACAAATTGCCTGCACCTCTTCCTGGCTACTTGCAGAGCAGGGAGAGCAAAGGCAGCATAGTGCCAGGCATAGCTTGAGAGGAGAACTCCCTTCACTAGAGCCTTGGCCAATGTATGCATTGTCATGAGAGAGGCTAGAGGTGAACTGGACAACACAGTGATGGCAACTTTTCTTCCTTACAAAGGAAGAAAGGACTTTAAAAGGTTCAAAAATATTTTCCAAAGAGATCACTTTGCCCATGACAGAAATGTTGGGATGGTAGGACACCACAGCTGCGGATTAAGAGCTTGCTGCTTCATTCCAGTGTCCAGAAGGGCCATATGACCATCTGATCCCATGTCAGTAAATCCTCTTCTGTGCAAAGCTTCTGTCATTTCTTTCTTAACAGCAGAAGAGAGGCTCTCAAGTGCGCACATCTGCCTCACACCACTGTTTTTTCTAAAGGCTTTAAGGTTTCCGCCCGACATCTTCTCTGCATGAAGTCCCTTTCTTCAGACAACTCAAGAATACTTTGCAAACATTTTTATTGTAATTCTGGTGGTCACAGCACAGGGAGCATTCAGAAGAATGCAGCTCACTGGCCTGGAGCAATGGGGAGGGTGGAATTCATCCACCCAACTGTGCCCTGCCACACTCCCTTCTGCTTTGCCTGCTTGGAGCTGCCCTGAGCTTGCAAGTTAAAACTGCAGCCACATTACAGAGGCCAGCAGCATGAAAGTCCAGTGCAAGAAGCACTTGTCACCATGAATAAACAGTGAAATGCATTTTTTTTTAAAGCTGCTAATTCCACTTGGCATTTCTGAGCCCAGCGTTGGAAACATCCATCTTGTTAAGAAGTGATGTCATTTGTGACACTGGCAGCATTAGAAGAGACTGCAAATGAGTTTTCAACATGCTTTAATAATGATTTAACAACTAGGAAAGTAATCAATATTTTAGGGATATGTTTTCGACTGTGCCTTTAGCAGCCTCTGTTTCTGCCCATGCACAGACACATCTACAGATCTGCAGGTGAAAATACCTGAGTCAAAAATAGAGAGAGGAAATATTACACCTGCAACACCAAGCTGCTGGTGTGAGTGTATGGAATGAGTTAAAAATCCTTTTGTCTTTCTCCAGCCTCTAATTTAACCAGTCCCACCTATCACTCTGATAAATCTGTAAGACAAATCTTTATACCTGTTTTCTTACTTATCTTTGTGTTTAAAAACAAAAACAACAACAAAAAAGCTGGGGAGTTGGTTTGAGTTTTGGGTTATTTTTTCAGCGCAATATCTAGCACAAGTTACCATAATGTCGTTTACTGCTAGAATTGGATGACATTTGGATTTCACTTCCTGGTCACAAAATGAGATTATGGCATTCTAAACTGCTGGGTAATTGATGTGCAGATGCTTTTTACAAAGGGGGTAATCCAAACTGATTGGTTTACAAAGGGAAATAAACAAAACAACACAAAAAAACCACCAAAACCGAAGAAAACCAAAAGTGCTCAGAGTCCCTCCTTTTTTCATGCTGATTTGTTCCAGAGCTGTGGCACTGAAAGCAGAAAACTTTCAAATGGCTTTGGAGGTTTGTTTGTTTGTGCTTGCTGAGTGGCTTAGGTTTGTGCAATTTAAGTCCTACATATGAAATATTCATATAACATTGTTTAGTTACAGACAAAGTCCCTGTAAAGGTAAATGTGGAATCTATGTCTTCACTTCTTGGGAAGAACAGACTAATACTTTCTGAAGTTAGTAGCAATTACAGAATCACAGAATGTCAGGGGACAAAAGGCACCTCCAAAGCTCATCCAGTCCAACCTCCCTGCCAGAGCAGAATCACCTATACCAGATCACACAGGAACCCATCCAGGCAGGTTTTGACTATCTCCAGAGAGGGAGACTCCACAACCCCCCCGGGCAGCCTGTTCCAGTGTTCTGTCACCCTCACAGGGAAAAAAATCCTCCTCATGTTTAAATGAAACTTCCTATGCCTCAGCTTCCACCCATTGTCCTTTGTCCTGTCCATTAGATGAGTTAATGTCTAAAATTAGCCTTTTAAAAAAAACTTGATAGTGCTTTGAACTTTCTAAACCTGAGTCACTCAAGACACCACCCCCATGAAAACTCTTGGTCCTGCAACAGAATTCAATGTATCTAGGTTCCTACTCTAATATATTACTTCCATGACTTCTCACAACAAATGTCCTAGAGGTCTTCTCTAGCCTTTCCTCTTTATTTTCTGAGTGTGTGAACCCACAGCCTCCTACAGCAGGGGGTTTGGAGCTAGATGATCCTTCGAGTGCCTTCCAGCCCTGACAATTCTGTAATTCTGTGAAAGCTACCCGCATTTGTCCATGTTCCCTCAGTCTACCAAGCAGAACATCTGTAAAGCACTTGGCTAAACCAGAACTTTTAAAAAAATCCCTGTTTTCTTCTGTAGGAAATGGCTACAGATGGCAAGGTTCATGATGGGCTTCCTTTTGTCTGATCTTGTTGGAGATGGGCTAGGCCCTTGAAAGCCTGGAAAGCACAGAAGTAAAGGGTGACAAGTGGCTTAATGATTACAGTGTGGTGCACCACCTCACGTGTTCTTGGTCCTTGGCCTGCCCCAGCTCCTGACCTGTTACATGACTGTAAGCAAATTCTTTCACCATTCCAGCCCAATTCCTGCAGTCTGCACCCAGACAAAACAGTCACTGCAACGAAGTTCTGTCTTGCCAAATGTTTTATGAATAACCACAGTAACACCATTTCCTCCTTGCCCACAGCAAGATCCTCTGGTACCATAATGACTCCCTGAGGGACAGGTCTAAATGTGGCACGATTTGGTGGCAGGCTGTGATCAAAATCAAATCTCCACACCAGTATACAGCAGTAGTGACCCACTTTCACTCTTTATTTCCTCCTCTAGTCTCTGCTTCTCGAAAATCGCTTGCCTCTAGCATTGTCACTTCTTTAACTCCCAGCCTAGAAGATCTGCTGTGCCAGAGCACCCCATGACTCAGAGAGATCCAAAAAGCCTGAGCTTAGCAGCATGCCTACTGAACTGAGACAAATAAGATGAGCAGGTCAGTCTGACGAGCTAATCAGAACTCTCCTCTAGGAAAGATTATGCTTCCAGGACATACTCCACATATTGCAGAAAGCATGTGGAATAGAGCCAAGGCAGAGATACCAACTCCAGCATAACCTATGTTCTCTCAGTCTTGCACATCCTCAAGGACAGTTTGTCTTTTGACCTAATGCTCAGAACCTTTGTAAGTACAAAATCTCTTTTCTTCCATTCCTTCTTGGTGTGGGTGTGTTTCTTGTACCACCCCTTTCTCTGGGGATTCTGCAGCTACTGAAAAACTGTCCCCAGGTGCCCAGGACAGCCCCTCTGATATTCTTCACATTTCCATGTGAGCCTTTAATGCCTGTGTTTGCCAGTCCTGGAAGACCACTTAGCTATGGCAGTAGGACTGAAGTTACTACTTCACTTCTCTGTCTCAGGCAGGACAAGCACATGCTGTGACAGAAGAGCTGCAGACAGTATCTATTGAGTCTACTCAGCTTCATGAATGTCACTTCAATTCCAGTAGCACTGCTGAAGCAAACATCCTCAAGTCTGAAACTCATCATCCCTCTAATTCATTTTTTTCCTTTAGACGCCCTACAGCACATTTCTCAGCCTTGAAAGCACAACAGATCTCTGCTGAAGGAGCAAATAAGTTGTTGATTTACATTCCCAGATTTTCTAATCTGAGCTCTCTTACCTAGACAGCCAAACAATTATTCTTTATCAGCAGTCTTGTTTTAATACAGCAAATCTAGCAGACTGGCTCAATGGCACTATGGGGCTGACCCACTGTTCAGACCTAGCAGTGGTCCCCCATCCACTCCATGGATGACCTGATGTGGCTCTGGGACAATGTCAGATACCTCCTGAGCAGCAGCCCCGCTCTGCCCTGTGCATATTGATCCACATAGGTCCAGCTAATTTATTTGTGAACCCCTTGGAAAAACAAAAATCACACAGCCCTTCTCAGAAGAGCCACGAAATGAGGTGGCAAGATTCTGTTTTGCTTTGCTTCCTTTCAGTTTTGCTTACCACAATTAGTGTTAAGTCTCCATTACAGACTTTTGCAGACTGCTATTTCACTTTGGGTCACAACTAGCCAGGTTTAGTTCCATTTCTCTGTATAATTTTTTTCATTGTCAGACTTTGCAGATTGATACAGATGTGCTAAGGGAAAATCTGTAAGAAAAGCCATGCAGTTCCTATCTGCAATGTGCCTTTTTCACAAGACTCACCCACTGCTGCTCTTTGGTGGTTGAAGCACCAAATTCAGATGCAGCTCTAACAGCAAGAATAAATAAGCAGTGACTTGTGTGTGCATGTGGTGTGTTTAGTGCAGCAGATACTGGGGCAGATCGTCAGCTGGTGTAAATCAGCCTAGGTCCATTGACTTTAATGGAAAGTTGCCAACTTACCCCAGCTGAGAATCTGATTATTGTTTTGCAAGTTGTTGCATTAAAGATAAGCATTCACATTCTGCCCTGTGACACTGGTGTATGTGAGAGTCACTTCAGTGGAGGCTCTGGAGTCTTCCTAGATTCTACCTTGCCTGGAAAGCAGAATTCAGTTTGAAATCTTAATGAGAGTTAAAGCAGCTTATACCTCTACTGCATTTCACCTCTTCCTTTTTCCTTAAAAGAATAAAACTAAATCACGGAAAGAGGGAAGAAATCCTATGCTGCCATGGAAATTCTCAATGAAATCTCTTTTCTCTGACTCATTTCCAAGCTTTGTGCAAATAGTTTATTTGATTTGACACCTACTGCACAAAAGGTTGCCCCTTCTGTCCTATCAAGGCTGGTATCAAGAAAAGAGAGAGAAAAATCGCACAGCTGGTGATACAGAGAACCCAAAAATATACAAAGACGCTCCAGAGGGAATAGTCATCAACATAAAGTGAACAAGCACCCAGACTATTGATTACATGCTGCTCACAGAACACCAGGCATTTCTGCCAACTTCTTTCCACTCTTACACTGAGCTGCAGACAGCATGTTGTACTTTGCATCATCAGTTTTGATGAATAATGCACTGATAAACACTGCAGCCAATATTCTGGAGGAGCTGAGGAGCCAGATGTCATCTGGACCTCCAATAGCTTTAACCCTGGGTCTCTGACAGACACTGAAATAAACACTAGACGTGCACTGCAAACTGGGCTATGCCTAAATCAAGCTTGGGGTCAATATTCAGCTGGCAGGGGTATGAGGAATGAAAGGACATTGTGATCCTTTCACCAATGGCTTCTAGAGGTGCTGAGGTAGCGAGAAAGCAGCACCCCAGTGTGAGCTGCTCACTGGAACCACTTGCCAGGTGCAGCATCCCTGGGTAAGCAGGAGTGCCCAGAGCAGAGAAGTGCTGAGGGCTGTCAGCTCCGTCCTGCAAGCTCCTGCCTGCTCTGCTTTGAAGGGAGTGAGCCAAGGGCAAACTTGGCTCTTGGGGAAGCAGGATCCCTGTTTGGAAAAGCAGGTGTGTTCTTCCTGTAGCCGTGGGCTGGCTGTGCTGGGATGGCAATCAGCTGGCCATCTCAGTGATCACAGAATCTCAGCATGGTAGGGGGATGGAAGGGACCTCCGGAGATCAGCTCTTCCAACACCACTGCTAAAGCAGGGTCACCCAGAGAGGACTGCTCAGGAAAAGCACTGTAAATATTGTCTTTTGTAAACATTTCTCTTGTCTTTTGCAAACATTTCTCTTGTCTTTTGCCTCCCATCAACCTTGTTTATTTATTTAGACACACTGGAATCTGAGAAAGTTAGGAAATACACCTTTCCAAAACCTTTTTTTAATGCCAACTCCACAGACCTTCTGTATTTTTTGTCCCCTTAGCTTTTTTTTTACATAATAAATAAACAAACCTCGAAGACTGACCTAAAAACATCTCTCAAATGTCAAAATCAATGCTGAGATTATTTAACTGAGACCACTAATTCCATTAATTGAACAGGATCCAATTTTCCCTGAGACAGAACAGCACCAAACCAGGTGCACACATCTGAATGTGCTGGCCATACAACATACTCGTGACACTTCTGCTCACGGGCAGTAGTGCATGGAGAGGTTTCTCAAGCCCTTAAACCTCACTTGGTATTTATCTTACATGTATCCTCACCAGTCAGGACTGGCTTTTTTAAGCAACCTGTGGGAGTCTAGGTCTGCCCCACCTCAGTGATAAGGTCAGTGCTCAGGGGACCCAAGATCTGTAAAGGTTTCAGTTCAGTGAGTCTCAGCAGCACTAGGTACCCTTTAAAATCTCTCACAATTTAGCAGTACCACCAGTGAGATTATGCAGTGTGGGGAGTAAATGACTCCATCCAGCCACTCAATAATCCAAGATCTCAGCATGCCACGTAAGAGCAAAACTTACTTTTTTTTAATAAATGAAGGGAAAGGCTCTACCTTCCCCAGAAACACAGTGTAGAGGGCTCATTGCTAGCTCAAAATTCTGTTTAAGGAAGATCTGCTTATATAAGAAGCCAAATTAGGCTCTCAAAGGCTGAGTGTATGCCTAAGCAACGGAAGAGCAGTTTCTCTCTGCTGGCACTGCAACACTGCTAGGGTCAGGAAGCCCCCCTCATGGTTTGCGCCCCAGGAGGAAGGTTGTATTATTTGAAGCATCCTAAATGTTCTGGTTTATTTTACTGCCAGAACTTCTCAAGAAAAATGGCATGTAGAAAAGAATAGATAGGGCTTAAATATGGAGGGAAAGTATTTTGCCTCTATTTACTGTGTCCACTTTCTTTTGCACCTGAGTAACCATTCTTGGCATAGTTGGCAAATGCTCTAAGACATGCCCTACTCCTGCACCGAAGGGAAATCCAAAAATAGGTAGTGTGCTCCTTATAATGCTGTTCCTTATCCATCCAGCTTGTCAAATAACTGACAAATGTGAAGCATGAATAAGGACCTCTTAAAGGTATGAAACAATCCGAGAATGAAAGTGGCATGCACCTGGGAAGTGGTTAAAACAAAGACGTAGATCAGGAAATGTTTACATAGATAAGGGGTAAGCTGTAAAAAGGCAGAGGCAGTGACTACAGTGGAATTTCAATTAGAGTGACATTGATGGGCATAGCAGTAGAGGAGTCATTAAGGATGGATGCATGTTTCTGAGTCTGGTACCAAACTGTTTTTTTCGGTTTGAGGAGCAATCAACAAGACCAGGGGCTATTTTGGACTTAGTCCAAGGAAATGAAGCTAGGTGAAATGAATAATATAAAAGATAATAAACCCTTAGGGCTAGGTTATAACATCATCAGATTGGAAACGCTGCTGAAAATATTTGTGAATGGTTATAAAAGTACAATGATTTTGAGGGTGGAATGAGTTGAAGAAAGTTGATTGGAATCAACTGTTTGTGGGCAATAACGGAAAGGCAGGCAGTATTTAAGAAATGGAGAAACTGCTATTTCTAGTCTGTTTATTAGACTCAGAGTCAAAATGAAAGCAAAAACAAGCTAATGTGTCCACAAAGAAATGTAATAAAGGTATCAAAATGCTTCCCTTATTTAAAAGGCCAGGCAACCTTGAAAAATGGGAAGGTTTGGCAGTTAAGAAATGAATGAGAACAACATCGAGAGAATACCAACAATGAATAATATCCATTAAATATTTCAATCAAGACTGAAGCCAAGTTGCTCAAGTGGATGCATGCAATGTAAATGGTAAAATAGAAAAAAATAAGAAAGGAAGAAGAAGAAAATAAAACCAAAAAAAAAAGAAAGATGGTAATGAAACATGGAGCAGTCATTTGTATCTATTGCCACAAATAAAAGGACCAGTGCTCAGGCTTTCATCCAGAGCACAGTTCTCAAGGCTGTGACAGTGGGAGGATATGAATTAGGGCTATTTGGGGAGTGCATCCTTAAGGAAGCTGCTGAAAAATCAGGGTAATAACTTCCATGCAGAAGATCTGATCCCACTCTTGAGCTGCTGCTGAAAACCTTTTCAGAAGTGGCTGCAAAAGAGCTGGTGCAGTCTACCCTAGTAACATGGTGGCTGTTCCCACTTGCTGTGACAATCTGGAAGATTCAAAGAAGTACATCTTGATCCCTACAGATTGCTCCATGGGCACAGTCAGATGATCAGAGAGGCGTTTCAGGCATATGCATTTCATTGCACAGAGATGCAGCCAAGGACTCTGCTTCTCCTAGAGCTTCCACCTGGGAGGAGCAGTAACTTCCTCCAGTAAGATAACACAGTTCTTCCCACTTTACCTGTGTTTTCAGCTACCATTTCTGAGCAAACTCTCTGTATCTTCTCCCATGTGCCAGTTTGTCACACCAGAGTGGATCCTTTCGTTCTGCCCAAGCAGCAGTGCAAGAGCCAGTCACCTGGCTACATCTTACCCAGGGAAGGAAACCAAAGACATTGCCTAGTAAGAGTCTCGATAGAGAGGCGGACAGCAGAAGCTCATGAAAACAAGAGGCTGTGTGGTGGGTCAGGGGAATGTGCTGAGGGAAGTACTTTGCCTCTTCTTGGGGGAAACAGGATGTCCTTGGTGAGAGCCTGCTGCAGTCAGCAGAGAGCCTGGCCAGGCAGAGACAGGGCTGGCCATGCCTGGCTGAGCAGCACTTCATGCCCCCGTAGGGATGTGTTGTTCAGCTGGCAGCATCTCCTGCTGCTGTACAGAGCCCGTGACAGGGATTGCTGCTTCTTCCAGGGAGGGAGGTGCCAGAACCTTCCTCCTTCCTTCCCCACAAACACTTATTTCTCAGCTAGGCAGGCCACAAATTTCAACTCCAACCTTCTCTGGTATCCAGAAAGGCTGGAGTTGTTTGCTTCAGTTCAACATGGAGAGCTCAACATGCCAGGGTGCTTTTTATATCCCATATGTCAAAGCAGGCCTCATGTCTAGCATTCAAGCTCCGAGACATTTCTTCTGATTTTCCAGTGTGCTTAAGCTGAGGACAAAATGGTGACTTCTGTGCTGCACTGAAGACACACAAACAGCCTCAGAAGCAAGAAAAGGACTAATTTAAGTGGCTTTTTAGTTCAGCCACAGTTTTTTTACTCCATTCTCACCAGGTACCTTTGAATCACAAGACCACTGATAACAGAAAAATGGCTTTGGGGGTACCCCAGCTGCCACATGGGTGAACCTCCTTGTAAAACACGCAAACCAAGTGCAGATGAACCCTGAAGCCAGATGGTTTCTGGTTGTCATGGTTTGAAGGATCTCTCAGTAAGCCTCATGCAAGGTTTCCATGATGAAGGCCGAAGGTGAAACAAGCCTGAGGAGGATCATGAATGGTTCCTGGACCTTGCTGCAACAGTTCAGTATGCATTAGGAACAATATTATATTCAGCAGTTTTCCACAGAAGTTAATGTGGTAAAGGACAGAGAGGAACCAGGCACCTCATCCAGAGACTGGCAGAAATGATGGCTTTGGCCTTAAACTCGAATCTTGCTTATATTTGGACAACTTTCACACTGCAACCCAAAACTGCAAGGTCTCTACCTACAATATGGGGACTTGGTAAGCCTAATTTGGGCTGGATTCATTTCCAGAACATGCAAGTAGACAAAATAAGCTGCTTTTCATCTTTATCTTTGAGTGCCACCTTTTACCCATCAGTAGGACTTCTTGGAGACAGAGGATGGCCTTAAATGAAACTGGAGTTTATTGCATGAATCCTCTCTCCTCAAACACTTCAGCACCTACTAAGCACTAAGTATCTCCCACCTATCTCCACAGCCTTCTCTCCCTGCAGCTGCTGCACCACTGATTCACATGCCCCACTGGAGCTTCCAGGACCTCTACTAGCCTCTACTGTAAGCTGGCCTGAGGAGATGGTTCATGCTGTGCTCACAAAACCTACGAAACTCGGTAGAAATTTCAGCCCTGAGATAATGATCCAAATTTCCATGAGCCCATAAAATGCTCCAAAAAAAAAAAAAAAGGCTGGGAGAGTGCAAGATCATGTGTACCTGTGCAGAGTTACTTTTTGCCTAGACAGGGAATCAGACAGCAGGATGTAAAAAGAGATAGTGAAACAGCAGGACTGCATCTTCCTCTCTGGAAAATTCTGAACTACAGAGGTGCACACACCTCTTGCCAAAGAAAGTGTGCCCAGGTGCCCAAGAGAGCCAATGGCATCCTGGCCTGGATCAGGAACAGTGTGGCCAGCAGGGCAAGGGAGGTTATACTGCCCCTGTACTTAGCACTGGCCAGGCCACACCTTGAGTGCTGCGTCCAGTTCCGGGCTCCTCAATTCAAGAGAGATGTTGCGATACTGGAAGGTGTCCACAGGAGGGCGACAAAGCTGGTGAGGGGCCTGGAGTACAGCCCTGAGATGAGAGACTGAGGGAGCTGGGGGTGTGCAGCCTGAAGAAGAGGAGGCTCAGGGCAGACCTCATTGCTGTCTGCAGCTCCCTGAAGGGAGGCTGTAGCCAGGTGGGGTTGGTCTCTTCTGCCAGGCAACCAGCAACAGAACAATGGGTTGCAATTTCAAGGTGTGCCAGGAGAGGTCTAGGCTGGATGTTAGGAAGAAGTTCTTGCCGGAGAGAGTGATTGGCATTGGAATGGGCTGCCCAGGGAGGTGGTGGAGTTGCTGTCCCTGGAGGTGTTCAAGAAAAGCCTGGATGGGGCACTTAGTGCCATGGTGTAGTTGATTGGCTAGGGCTGGGTGCTAGGCTGGACTGGATGATCTTGGAGGTCTCTTCCAACCTGCTTGATTCTATGATTCTATGAAAATAGATACAGTTTTAAAAAGTAAAATCTGGAGAAAACAAAACTAATGCAGATCCATAAAACTCTGGGAAGCTGAAATCAGGATGCACTTCTCTCCAAGCATCAGTATAATTTGAGGATTAAAGAAAGGATTGCACAAGTGTAGAAAGCAAAGTAAAATTCTATTTTAGTGTTTTAAATCCCACCACACAGCCTGGTCGTGGAGAAGAGCAAGCCCCAGCATTTGTGGCAGTAGAACCTGCCACATATTTGCCCTGGGTAATGAGCTCAGAGGAGGAGATTTGAAAGAAGACTTTGCATTGTTTGAGGAGGCTCTGGAGCAGAGGGAGGGTGGAATTCCATCTGTTCACTTCCGCGCGGTTCAGTGAGCTGCTTCACTTTTAATGGTTCACTAAGCTGTGACACTTAGCAGAAATTACGGTAAATGTTTTTTAAAACCTTTACATTATCATTTAAGAAGCCACATGACAAGATCACTGAAAAACTAACCCTTTGATCTCTGTCTCTGGTGAGGTTTTTCGGTTTGGTGGTTGTTTTTCTCTGTCTGATAGTGGAGACAATGTACCATGTGCCATTGAGGCTGCATAATGTCTTGGTGTGCTTAGTTCACTTTGCCCCCTGTTTTAGTGGCATTCTCTGTGGTGGTTTTTTCATGCCATGGAAAAAAAAACAAACCCAAACAAACCAAAAAGAAGTATATTGTTGCCCTTACATTCTATGGTCACCTCAGCAGCTCCCATGTGTCAGGAGAGCTGACAAACAGCTCACACTCCAGCTCAGATAGGAAGTACCCCATGTTACCGATCAGGTGGAATTCCACTGTGCCTGCTTGAGTGACCCTGTGAACAATGTAAATCATTAAGTCTTTGCAACGGTGCAGAAAGGTGGTGGGGGAAGGGAGCTCTGTATCTGGTGCTTTTTCAGTGCAATTTCACAGGAAGACTGTTTATTTTCCATAAGCCTTTGAAGAAGACCAAGTGGTAGTCAAGAAGTTCTGTTTGACTTGAAGACAGGGACAGAAAGTCGTAGTAAATGCTTGTGCACTTCTGTGTTTAATCAGCATTTAGGGCATTTTTTTTCTTCCTTTCCATCAGTTTTCAGCACTTTCTTGTTTAAATCAGTCTTTTCCATCTGGAGAAAAGTCTTTGGAGTGTCTGGAAGACTTGGAGCAACCATTTGGATGTCTTCACTGCTGTAGAAATTGGCCCTTTAAGTACCATGAGAAAATCTTTATCTTTTTTTCCATCTTTATCTTTTTGCAAAGAAGGGAAAGGCATAGAAATGAAGTCAGACTCCCCACAGATCCATAGCTTGCAAAGCTCTCTGCTGCCTTTGCTCTAGTCAAAGGAAATGCCTCACAGCTTCTTTAGATCAACCACACTCCCTCATCAACTGCACTGCACAGGTGGCACGTCTCAAAAAGAGGAAGCCTGAAACACAAATGGAGGCTATGGATTCCAGGCCTTTGAGATCATTCTTACTCTCTTCAGCCTCCAAGAATTAAACACTAAAAGCTGTTTTGATCATTCTTACCTTCTCCAGCCTCCAAGAATTAAATACTAAAGGCTGCTTTGATCATTTTTACCTTCTCCAGCCTCCAAGAATGAAATATTAAAGGCTGCTTTGATGTCCAGGGACAACGACTTGCAGATTCAGAACCATTTTTTTCTTTTATCAGTCACATCTGATCCATGCCACAGACACAAGCTCACATCATGAGTTCAAGCCCTTTGCTATGTGAAGACATCTCGTAAGAAACAGATATCTCAAATATGTAGACTCTGAACTGAGATGGTGTCCACAGCACTGGTTTCATTGTGCTCATGTTTTACCAAGCTCAGCACATTTTGCAAATAGGATTTTTAGATATCACAAAGGAAAATTCTTCAGTAGTATGTAGTTAAATAAAGCCAGTGAGTTCTTGCTACAGCTCTGCTGCTATGTTGGCTCTCTTGATGAAAAACAGCCATTTTCCTCCTACAAGGTGGAACCCACCAGAAGAGCAAAAAGATGCTCAGACCATTTATGAGAAGGCTGACAACTACTCACTGAAAACAGACAGAAGTCTCCAGAAAGGGAGGAGGAAGCAAGGACTGCAAGTGAGTTTCAGGTGGAAGGACATGATGATTTGGACAAGCCAGTAGAAATCAAGAGGAAGAAAGTGTATGGGCTGGTTGGGATCCCAGCTGCAAGTAGCTTCACCTTGTTCCCTCTACCTTCGATGCACTACTGACCTTGAGACTCTGTAGCACAAATAAATGAAACAGAAGCAAGCGGCTAAATATTGGCACCATAATTCTGTTTTGCATTGCTTCCTGCATCATCTCCATCCTGAACTTTGCCCATGATCCCAGATCACCCACACAGCTCAGGAGGATCTCAGCTGAGGGAGCCCTCATATCACACTGCTCATACGCTGCTTGCCTCTGTCTGTCTCGGAGTTGTCTCAAACAGGCACTAAGACAGCAAGAAACTCACTCTGCCCGCCTCGTCCCCCCATCAACTCTGCTGAAATGTCAGTCCCAATATTTCTTTTCAAGCAGTGCCCAGGCCTTTTTTACCTTCCTCTTTAGGGATTTGAAAGAGCTCATTTGAACTGTAGTGTCCTTGTATGGGTGCAGTGCCCTTGTATGGGTGCAGTGTCCAGTGTTGTGTGTTACAGAGATACACTACCTCTCAGTCTAAGTGTGGAATCCTTCCTGCAGAAATAGCCATATCTCATGAAGCTGGAAAAGCATGGCCAATACAGAGAAAATAAATCTATCTGCATGTGGACTTTGACTGGTATCAAACTGGCTCATTTATTGCCACAACTCTTTGCTGGGAGATTTTTGTTCTGCTGTAGAGCTGCTAAATTCCCCTTGAGTACTATTAGTGTTGCTGCTTTTTATGTCTCTCTCCATGACACTACTCAATGCAAGTTATAATTAACTCAGAAGAAGTAGAAGGGTCTGTTTAGGGGGAGATGGGTATGGAATGGGAGAAGATAATGCCAAGTAATCTTTGGGCATTCTAGTGTCCCTTGAGCACTTGGACCTCAGTTATTTTTAGATCTCACCTTTCCACTGAGAGGCAGCCCAAAGCCTGTTGTCAGCCACAAAGCACAGCAATCAGGACTAATTTTCAGGGCTGAGGGAGGACTTGAATAACTTGACTTGTAAGACCTTTGTACTGGCCTTTTGCACAAGACTGGCTTTTAGCCTTGGAGAACTTTAGAAGTCACCCCTGGCTGAGGTCCTAGTATCAAAGGTGAAAATGTGTCTGTTTTCCAGCAAGAGTGGACAGCCCAGAGAGCAATTTATTGCTTAACTGGTAAAGTGTCAAATGCAGGACCATAGATTGCCATGTTTGTGCATGCACAAGGGTTAGTGTGCAGCTGAGAGAGGGTAGCACAGCACTTCCAAAGGTCCATGCACTTGAACAGGAGCCTGACAAGGCATCCTGCACTTTTGGAATACTTCATTGGGGAAGAAGAAAATGACAGAAAACCTAGCAAACTACTGGTCCTGGTGCATGTGCTTTGGACAGAGAAATTATTCCCCCTAGCAGTAAATAGTGAATTCTAATAGGATTGTGATGGCTTGGGAGATACCTGCCCCCCTACTCATATGAAATCACCCAGACTAGACTCAGCCAGCTGGAAGTTGAGGAATGAAGCTTTATATTTACAGCTTAGCACAATATACAAGCAGATATTTACAATATATTACAAATACATACAGCTATATACAGAAATATACAAGTTAAAGGTAATACAAAAACACAATACCCTTCCCAGAAAGTAGAGTCCCCAGGAGGGGCTCCCAGCCTTCTTTCCACATTCTTTCCGCCCCTCTACCTTATCCCTTACATGCAAGGTGAGTTTGGAGGATAAGCAAAGGGGCTAGAAGCAGAAGGATTAGTTGGGTTACACAGCAGAAGCCCTAGGGAGAAAACACAGACACCGACTCAAACAGATAGAGACATTCACTTTCTTATCTGTGTTTGTGTCCGTGTTTTTATACATCTCAGCGAACCTATGAGTAGACATCAGCATTGTTTTCTTTTCACAGCCTATAATCTAGTTTTTCTCATTAAAATATTCCAATTAGCCTCAAACCAGCACATGGATCTTAGTGATAAACTCATGGAATCCTTGGAAGCCAACAGATAAAGTATCCTCAGTGATTCTGACATCTCTCCTGCAGGTACATTCAGCCATAAGTAACTTCATTCAGCTGAGTAAACCTACCAAGTTCAGCAGAACCTCACTTGTGTGCATGTTACTCACCTGGGTCTCAGTATTGTGCACTCCCAGCCTAAATAGTTCATACTTCTGAACCATTCAGAGAGTGAGTTTCTGAACCAAGAAGCCATTTGAATAAATAGCATGCTATTTTGATCTGCATTCTAATTTGAAAACTCATCATTATTTACATGATAAACATAAATGGTGCATTTGGAGTTGTTACAGTCCCTCATTTAAATCCATATTTAAGCATTATGAAAAGGAGGTTTGACTCAGTAGATCATATTAGCTGTAGAGCAAATATTTCTGTTGATCAAATCTATTTTCTTACTGCCCAGTGTGCATCAAGTCCATGTGATAAAAACTCCTTATGACATATTTACTGCTGTGTGAAACGATGTGGCATTTTTAATTTCTTTGTATTTTCCCTATAATATTCTAAGCAGCTTGGTGTTCTCTGAAAAGAGCAGTCTTACTCTAGGTGGCCCAACTTTGATCTCAGCTAGGTGACCATAACTGATGAACTCCCAATGTTTAACAAAGGTTTCCACAAATACTTTCCCCCTCGGTTAGGCTGTGATGTTCTGTGAGCATGTCCTCCTCACAAAAAACCCTCAGTCATTTCAACTCTGTAAACTCTTTTCCCAGCCAGAAAACACCATCTCATTACTCTCATTTCCTTGTTTTGAGCCATTAAGTGGTGCTTAGAGACATGGGTTTAATGGTGGGCTTGGCAGTGCTAGGTTAACTGTTGGACTCGATGATCTTAAAGGTCTTTTCCAACCTAAACAATTCTATGATTCATTGATCCATCACACCGATACCCTGGTAGCATCGAGATCTAATTTCCTTGTTCATCAACTGTTTTGCAAAGCTGGTTTAGTAGAAATGAGCTTGATGGTCTCTTGCTGCCCTTCTTGTGCCCACCTGGGGCACTGGGTTCTCCTGACAGTGCTAACCACACAGTGGTGGCTCAGCCAGCCACTGGGTCTGCCCCACTGCAGGAATAGGTAGTCAAGAGGCAGATTAATTTTTTTACTTCTGTTGCTCAGGCAGACAGATGAAGGTATCTCCCAAATTCTGGAAAGATCTCTACAGCTGGTGCAGAAGGGACAGACAATCTCTCTTCCATCTTGTGCATGGCAATGAATGATTTCCTGCTTCATGCTGGGCCAAAATGACCAATTTCATTCTTCTTACTGCGGTAGTCAATGCTACATGAAATACCTCTGCATTCAGAGAGAGGTTTAAATGTAGAGAGCTCAACTTCAGTACTTGAACAGGTGCTGGAAATTTTCCATCTTGTCTCCACCCCAAGTGCAATCAGAAGGTGTCTTGTCTGCCATTACTGTGACTTATTCGTACGGCACAAAGCTTTCAGGGACTAATGTTTATAGGACACTCTTGGCTGCCATCATTTTATGTGCATTCTCCATGTATGCTTGGAAGAGAGAAAGAGGCAGAGTTGTGTCTGCAGCAGAAGTGCTCTCTTTTCTTTCCACTCACACTCTCCACTTAGGTCACATTTTGAGGGCTGGTTCTGTAAAGTAAGGGGAAACAAAGTTCAGGCAAGGTTCATCAAAGTCCTGATCATAAAAGATTTCTCAAAACTAACACATTTAAGGAAGCTAATCCTTTGTTCTTAAAACTGAGATTATCTTTACAAAGTCCCAGTGGGTGTTGATGTTAGGCAAAGCTTCTACAGGACCTCCATAAATCCTTGTTTCAATCATCCACGAGGAGAACAATCAGCAGGGTCCCATCTCATGTGCTGCTGTGCTTTTTTTTATCTTCCTGGGTGCCTATCTCAGGCTGAAACTGGGAGATGAGTCAGAGAGAATGGGAGAAACAAGGAAAAGGTAAAACAAATGAACTGGCAAAATAAGGGCACCGTTCTGCTAGCAGATGTTCGCTGTTCCTGCAGTCTCATTACCTTTGCTTAAATGTTTGAATCAATGCTCTTAGTTTAATAAAAAACAGACAAAAGAATCCCCCCCCAAAAAACACATGCAAGATTTTCAGCTAAGTGTTAGGAGTGAATGCCAAGGCACAGCAAGCAATCTGCATGTCCCCTGGGACTGTAGTTTTTTGGTCCAAGATGGGAAACCTGTTAGAATTGTTCCCAGATTATGTCTCACTGACCCTGATTACCTTGATGTTGGGGAGACGTCTCGAGTGAGGTAAATTGCCTAGAATCATTTGCAACAGCTGCCAGCAACTGTGATTCTATGTTATTACAAAAGCAATCTTCTTTCTTGGGAATTTGATTTGCAAAAAATAGAAGAATTAATAGAAACAGAAAGGAAGGTTTTAAAAGAAGATCGAGTTCCAAGAAGTGGATGCCTTTTTTGACACAAGTATCCCTTATGCTGTCAAATGGGAACAATTGCAGAGTGTCTGTCACAAGGTGGTACCTGCTTGTGAAAAATAAATCTCTCCCTTGAATTTAGGCAGGCTGGAGTCAATATTTCTTGCAGAAGAAATCTCTCCTTTAAGCTCAGTATATTTTCTGGAACAATGGCTATTGAATTGTGTCTGTTAATATAATCACTTGACATCTACCGTTTTGTATATTTCGTGTTCCAGTGAAACCTTCTCTGTATTGCTAATGAAATAATTTTTTTTATGTTCTCAATAATCATTATTCTCTTTAATGAAAAGTTAGGGCAGATCTTTCAGTCCTTACATGTGGGAATAATTTCTACCCTCACATTACTTTCTTGAGTAACTTAAGCTGACTTGAGTGAATTAAAGTTTTGTAGGGATGGCTTGTTCATAACTTAAGTGCTAATTGACATCTATTTCAGAACACGACATTCTGGAATAAACCCTGCTTTAAGACACTAATGCAATTAGGGGTTTTATAACAATTAGTATAATTATGCTTTGGGTAATAACTAATAACTTATTGCAGTGGAATGTAAGGTAATGTCTCCTGCCAGCTGCCTTCAAAAATCTTCTGTCAGAGATGGTGGGAAAGACCATTCCTGAGTCACACATAGCATCTCCCACAGACATGGTGAAATAAGGGAAGAGGAGGCACAGCACTTCTTTCTTTTACTTCTGAGGCACAACTAATTCTAGGGCTTGGAAATTTTTGAGTTCAAAACCAAATTGTTTCATTTCAATGCCTTTGCATCAGAAGAACAGCCAGGTCCAAACACAGTGGTGTCCTGATTTTGCTAGGACAGAATCTCAGGCCTGCCATGGGCTGCAGGCTATCAGCAGTTCTGATTCAGCCAGGACAGCTGCCTGGAGTCGGCTACAGGTGTGCCCCAGGTCATTATCATCACACTCTGTATAAAGGGGGAAGGCTGAGGAAAGAAGAACTTTTTGAGGGAGCCTCCTGATCGCTCTCCTCATGATAGCTCTCCTCCTGATCAGGGTCCTCTTCTTTCTTCCGCTCTGGAGCGCTGCCTTTTTGGATATTGTGACTGCTGCACATTTGCTGGGCTGAGTATCACTTTATATATTTCATGTTGGCGTCAGTACCAATGTGGTTATTTCATTCAATTCATTTTCATTTCAGCCTGTGGGTCTTCTCCTTTTCTTGATCCCCCTTTTCTGCTGGAGAGAGGCCACTGAATGGTAGAGCAGCTGCTAGAGTTTAGCCCCAGATCTGAGCCAAACGCAGACAAGTGGTCAGTCTGATATGTGATTAACAGCTGAAGTGAACCGCTGGTGCTTTATTTCCTATCTCCTGCTCTGCCTCCTCTTTAACACTCAGGTAACTGTCAGAAAGGGACCCAGCTATTACAGATGACAAGGGGTAAATGCCTTCATGTTGTCCTCCAAAGGTTAAGGTTTACCAACCTCAGTTGGAAGCCACAATCTCCAATAACCATTAATCCACTAAACTCCAGTAGGAGTGAACATATTTATGGCTGCAGTCACTAAAGGGTGAAATAAAGATTAGTTTTTAGTTAGGAACGCAAAGCTTTTTTAGATCAATACAGACCCACTGCTGAAATCAATCTAAAGTTTGGAATTTTTAAGTAAAGATTTACTGGGCTTCCTTGTACAGTTAATTTTCCAAAGGGGGAATAGTCTCAGCAATGTTACATAGTAATCAAATTGAGTAAACACTAGTCAGTTCGTAAACTGACCCCAGTTATGCGCATAGCAAATGAGTGTACAGCAATAAAAACACCCATAATGTGGGTAGTAAATTTGCCAATAAACAGGTAAAGCCAAAATGCACATATAGACTAACAGGATAAAACAATAGTAGCTCCGATTGCCTATTTGAAAACATAAATAATCAATAGACATTAATAACGAAGCCGTTCGTGCGTTTCTTTATTACTGCGCATATTAAGTGTTTCAATTATTTCTACTTAGTTTGATAGATAAATGTATAGGCACATTTTATGCCTTGAAAAGAACATGGGATTGCTCTTCAAAACAAAAGCTACTGTTTAGATGAAAGAACAAGTGGACTGGAAATACACAGCTTGTTATACCCCTCTGCTGTTCATGTTTGATGCATGTATACAATTTATTATGCAATTTCTTGAGATTTGACAAAGTAATTGTCTGGCAAACCATAGCTTTAATGATAGGTTTTCTGCTTCGTACAAAAGGTCTGAAGGTAGTGTAGGAAAATGACTTAATAGATCAGTGTCTATAAATGCTGCTAATACATATTTTATATATATATGTATGTGCAAATGGCAGCCCAAGTTATTTTCTGAGTTACTGCACAATGTGTTGTGAGATGCCATGTGGTAAATTCATTTTTAATTTTTTTTGTCATCAGAGCTGCTGCATGAAATCTTGTATGTTGGGCTGGAACTTCTAAAATCACTCGGGTCGCTGCCCAAGCTTCGGTCTTGGTGTCTGTCACTGGGAGCTCTTGATGGTGGACCGAGGGCTGTAAAGAAGCCTGGGTGTTAGAACAGCACCAAGGTAGCTTAAAAAGAAAAAAGCCAGAGTTTCTGTTGTTAATCCCACTTTAAAGGGCTTCTCACTTGGCAGTTAAAACCCATTCAGGTCTGAAACCAAAGTCGAGGTGCAATATATAAATTACCTTTTAATCACATTCATTTTAAATCGTTGTGGCCATCCTTGAGATTAGGATTTCTGTGCTTCTTAAGTTTTATTATTTTGAACACTTTTGCAGTCTTTTGTAACTAAAATAAGACTAATTTTAAAAAAGGAAATTTCTCAGCAGAGGGATGTTCTTCATTTTGCCTGTCTCCCTGTTTTATCATCAGTAAAGGACTATTGGCCAGATTCATAGCTTGTGTGAGTGAGCACTGGGTCCACTAGGACTGTCCCTTTACATCAGCAATGAACCTTTGTCTGCTGATGAGCTGTACTCGACTGAAGTTAAAATAGAAACCTTTTGCATTTTTCTTCAGTGTCATTTCTCAGCCTCAGGATATTTGGGATGTTTATTTATGTCCTGGTGTAGGCATTGGGCAGACAGGAAGATGTTATCTCATGAGCAATGGGTACCTGAAAATCACCCAGGCAACTGGAGCTGAAGAGCTGGGATTCTGGTGACTGGGCTCCAACATCAACTATTGCTTTATTCTGGTTGATCTGGTTTTTAAAAGAATTATTTACTCTCATACTTTTTGCTTCCCATATACTGTTTGTGAATTTGATAACAGGGAAGACTAAAGTCTCCTCTTAATCCTCTGGTACAACAGAAAGAGAACTAGAGTTGATTTCCTCATGTTTCCTGTTTGGCACCATGGAAATACTTGAAAAGGTGAGGGGGAAACAATTTCCATCTGTGAATGGTTGGCACATAATTCACGCCAAAGCAGCCCACAGATGATCTGGTCAGATTCCAAGGCACTGTCACTCAGAACCACATACAAGGATGCTTTTGTTATGTGAACCAGATACTGACCTGAACAGCTGGCTGGTGACAGAGAGCCTTGCCAGCCAGCCATTGATGCCTTTTTTGGTTTCTACTGTCCAAGGCAGATTAGAACCAGGAGCCTGGACACAGAATCAACTAGATTGGAAGAGACCTCCAAGATCATCCAGTCCAACTTAGCACCCAGCCCTAGCCCATCAACTAGACCATGGCACTAAGTGCCCCATCCAGGCTTTGCTTGAACACCTCCAGGGATGGTGACTCCACCACCTCTCTGGGCAGCCCATTCCAATGCCAATCACTCTCTCTGGGAATAACTTCCTCCTAGACCTCCCCTGGCACAACTTGAGACTGCATCCTCTTGTTCTGCTGCTGGTTGCATGGGAGAAGTTCACTTTGAGAAGCAGAGAAACACTTCAGCAAAGGAAAAGGATTCTTCTTCTGCTCCTTTTTTCTCCCCATTCAGAGTATCTGCTGCCATAGTTTTATCTTCCCTGACAACAAAGTACATTTGGAGACACATTTTTTGCTACACCAACTCCAGGTAGCTATTTTGCAGTTGGACCTAGTGGAGACAAAAGAGAGGTCATTGTTTGTGTGGGTAGTTACTTGGGTTAAGTCAAAACCACTACCAGAGCTCACCAAAATCACTCCTACTAGTGAGGATCAGCACCAGTTATGCAGCCTTCACTGCTACACAAAGTTAAAGATTACCAGGTTTTAATCTTGGGAAGCCTGGCTTCCATGTTTTGTGTTTGTTGGTTTTCCTCTCAAGCTAACTAAATTGAGTTAGCAGGTTTTACCTTCAAAAATACAGTTTGAAATATGGGGAAGAAGCAACACATTGACTATTGCACAGTGGTGAAGAGGTCTGGTTACTGAGAAAGCAATGACACGTGATCCCCACAGAGAGATCACCTTTTCCCCCTCTGCAGTAAACCAAAACTGTGCTATTTAAGCACAGCCCTAGTATTTAAGCAGCCAGGTCAGAAGGTGCTCTGTGTTATCTTAGAAACATGGAGTAAGGCAAGGGGAGCCTGTAAACCTTAACTCACATTTCTTTTGCCTTTTTTATACTTCTGTTTAACTTAAGCCTCCAAGATGATGTCAATGAATAAGTGCTTTGGTAGTCAAAGTTAACGTCACATTTTATTTTAAATCATGATTTCCTCATGGAAGAGTTGACATCCAGTGAGTCCTCTCAGCAATACCCAAAGGGAGAAGACAATCCTGGGACAGTGGAAATGGAGCACTGCAGGAAAGGTTTCTGTCCTCAGAGCACTTATATGTGATGGAGAACAAAAGTCTCTGTCAGCAGACTTTGCCTGAAAGGGAATTAATACATTTTTTTTTCAGAACTCTTCTCTCCCTTAAATACTGTTATTGCTCCCCTGGGACTTGTGAGAGCCACACTAAACCTATGGATTATGTATTGCTTCGGTACAACAATGTACTCTAAATCCAGCCACTACAACCCAGCTAGTTCCTCTTGGTCTGAAACTTGTCCTTTGCCTTATGTGCCCTATAATGATGCTTAAAAAACAAACAAACCAAAAAACCCCACACCAACCTAACTGAGATGGAGTACTTTTTGACTTGGGAGCAATTATGGTGTCACCACCAATGTGTCCTCTTTGTAGTTGTGCAGGGAGTCCTGCGTGCAGCAGGCTGGGAAAATTCAGCCAAAGTGAATGGTGATGCAGACGTGTCCCATGTCAGAAGAGCATTCCCTTTCAAGAGAGCACTTAAGAATATGCTTTGAGAAATGCTTAAATGCTTTCCTGAACAGAAATGGACTTAAGCACAAGAGAGTATCCCTTAATTGGGAGTACAGTGCAGACACAATCACTAAAGCTTGTATTATGTGCCTGAAAATCGAGTCCCAGAGCATAAGCTTTTCCGAGTGATGGTTAGAGGGTTCCTAGTTGTAGCGTGATTCTGTACAGAAGGATTTGCTTAATCCACCTTGCTTTTAGATTGCATTTTCCCCAAGCTTAGCTGCTTCTTTTAACAGTTCTGAGTTCTGCCCCCTGCAAGTTATTTTAATAACTCTTTCAGAGGCAATACCTTATATTTTGACTTTTCAGAAGCTACTGGTTTCCTAAAAACTTTATTCATGCTATCTCAATTGCACAGCATTGCAGTCAATGGCATTTTTGTTTTTTATGTAGTTTACCCTGTTGCTTTTCTGGGGACCGTGAGAGGAGGAAGTTTGTCTTTGGATGCTTTTAAGGTCCTGTTTATCATCATTTAGTTCTCTTCAACAAAACTTTGCCTAAGCAGGGCCAAAGTCTGAATACTGAATTGTATTGTAACTCTGTTACAGAAAACTTTCTGTTCTGTATACAGGCACAGAAATAATACCTCAGGATATGTCTGTGTGTATAAATAAAACCAGGCAGTATTTCTGGAGGCATCTCAAAGCACTAGGCAAGCACAGATTAACCAGGACACAATGCAGGTGATCAAGATGCCTGTGACACCTCTGGGGCCAGTTGTGCCAGTCTCTAGAGCCACACAGTTGTGACAGCCACTGGCATAGCAAGTAAACATGCAGAAATACCCAGCTGGGGGTGGAGCTGGGCAGATGTGCTCAGCAGGGCTGATGGACCACAAGCTGGGAGAGCTTTGGACTGCACTAATGAAAACCCTTTTTAGCATTTGTTAGCTGAAGCACAGAGACATTAAAGGATGCACCTGGGTCAAGGTTGTTACATCTATATTAGATCCAAGATAACTTTTGGTCTCAGATCTCTCTTTCCTAGCTCCTTGCAATCCTAGAGTCATTAAGGTTGGAAAAGACCTCCATAATCATAGTCCAACTGTTAACCCAGAATTGCCAGCAACACCTCTGACTTTCCAGAGAAAAAGCCTCCTCAGGGAAAAACAAGCCACCTGGAAGCTTTGGATGGTTCCCAGGTCCTAACCTCAAAGTGTGGGAGCCAGTGTAGGTACAAGTGCTGTGTGCCAGTGGTAGAAATCCAGACCTCCAGAGCTGTGGACCCTAGCTCTGACAGCCACCTCCTCGGCCTCCTAAAATATTCGTTTCTTGCCCTACTCCTAGACTGACACTGTCAGGCAATGGGTGAAGTGAGTAGTTCATCTGTACTCCAACAACAGTGTGCTTGAGATGCCAGGTCTACCTGCAGAGGTGTGAGCTTACAAACTTGCACATCAGAACCTTCAGGGTGGATTATTTTCCTGTGGTGAGAGATCCCACTCACATACAGGTGGCTCTGGTGTTCTACCATTTGAAATTCAACAGTGGCAGAAATGCAGACTGATGAGATTTCAACAGCCAGGCAACATGCACAAAGGCAATTTCTGCACTCCAAACAGCAGCCAGCTGAAGCTGACAGCAATCTCAATGACAGAGGGGCAGGTGTTCAGAATTAACACTTATTTTTGTCCTTAATAATTAAGATATTGTGCATGTAACTTGATTTCTGAGCTGTCCAGGATACCAGTGCATATTGTAACAACAAAATCTGCAAAAAGTCCTCCCTAAAACAGTTGTGCAGAGATGGGTTTCATATTACAAGCACAGATAATAATGTTCTCTTTCATATGATTGCTCTGAGAAGTATTTACCTTGCTTATTTACCAAGTTTGCTCCCTGGGACTTTAACAACAATGACCTATAATGTCTTGAGGAAGACCTCTTCTGCATGAGGACTTCTTCCTTTACTTGCGAGATGTGATTTGTTTTGTTGTGCAGCATTGACATTCCTACAAGAGCTGCAGTGAGGCTTCTGTCAGTTGAGGAGTCTGCATGGATGGAAGGAAAGGAAGGACAAATAAAGCATAACATTACAAAGCTGTGGTTTTGAAGAGATGGAAGCACAGGGCACTACTCACTGTTCTTTGGAAATCCTGCTTGGGGATAGAGCCCTACAACCACGACAAGGAAGGCTCAGGAGTTAGTAATGTTCAGTGCCTTGGGAGAGATACTCTTCACTGTCAGTGGTTCTCCTGAAGTCTGTGATGGTCTTAGGCTTACAGAGATGTGAAATCCTGTTTAGACCAAGTGGCAAGAACTAGTTTTGTTCCAAATAAAACAGTGGATAATTTTACATGGTGCAAGCCTAAGACCAACTGTAGAAGAAAGGAACCAGGCAATACTTTCTGCTGATAGCTGCTGTCTCTAAGAGATGAACTTTAATTCTCTACAGCTCCAATGTATAAAATTTCGAAAGGCACTCAAGTGAGTTAGAAATTTGGAAGCTTCCCTTTAAAAGTGTACAAGTCCATTTAGAAAATACCATATTTGGGCCTTTTGGAAACATTTGTCCAATGTAATTCATAAGTGACCACAGATTAGATATGTAAGTAAGGCTGAACTTTATTTCAACTTGAGTTAGTGTAGCAAAGTCCAAAAAAAATTAACCAGGTCTTTTCACTAATGAGCAAAACACACCAGTATGTTAGTCCCAGAAGCTTGCTACACACTGGCACAGGCATATTTTGGCAGCTTACAATGGTATAAGAGTATGTGACACATCAGTCAGTGGAAACTGACACAAAACCCCATGGGGATTGCTTACAGCCATGACAGCAATAAAGTTCAGCAGCACAAGCATGAGATGAAAATTGTTCTTCCCATCTACTACAGGTGGGAGACAACTCACATCACTGAAGACACCAGCTCCTACCAAAATGGAGGAGCCTTAGAAGCCATCACTCCTCACCTGAACGTGGTCAGCAGGGAACAAACCAAAGAAAATGGTTTTAGGAGCACCATATGATGAAGTCAGTCCTTTGGGAAGAATACCATGCCCTAAACCACCATCTGCCCAATTTGTCTTGGAAATTTCTTGCAGAAATAACTGACATCCAAAGGAAGAGGAGGAGGAGGAAGGGAGCTATCCGGCGAGGAAAACCAGAAAGGTATGACAGAACTTCTTTGTTTAAGGTCACCAGAAAATAAAAGCAAAACTGCCTTGATGCCTTTCAGTTCCAGTTCCTGAGCAATCTGACTCCAGCTCTGGAAATGTATTGGCATCCTTGGCCATGTCAAAGACAAAGACCATGAGGCCTGGAATTGAAAATCCTGCTTCTGGTGTGTATTTTAATTAATGAGAGCCTGGATATTATCTGGAAAGGGGATAGGGCTCGTGGCTTTCACACCAGGTAAAACTTTCTGTAAGCACTCACTTCAGTTTCCTTTCATGTGCATTTTAGTCAAGGGCACACATCCCACCTTTTTTTTTTTTCCTTTGACAATTGGAGGTTTGACAACAGAAGAACAGAGCTATAAACGTGAGGGTGCAATATATCATGGGATAAAGTGTGGAGAACATGTCCTCTACCAAAATGCCCCTTGGCAGAAAGAACAAGCCAAAAATGCCTACAATGAGAATACTCTCTGCTTCTTAAAACTAGAAAGGAGCAGAAACCAAAACAGAGCCCCAACCCACGGGCTGTGCTGTGCATGTTTCTGGGGTATCAGCTGTGGCAGAAAGTTGAAAGGTTACATTTGTGAAACAGCAGCTGCTTTCTGCCATTTGATTTCAGGCTTCTGCATTGCAAAGTCTCAAAACCAAAAGACAAATCTGACAATATGCTAATCTTCCAATAGAGAGGAAAAAAAAAAAGTGACTTCTGAACCCTTATCTGTTGAAGAGCTGACAGTGAAGTTCAGAGACGGTTGTCTAACCAGACAAAACGATAGAGAAAATATGCCTTCAAACAAGATCATAAATCTTGAACAGTGCAGGGGAACAAATGTAAAGGGAACGTTTTACCACTAACACCATTTAGTAGCCTCATAGCCTCACTTTCTTTCTCTCTCCTCCAGCCCCATCATACTTGCAAGGAAGGAGGATGCATCCTATGAAAGCAGAAATACAAGGGTGGGGGACAGCCAATATATTGGGTGGGGAAATCAGACATTATTTCTGTCATATCTGGGGTGCAAGAGGAGGCAGAGACACAAAATCAAATACTCTGCAACCTGAATACAACAGACTTATCCCCCCCCCCAGCAACACACACACATTCGCACATAAAAAGTTTGCATATTGCATAGGGCGCTTGAAGATCATAAATCTATGCATGAGAAAGATGTAGTGGAAATTTTTGGGGGGATTAGAGTTTATTTTTGTCATCTCTGTGAGACAGCTACTCATTCATCCAGATCACAGCTAAGAAAAAAGCTGGTCACAGAAATTAGCAGTTTCAGCTCAGCAGCAAAGTCGCCAGCCTGTGAAGGCAGAGAGAAATTGACTAATTAGCAATGCGCACTAAAACTTGACGGTTCTTTATAGAGAGAGAGAAGAGAGAGGGAGAGCGAGAGGGAGGGAGGCAGAAGGGGGGTGGGGGGGGCTCGCTTTTTCCCCTTCTTTCTTCCAAAGATGTTTGAAATCGCAGTCATTTACGCTCGACAATTTTTACAATAGCCTTGAGCCATAATTTTGCGAGTCTCTCCAGCATCCATCCCCCTGTATGGTCTCTCTCCACCGGCCATGCACGACCGTTTCTCTCCCCAACCGTGGATTTCCTATTACTCTCGTTACGACTCACTGAGCCCCAGGCCCAAGGATAATGATGTGTTGTTTCTTGGTAGCATAATTTGTCACACGTACATTTTTTCTTCTTCTTCTCTTGCAGAAAGCTCTGCGCTCTCTCTCTCTTTCTCTCTCTCTCTCCTTCTCTCTCTCTCGTACATTTTCTTGCTGTTGCTAATTCATGGTGATCAAATGATGTACGACAAAATAAATTGTAAAGAGTGACTGCTCCGAGTTGGGAACCAGAAGGTTTTTGGTTTTTTTTTCCTTCTTTATTTTCTATTTTTTTTCTTTTCTTTTTTTTTTTCCCCTCCTTTTTTTTTTTGAAGGAGCGAGCAAACCTTTAAAAAGGAAGGACAATTGATTTTTTTTGGGGGGGAGCTTAAGTGAACCTTTACTTTGGCAGCTGGTTGTGGAGCAGGTAAGTTTCTGGCCTTGTGTCTAACCGTCTCTGTGCATTTTCTTGTGTCTCCTGATTTGTTTGTTGTTGGGGGAGAGGAAAGGGGTGTCTGTGTGTGCGGGTGTGTGCTGGAAGTGTGCGGGGGGGGGTGGTTGTGTAACGAACGCGTTTGCAGAATAAACTCCGATTGCGAGAAATGGGCAAAACGAGGAAGAAAGAGGGGGAGGGAGAAAGAGGAGGAGTGTGTGTGTATAGATATGTGTGTGCATGTATGTATGTGTGTGTGCGGTGGGGAGGGGGGGATTGACCGGGTCCACTTAAAGGGAGAGGCTCCGGGAGGTTTCTGTAGCCGGCGGCGGGGCGCGGAGCGGGGCAGCGAAAGCGGCTGGAGAGAGCCCCTCGCTGTGCCGATAAAT
>WAAF01016872.1:653680-824440 GCA_013400475.1 Tricholaema leucomelas
GGGAGGGAGGTGAAGGGAGGCAGAGGAAACCCAGCACTGGCGAGGAGTGACTGAGCGCGCTGCAATGGCAGGAGCAGGTCTCGGCGGGATCCCGCTGGGGAGGAGGAGGAAGAGCAGCAGCGGCGGCGGCGCTCGGCGGGGCGGGATGCGGCCAGCGCGGGTCGGTGGCTGCGCAGCCCCCGCAGGTGCGGCCGCAGCTCGGGACTGCTCTGCTGACATCCCCCCCCCCCCCGCCCNTTCCCCCAACTTGAACTTCACGTAGTTACCGGAGTTACGGCAGCGGCGCCGTCTGCTGCGAGGAGAAGCAAGCCGGGCAGGACAGCGGCGGGCAGCCCCTCACCGGGCCTGAGGCTGCCGCTTTCCCCCCTCCTCCGGGGTGCGAAGTATTGCAACACCCCCACCCCTCCGGGACGGAGAAGGGGGGAGGTTTAACTTCGGTGCCAGCCAGGGCCGAGGCCCCTGCCCCGTCGTGCCACCCACCCGGCTCCAGGCAGTGAGCGGGTCCCGGCACCGCCGAGTTGCCAAAGCGGGCAGAGGGGGTCGGGGGGCTAGTGGCGGGCAGAGGTGCTCGCCTTCCCGGCAGAGTTTTAGTCACTTCGTAGTTTCTCTGGGCAGCGCGGAGCTGGGGGTGGGGGCTCGGGATTTGTGTGTGTTTGGTTGCTTGAGTGGTTGGTTGGGATTATTTTTTGAGGGGGCTCAGCTATGAAAACGGCTCCAGCTTTACTCCGTCTCCCCTGGAGAGCAGCCTAGGTTTCACTGAGGAGGGAGGAGAGAGGGGTAGCGTGTGTATTTTGGGGCGGTGTGGGGTGAGAAAGCCTTCCCAAGCTTCTGTTCCTCCGAGCGAGACCGTCCATGCCCGGAATGGTGGGGGGTGGTGGGGGGTGGCGGTGTTGGCGGGCAGAGGGGAGCCCGTCTCCCGACTGCTCCCCCCGCCACCGGTGTGCACACGGCCGGGATGCGCCCTCCGGGCCTCTAAAGCTCTGTGTTTATTGTTGTGTCGTCCCGTGTGTCCCCCACCCCGCTCTCCTCCCCACCCCTCTGCCCAGGTTGGAGGAGGGTTTAAAAGGCAGGTGTGTCGGAGGCCGCTCGCCATGTCCAGATCCGGGGACAGGACCTCCACCTTCGACCCCAGCCACAGCGACAACCTGCTGCACGGCCTCAACCTGCTGTGGAGAAAGCAGCTCTTCTGCGACGTGACCCTGACGGCCCAGGGCCAGCAGTTCCACTGCCACAAAGCGGTGCTGGCCTCCTGCTCCCAGTACTTCCGATCCCTCTTCTCCAGCGGTGGCGGGAGCGGAGGGCACCCCCACGCCCTAGGGCTGGGGCCCGGCGCTCAGGACGGGTTGGGGGGCCCGCCGAAGGAGCCGCCGCCGCCACAGCCGCAGGAGGAGCCCGGCACCCCTTCCTCCTCCCCAGAGGACAAGCTGCTGGCCAGCCCGCGGGCCATCAACAACCTGGTGCTGCAGGGCTGCTCGTCCATCGGGCTGCGGCTAGTGCTGGAGTACCTGTACACGGCCAACGTGACCCTCTCGCTGGACACGGTGGAGGAGGTGCTGTCGGTCAGCAAGATTCTGCACATCCCGCAAGTCACCAAGCTGTGCGTGCAGTTTCTCAACGACCAGATTTCGGTCCAGAACTACAAGCAGGTGTGTAAGATCGCCGCCTTGCACGGCCTGGAGGAGACCAAGAAGCTGGCCAACAAGTACCTGGTGGAGGACGTGCTGCTGCTCAACTTCGAGGAGATGCGCGCCCTGCTCGACTCGCTGCCCCCCCCCGTCGAGTCGGAACTGGCGCTTTTTCAGATGTCCGTGCTCTGGCTGGAGCACGATCGGGAGACCCGCATGCAGTACGCCCCAGACCTCATGAAGCGCCTCCGCTTCGCCCTCATCCCCGCGCCGGAGCTAGTGGAGCGGGTCCAGTCGGTGGATTTCATGCGCACCGACCCCGTCTGCCAGAAGCTGCTGTTGGACGCCATGAACTACCACCTGATGCCCTTCAGGCAGCACTGCCGGCAGAGCCTGGCCAGCAGGTGAGGGGGAGAGCGTGGCGCAGGGGAGGCTTCCCTCACCATGGCAGTTCCCGGCCGCAGAAGGCTGGGGGCAGCGGGAGTCCCCGCAGGGCGTGGGGCCGAGGCAGCAGCAGAGACCCCGCTGAGGCCGGTCCGGGCGCCCTCCGGTGGGACAGAGCGGCAGAAGCCTGCCCGCGGTGGTGGCTGAAGGGCGGCGGCGGGGCCGAGCTGCCCGCCCCTAGCCCCGCCAAACTTTTCGTCTCCTCCCCTCGGCCCGTTGCGGCAGGTGGCGAGGAAGGGTGGCAGTTGGTACCCCTGTGACCGCTCTCTCGTCCTTCGGCCCCGGGCAGAGGCCGTGCCGTAGACAGCTGGCCAGGACAGGGGCGCGGGGAGCAGGACCCACGGCAGGGCAGCCGTGGGGGCGAGGCCGCGTTTGAGGGCTGGAGGTCTTCTGGGAGGTGGTCGGCGGGGCGGGCGGCCTCAGGTGGCTGCCCATGGTCTGAGTCCCTCGTTCTCCCGGGCCCTTCGGCTGCCCAGCGTGCTGGCGGCGGTCGCAGCTCCCTCAGCCGTCGTGCCCGGTCCCTGAGACTAATGTGAGGTTTCTCCGTGCGTGTGGGAGCCCATGCCTTGGGAACCTGTTGTAATTATTGATTACAGACCGTATTTATTTAATTTCTTTCCCCCTACAATGTCACTTCTTAGCAAGGAGTTGAGTCTTCAGGGTGTTTAAAGCTGTAATATCACAGTCCTAAATCTAATTTATTGTCATCAATAACTGCATTATCAATGCACACCTTGCTGTTGCTAGTGTTTGGGTAATGTCCATCTTGTGTGTGGAAACTTGGGACCGCTGCTTTTCTTTCTAGGACGTGTTAGTTATTTTTATTCAGTAAGGTGAATCATGATGTCAAAGACTGACCATGTGAGGTTGGTATTAGGAACTGAAAGCACAGCATGCAGTTTAACAAGCAAGAAATGCATCCAGAATGAAGGGGATGTTTCTTTTTCTCTTTTTAAAGTGTTTATACTTCATTTCATTCAAAGATGGAATGACAACACCATCTCTCAATACAGTGTGGCATGGTAGTGCAGAAATCAAAGCACACTTTCTATTATTCCGCTTTTTAATTAATAGGTTGATATTAATAACAACTTCACAGCAACAAGAAAAACTATTAGATTATTAAATATTGTAGATAATACTCTCAGCATTAATGCAGAGGATGCTTCATGTAATAGGTACCCTGATGATTTAACTTTGGAAATGCTGTGCCTTCTTTTATTATCTCTGGGTAGCTCACTCAGTGTTTTGTGGTACTTACCGCTTTGCTGTCCAGCAGCTTCTCAATCCAGGAATAAAAAAACCATACAAGCGTTTTGCAGTGTAAAAGATTGTTGAGATGTTGCGGTTGTAGCTGGTGTGTTCGTTTGCATTTCAATATTCAGAACTGTTGACTTAAAAAAACACAAACTCCACTGCCTCCTTCCCAGATGGGATTCTGCACGCCGCTGGGGGCATGCCGAGGCTCAAGTCCTGGTGGATTGCTGAGATACCAGCCGGCTTGGTTCAGTGAAGATACCTTCCAGCTTCACTGGTCCATGTCATTTGAAGGATATGTAGTGGTGTTCTGACCGCTGAATGTTTACAAGTGTCATGGATGCTGCAGGAATCTGATACCCCAGGTGCTGGGAGCTGGCTTTCCCTATAAGCCAGAATGCACACAAAAGGATCATGCTTTAAGTAAACTTAGATTACATTCTAAGTTGCACTTAATGGCTTATGAGGGGCTCCAAACACCACAAATACCACGTTTTTTTATTTGTGGTAGGACTTCACATCTTTGCAGACAGCGAGACCCTTAACATACCTTTGCCTTCTCAAACTTACCATCTGTTTGGTGACAGCATCATAAGTAGCTTCTCTTGATTGGATTCTTTGGTGGTGGTGAAATTGGAGCAGAAAAACATTTAGGCTTCTTTTATAAAGAAGAGAAGGCATTAAAACTTACCCAACATGTTAGAACACTGGAGGTTTTGAAATGCTCTGAGATACAGAATGCAATGGATATATTTTTTGTTTTGGTCTTGGATGATATTAGTGGGAATTCACAAAAGCCACAAAGGCCCATCCTTGAATCCTACTCTAAGGTGTCATCAGGCTATGTGTACAAACACTTTCTTAAACAGGAGTGAAGAAACAAAAGAAACACACCTGAGAGCAGACATTTCTAGACTTGTCCTTCCTCTTACTTACAGGTGGCTGAAGTTGGCACTTGTTGAATTAAATTTTAAGGAGGAAAATCTGCAAAGAGTTCCTAAGTTAGTAATTTGAAGAAGGTAATCTTGCAAGTCAGTAACAGTGAAGTATGTGTGTGAGCAGAGAAAAGTTATTACACAGAAAAGGACTTTCAAACTGATCACCTTTTCTGTGAGTGATGGTGACCTTGGTAATTTGGAATTTAAAGCTTAATGAAAGGCCATTCACAAAATATTCACATGTCTTTAGAAAGAGATTGACTGTGCTGCAGTGTAACACCTACTGCACAGTATCGTAAGGGTTGGTGAGGAATGCAAGCAGCACAGTACCTTAACTACCTGCTTACCTGCATATTGAATAAAGAAGTGCATTCAGAATTAAAACTTGCCAATAACTTTAAAAGATATTATTATTTTGGAAGAGAACATACTTTTTTTTTGGTGGCATGCTACTTAAAAAACCAGGTACATTTACATATATAAGTACCCATATGTGCTTTGCCACTTTGGAGTACTTTGGAATTGGAGCTGCTTACATTTCTTGAGCTAAACCTGTATAATGGAAAGCTCCAACGCTGTGATTTTCCTGTGAAATGTAACTAAAAGTAGCACTGTTTGTTTCTGTGAAGATACTTCTTTATGCGGTAAATCACACCTAGAATCATAGACTCGGTCGGGGTTGGAAGGAACCGCAAGGATCATCAGGTTCCAAGGCCCCTGCCATCACATCAACCCTAGATCACGCTGCTCAGAGCGCCATCCAGCCTGGCCTTAAACACCTACAGGGATGGGGCCTCAACCACCTCCCTGGGCAACCCATTCCAGGCTCTCACCACTCTCATGGTGTTCTGACCCACACAAGACTTTTGCTGTTGTCAAGGCTGGAGGAAGGCATTTTTTGGATCACAAGAGTCATTCTGTGCACTGTGAGCAGAGCAATGTATCAAGTTTGTGCCACAGATGCAGATCCTGCAGTGCAGGTGATGCCAGGGCTAGCAGATACCTGGGTCATCTTTGGTGCTGCAGTGAAAAATGCTGTTTGCCTGCAGGGAGAGTTAATTTATTATTTTTTTTTTCCCATGAAATTTCCTGAGGGAAGGTAACACTTGAATGCCCTCATGCATTTTTGTAAAATTATTTTTCCAAGTACAGCAACTAAATGATCACCTTTTGAAAAGTTGAGGAATGATGTTCCTGACTTGTGAACCTAGCCACGCTCTGAGCTTAGGGCTTTTGCAGGCTGGATGGGTGTTTTGGCTGTGAGCTGGCTGGCATTTAATCAGTGCTTAACTCCAAGCAAAGTTAGTAATACTGTTGTCTTCTGTCACCCTTTTTCACGTTAGTGATGGAGCTTTCTGGGCCTCTGTGATCCTCACCTACAGTAGGGCTTCAGCACACAAGCTGCTGTTAAAGCCTCTCGAGGCACAGTCAGCTTTGGCATCAGTAGAAAAAATCCCATCTGATTTCAGCTTGGAGTGGGTTGGGCCCATAGGTGGCCATGAACGTTAGGCTTAAGTGATGTTTGTCCCTTCTGTGCTGTGTCATGTCTTCTGTAGTTCTGGGAAGAAAGCACATTTAGATAGAGGAGTGTTCATCTTCCTATGATTTATTTGACTCCTGGGACTTGGCTGGGTATTGAGTTGATTAAAATGTCTCTGTGCTTTTGCACAATATCCTATATTTTATATAATACAAGGGATGCGTTTTCAATTTGTGCAGAGTTCTGGGTTAGAGCACTACCATGTTGCTGGAAAGAATTTCACTTTTAGAGACGAGTGAGCTGGTGAGAATTATTATTGCTTCCATGTTTACTTGAAACAATGAAAATGCTTAAAACCACTTTGATGCTATGGAACACCTATCTTTAAACTTTAATTTTGCTTGCACTAATGTACAGTGTAGCTGTAGATGGTGAATGGAGCATTATAGAAAATATATTTAAATTACAGGCCTATTGGTAAATGTTTTGCCTAAATATTGTTGCCTTTTTTTATAGAGCATTGCCATAATTTCATCGTTTTGCTCCTCTGTAACTATTTACAATGACTTCTGCTCCAGAAGTCAGACATGAGGAGGTAGGCTGGCTGGAAGTAGTTTGTTTGCTGCAGGATAGCTTCTCTTGACATCAAATGTGTGTTGGGGCTGGTCAGGTCCTCCAGGGTTTGCAGGTGGAGTAGCAGTTAGTGATTGTACAGCTGCATCAGGCACCTGATGGCAGAGGGAAGTGAAGCCACGAGAGAGGGCAAAATGCAGGACATGAGAGGAATTGAGATATCCCAGGGGAGAGAGGAAACATAGGTAGTAGAAACTGCAAAGTAGAGATGAAGGAAAAGGGGAGAAAAGAATAGTTTTGAAGGGAGAATGAATAGGATACCAGGCAGGAAAGGAGACAAACAAGACAAACCAAACAAAGACTCTGGAAAATGAAAAGAAGAGGGAGAATGATACAAAAGGAAGAAAACTAATTCTTAACAGAAAGAGCAGCCCTTGTTATTAACAGCTCAGTGTGTCAGTTTCTGGAAAAGCTGTTTCAGATGTGGGAGAGGAGAAACTGATGAAGTTCAACCACCTGATCTGAGATGGGAAAAGTCATAGACAAGAAATATGGAATGAAAGTGTAGAAGAGAAAGGAGGAACATAAAAAGACAAAGAGATAAGCAGCCCAAGCCTGACTGTGCTGCTTTCTGTGTTCAGCCAAGTCCCATCATGTATAGACTCAGCTGTTTTTCTATACTTTTGTTCCCTGGACTGCTAGACCTTGGGGAGATTAGAAGTGCAAGTTTTGGTCCTGGAGAAGCTAGTTGTAGAGGTTTTTATTTTGCTTCGATTTCAGCAGGGAGAGGGTGTTGTCCAGACTGTTTGGTGTGGGGTGATATTACTGCAAGTGACAGCAAATTACAGAGTGGCAGGTGATGGAGCTGCTGTGATCACTTTTCACTCAGTAGTAAGGTGGTAACTGTTGGTGAGGAAGGTGAATGTAGAGCACTGAACAGCATGAGTCAGTAGCATTTGTGTGGAAGACATATATGTATCCAGTCTGTTTTCCTTTCTGCAGAGGAGGTTAAACGTTTGAAGACAGTGGTTACATCCCTTAGCAATTGAACAATTTCCTTTTTGAATATGCTGTTTGTCTACAATTTTTGCAGACTCTAGTTCAATTTGACCTCCATTCTGTAGGATCTCAGTAGGGCATGTTTGGCGTTTGTAAAAATGGGCTTGTTTTTCACTGAGATAGGTCGTTGTGTGTTCCGGTAACAGCCATCTGCCTGTCCCTTTATGATCCCAACATCAGTACTGGGATTATTGTTTTTTTTTACTAATATTTGTACTCATGGTTAATTGCCAGTGAGAAACATTCCAGACCCCAAATTAACATCCAGATAAAATTCCTTAAAATGTGTGTGAATTGTTAAGGTGTCATTCCAGCCTTCAAAAAAGGCAAGAAGGAAGACCCAGGCATCAACAGACCAGTCAGCCTCGCCTCCATCCCTGGAAAGGTGATGGAGCAGCTCATTCTGGAGGCCATCTCTAACCACATGGAAGAAAAGAGAATTATCAGGAGTAGCCAGCATGGATTTACCAAGGGAAGGTCTTGCTTGACTAACCTGACAGCCTTCTATGATACCGTAACCGAATGTATAGATGAAGGAAGGGCTGTGGATGTCATCTACCTTGACTTCAGCAAGGCTTTTGATACTGTCTTCCACAATATCCTCATAGATGAGCTCAGGAGATGTGGCATAGACGGCTGGTCTGTTGAAGTGGATTGAAAACTGGCTCCACATCAGAGTTCAGGGTGTTAGGAGGAAGTTCTTTACAGTAAGGGTGGTGAGACACTGTAACGGGTTGCCCAGGGAGGCTGTGGATGCTTCCTCCCTGGAGGCGTTTAAAGCCAGGCTGGATGAGGCCTTGAGCAACCTGCTCTAGTGGGAGGTGTCCCTGCCTGTGGCAGGGGGTTGGAGCTGGATGATCCTTGAGGTCCCTTCCAACCTAAACCATTCTATGATTCTATGATTCAGAGAGTTGTCATCAATGGCATAGAATCAAGTTGGAGGCCTCTAGCCAGTGGTGTTCCCCAGGGATCAGTACTGAGTCCAGTTTTATTCAATGTCTTTATCAACAACCTAGATGAGGGCATTGAGTGTACCCTCAGCAAGTTCTCTGATGATATAGAACTGGGGGTGGGGTGGGGGGGGTGGCTGACAGCTGTCAGACTGTGCTGCCATCCAACCAGATCTGGACAGGCTGAGAGCTGGGGGAAGGCAAACCGTATGAAGTTCAGTAAGAACAAGTGCAGGGTCCTGCATCTGGGGAGGAATAACAACAGGTACTAGTACAGGTTGGGGCTGTCCTGCTGGAAAGCAGCTCTGTGTACAAAGACCTTGGAGTGCTGGTGGACAGCAAGTTCTGCATGGGCCTGCAATGTGCTCTTGTGGCCAGGAGAGCCAGTGGCATCCTGAGGTGCATCAGGAAGAGTGTGGCCAGCAGGGCTAGGGAAGTTCTTCTCCCCCTCTACTCTGCCTTGGTAAGACCATACCTGGAATACTGTGTCCAGTTTTGGGCACCTTGAGCCTGCTGGAATGAGTCCAGTGGAGAGCCATGAGGATGACTGGGGTACTTGAGCATCTCCCCTATAAAGAGAGACTGAGAAACCTGAGACTGATTAGTCTGAGAGGAGATCTTATCAATGTATACAAATATCTAAGGGGTGGGTGTCAAGTGGCTCGGGCCAATCTCTTTTCACGGGTCAGCAGCAATAAAGGAGCAACAGCCACAGACTGGAACATAGAAGGTTTCACCTCAACATGAGGAGAAACTTCTTTACAGTGAGAGTCACAGAACACTGGAACAGGCTCCCCAGAGAGATTGTGGAGTCTCCTTCTGTGGAGACTTTCAAAACCTGCCTGGATGCATTCCTGAGCCAAATATCTTAAGGGATCCTGCCTTGGCAGGGGGGTTGGACTCAGTCTCTGGAAGTCCCTTCCAACCTCTAAAGTTCTGTGATTCTGTGATTGGTATTGAAGTGTGGATGAAGTGAATGTGAGGCTTTACCAGTTTATTCTAGTGGGCTTTGGATCACATCTTGTGTGCCTGATTAAATAGCAGGAAATTGTACCTGTACTAGGACACTCTCAGCTAATTTGTGAAAGGGAGACTGACACATTAGAGGCTGTGAGGAAGTGAACCACAGTCAGTTTAATCCCGGCTGTGAGGAAGTGAACCACAGTCAGTTTAATCCCAGTTAGTCTCACCTACTCATTTTGCTTGCCTTCTGTCCTTTCATTTGCCTTTGGAGACAGGCTAGTCTGGGGTGTTAGTAGGAAGATGCTGGTGAGAGGCCTGGAACACAGCCCTGTAAGGAGAGGCTGAGGGAGCTGGAGGTGTTTAGCCTGGAGAAGAGGAGGCTCAGGGCAGAGCTCATTGCTGTCTACAACTACCTGAAGGGAGGCTGTAGCCAGGTGGGGTTGGTCTCTTCTTGCATGCAACCAGCAGTAGAAAAAGGGGATGCACACTCAAGTTGAGCCAGGGGAGATCTAGGCTGGATGTTAGGAGGAAGTTCTTGCCGGAGAGAGTGATTGGCATTGGAATGGGCTGCCCAGGGAGGTGGTGGAGTTGCCATCCCTGGGGGTGTTCAGAAAAAGACTGAATGAGGCACTTAGTGCCACGGTATAGTTGATTGGACAGGGCTGGGTGCTAGGTTGGAGTGGATGATCTTAGAGGTCTCTTCCAACCTGGTCGATTCTATGATGTACACTGGCCAGGTGGGAGGGAGGTATGGACCTCAGGGTACAGCACCCTTGTCCTAAAAGGACTGCATGGGTCAGGAAAGCCTTCTTAAAGACATGTATGTCCTGACTGGTGAAATCTTTGAGAGACACAGCAGCACAGGTGACAGCCAGTTTCTTGGCCCAGCAGTAGTATTTGTTAGGAGAAATGTAATTTATGAAGAGCATTTAATGGGCTTTCTTACAAGCAACCATCTGTACAACAGCTGTAGGCAAAGGAGTGCCAAATGCCTCGTGCAGGCACTCCCCTTCCCTTTGCCAGCCAGTGTCCTGATCAAGGGTACTAGTTGGGACCTGCCACCCCCTCCTCATGTATGTCCTTAGGCAACACACAGCCCTAGTGCCTCCAGCACCTTCCCCACCTCCTGCCCTCTCTTGCTGCAGAACTTAAGCTTCTCAAAGTCCCCTTTTCCAAAGCTTTTGAACATCCAGACTACTGGGTTTCCTTTACCAGGTTGCCTCATAGGTTCCTCCTTGCTCCCAGGCAACTCTGTCAAGTAGGGTCTCCCCAGATCCAACCTACAAGTTCTTCACTTTTGCTTGTCCTCTGAAATCCTCTTCTACCGTGGTTCCTGGCCTCTCAGGACCCTTTCCATCAAGCTGCCTATCTCACACACACCATTGCCAACTTCTCCAGACCTCTCAGCTTGGATCTTCAGAGGCTGCTGCAGCTGGCTGGGCCTGTGCCGTTCCTCAGTTTTCCTTCACCATGCCCCTCTCAGTACTTGAAGCAATTTCAGGTATTTGCATCTCCAAGCTTCTTCTGTGAGGCAAAATCTTTTGCTGGATTGCAAACCACCTTGTTCTGGAGGGAAAATTAAGTTTAAAAACCAAATAATCCTTAAGACACTCAAACTGAGGGCAGAGTATTTGGGAAAATGAGAATGTCCTCCTCAAATGCTGTATATCAGCAAAACCACTCCTTTCCACCCCCTACAACTGCCTGTGCAGCTCCTTTACGAGGCTTGGAGGTCCCTGCAAGTGAAGTTGTCTGCCCTGAGCTCCTGTGCTGTTCTTATCCGTGCTTTGGAAACACAATCTAGGACTTTACTGTCAGGCGAGAAGGTCTCTCACTACTTGTGCAGAGCCTCCTAGGTATGGAAATTTCCTCTCAAAGTCCTCCTGGTAGGGTTTATATTTAAGGTGTACCTTTTACAAATGGAGTTCTGTAAGTTCGTGGTGAGCATCACACTTGGCTGCCTTTGTTGTCTGTCTGAGGCTTTTGCGTTCATTCTTTGCCTGTTGTGCAACCCTTTCAAGTGAAGAGGAGGTAGAAAGGAGAGGGCCTTTGAAGGCACATAATGCCCTGGAGTCACTGTAGTTTTTTTCCTTACGGCAGAAGAATATGGAGGTTCTGAGTCTGTAACTGCTGTGCATTAAATGGAACAGAGCTGTGACAGTGTAACTGTTTGGATTTGTACTTGAAGAGAAAGTACAGCGAGCCTTGGGGGCAAGGAGAGTGAGGAGAGCAAATGCAGAACACAAAAATCAACAGAAAATAGTTTGCCAGGAAAAGGGCTTTGATTCTGTTAAACTCACCTCACGGAAAAAATCCTCCTAAGCCGTACAAACACCATTCCATCTTCTCAAACAACTCCCGTTCTGAAAAACCAGGGCAGTTTTCTCCATCAGAGCAACATTTGTTATTATCCTTTGCACAGTATGGCCTGAAAAGGCCGAGCAGGGAGTTAATAGGAATCCTGAATGGAAGTTTTCAGCTGGACTCTACTGCTCTGTAAACATCTCTGTTGTTTGTTGTGTTGAATCAGATCCAGTGTGGTGGTCTGGGTTTACCAAAGGGCTATCTAAAGGAGTTAAAGAATAAGGGAAACTGCAGTGTATTAGTAGATACTTCCTGGCATAATTTGTTGTGTTTGCTGCCTCCCTGAAATTTTCTTGGAGGCCGTCATGCCTGGTGCTTAGTACTCAACACTTCTTGTTGTATTCTTGGAAAGCAGACAATAAACTTTGAGCGAATATTATCAGCTGCCAAATTCAATGGAAGCAAACAGTTTGCAGTGAAGCTGGAAGTAAATAGAAGTTGGTGCTGCAGTTGGTTCTTCCTGCCTTCCCTGACTGCTGCCTCCTTTCAGAAAGGGGGTGGGGGGACAAGGCAGTGGAAAAGTAACCAGCCATAGCCTGGGTGAAACAGCAGCAAGTTGTGTTTCTTCTCCTTGGCTTCCTAAGGAAAAGGAGCCTCAGCTGGGGAGACCCCAGCCCCTGATACAGAGACCTCCTGTCATTGGTGTGGAATCACACACAAAGAGCACCTGCTTGGATTTTCACAGGTTGAAAGGCAAAAAAAAAAAAAAAGAGAGTTGATGGAAGTTTGTTATGGCAGAAATGTAGATTGAACTACCCTGAAGCATTCTATAAACATTGCCATTTTACCTGCTGTGTCTAACCCAAAATCTAGCTGTGTTATGCGATATTGCCTTTCATTTTGTTTTGAAAACTGTTTGGGATCAAGGGAGCTTCTTTAAGGTATTTCAGAACTTCTAGCAATATGGAAAGTCATTTTTTGGCTTAGTTTTGCCAATAAGATTCAGACACAGGAGGTTTTGTTACTTATTTACCAACACAAGCTTTGATTCAAATCCCTCACGGTGCTTCAGATACTCCCTTTGTGGCTAGTAGATATCTTTAGCACTCAGATTTTGGTGAATTTAAAGACTTGTATGCAGATGATATCTTTCTGTAGGTACTTCCTTTATAGAGGTACTATTGATCCCGTCAAGGCAGCACATTTCTTACAGCCTATCAAACTATAAGGAGCAGTAACGTTGTGTATGAACACAGTAACCTTGGCAGGACTCCATATGGGAAAGCTACTGAGCAGCTTCCTGGGGAACTGTAGCAGTGTCCTGTCAACATGAAGAATAATCTGCTAGTACAAGGAGACAAAGATGAGAAGGACATTCCTGTGTGTTCCTCCCAAAGGGATGCTGATGGTAGATGCCACTCATCCAAAATAGTCACCCACCCCAAAGCTGCCTATTAGTTTCCAGAGGAAGGGACATTTACTTTAAACATCTTCTAGCTGAAAGTATTCTCCAATTCTTCAAGATTTACTTAGAGACTGTTATAAACTAGTAATGGCAATGGGGTTTGATTCATAAAGAACAGAATATTTGGAGCTCCAAAACAGATTTTAAGTTATTTTAATACAGGAGGTGGAAAACTGTCTTGCAGCTGTAGAAAAAAAGCTGTAACAGGTGGCTTTGGAGCAGTTAAGTGTGGCCTGTCAGACACTTTTGCTTTTTGAATAGATACCAAAAAGGGAGCACTGTTGTTGAAGCAAACAGTGACTCTCCTTTTTCTGTGCATTTATTAAACCAACCAAACAAAACAGCTATTTGACAAAAAACAACCAAACAAAACACAACAAACAAGCACCGCCTTGTAGATTCTGAGGACAAAACCAACTATCAATGTCTGCGGCAAATAATTCTCAACTTAGTATTTCCATTCCTGAACTTCAGTCTGTCCATGGTCAGCAGCATGAATTAAGTGAGCAGGAGAGCAGATGTCTCTTGGGCATCACTGAACCTCTTCACTGAACGCCACACTGAGCTCTGCTGCAATGAAAACTTGTACTCAGAGCCTCCTGCTAAGCTTGCCCACATTGAGAATGGAAAGATGAAAACTAGAATCTTCATGACACCGGAGTGAATGATAAGACTGGTTTTCAGATACAGTACTAGTGGGAAGTTTTTCATATACTATCAAGGATACCTTGGGAGAATCAGAAAAAAATCCATTCAGAAAGCAGCATTTATGCACTTAGCATATTTTGAACCCAGGAACTAAATAATTTCTTGGTCATAATCTGAAAGAGACCTTAGCATGCTTTGGGTTTTGATAAAGTCAAGATATTCTTTTAGGTCTGTACTTTGCTAATAAGAAAAAATATAATTCCTGGTGGGTCAGAGGTCCAGCAGAAGTCTGATCTGCAGGACTTTGGTGTCTGTAAGTGCTTAGGTCCTTCTCCTTGCAGCGCTGCAGAGTGAGGAATAGATTCTAGCTGCCTCTTTGCCTGTAGGTTGTGATGTTCATTAATTCATTTTATGTGATAACAAAACCTTGTGAATTTCTCTGTCCAAAATAAATTCTACATTTTTACTTGCAGCTTTCATCAAGTTCATAGTTAAACTGCTGGATAATGATATTTTCTCTCCATTAGACATGTGTTGCTAATCATGGCTATCTTTGCAGTCAGCTGTGGAAGCCAAAATCCACTGAAATAAGCAGTTTTCATATGACACTTTTGTTGCACTGAAATGCCTATCCAGGAGCAGGGAAGATAATTGTCAAAGATCTCATCACATATTCTGTGGTGGCAAAAAGAGGGTTCAGTGCAGAGCCACAAAGGTGATAGAGGGAGTGGAGCATCTTCCATATGAGGAATCATAGAATCATAGAATGGTTTAGGTTGGAAGGGACCTCAAGGATCATCCAGCTCCAACCCCCCGCCATAGGCAGGGACACCTCCCACTAGAGCAGGCTGCTCAAGGCCTCATCCAGCCTGGCTTTAAATGCCTCCAGGGAGGAAGCNGAAAGGTTGAAGGAGTTCATCTCTTTAGCTTGGAGGAGACTGAGAGGTGACCTCATTCATGTTTATAAAGATGTGCAGGGCAGTGTTGGAAGGTTGGAGCCAGGCTCTGCTCATTAATGTCCAGTGATTAGAAAACGAGAGCAAGCTGAAGCAGAGGGAGTTCCATATGAACATAAAGAAAAACTTCTTCACTTTGAGGATGACAGAGTTGTGGAGCAGGCTGCCCTGAGAGGTTGTGGAGTCTCTTTTGGAGACATTCAGAACCCATCTGGATGTGTTCCTGTGTGAGCTGCTCTGGCAGGGGGGTTGGACTCGATCTTATGAGGTCCCTTCCAACCCTTAGCATTCTGTAATTCTGTGTCACAAGCAAATGGATACCTGCAGCATCTGTTCAGGTTTGCAGACTGCAGCTAGGCTCTTTTACATTTTCATGAGACACTCCTTCAGATACCTTTGAAGAAGAGAAAGGTTGCAAAGGACCATCCAGGTCTCCTGAGGATTAGATTAAGTCTTCTAGTTATCAAACAAAAGGTCCATAACTGAAATGCTGATTGGGGCAGTATATTTATCTCTTTACCTTGAGGTTGGTGTCTAAACCTCACTGCAATATCTTGCTCCCGCTGCAGGTTAGTACACTTTTCCTGAGGTTACTACACTTTTCCTGAGGTTACTACACTTTTCCTGAGGTTACTACTTGTTCTGTTGGCAGTATCACTATTTGTTAGCTTCCAGTTACTCAGCTCCTTTGATATAATGAGATTTGTGGATGTAAGTAAAATTCCCTCTCCATTCACTTGCCCTTGCTGGATCTGAGCTGGCTTTGTTTGCACCTGAGTTCAGTAAGCAAGTACTTGAAGCTGGATTTGGGTCTGCTGTGTTTAAGGTCAGCGCTTGAGCAGGAGCGAGCATCATGTGTCTGTGAGGTGCCTGGTCTAAAGAACCACCTGCCTCGTTCCATACTCAAAGCTATGGTGATAGCTTCTATTAGAAAAGAGTTAATCATCCCGATTTTTGCTTGTTTTGTAGCTCTGAGTTAAGAGGGAAGTCTAGTTGTTAAGGTCTTTCTGGGCTTTTGCTGTCATTGATTGCCATGATCACCGGTGTGGCTAAGATGCTTTTCTTTCCTGTGTGTAACACTACACCAAATGCCTTAAGAACCACAGGATTACCACTTCACCACTGTGATCTTTTCTTTGCCTTACTGCATTGTTTAAAAACTAGAAGAGCCTGGAGCAAACCTGTTGTTGTTGGGGCTTGTTTTCTTGCCAGCTTTGGTAGAATGAACTTCTGCTACAGGCCTAGATAAGGCAAAGCCATCGCACAAGATTGATGGATATGCTAATAAAGAAAACAATGTACAAGAAGAGTATTTCTCATTCATGCGTTTTACATTAACATGAGGCTGTCAAGGTTGCAAAAGAGCTTTGAATGGGAGCGGTTGTCAGGAGTATTGAGCTCTGTTAGTGTCTTGTGAGTCGCTAAACTCTCTTGGGCTCAGCATTTTGCCCTGTGTATTCATGGTTAATTTAGACTATGAGCAAGAGATCTAAGTTTTAGAGCAGGTGCATGTGCTGCTACTTGAGGAGTAGGATTCAGATACTCAACCCTCTGAGAATGAAGCCAGTTTTATGAGGTCTCCATTTCCTAGCTTTGTGTGTCTGAAGGAAATGATAAAAGTTTGAAAATATTGCCTTCAAAATATACTTTAATTTCCAGTCTTGTGAGTAGACAAAATAGATTTCACACCACATGGGGTATCCAGGAACTTAATTAAAGTGAATTAAGTGTTTTAAAATCTTTGCAGAACAGAAATTGCCAAATGTGTGCAGAATAACAACAACACGAGTATGTTCATCAAGAAGAACTAGAGTTTGGAATTTTAGGTATAAGGAATGCTTTCAGGATAAGATAAATATATAAATATATATCAGCTTCTTCCCTGTCATCAGACTGCCTGGGCATGGTTAACATTACTGTTGACCAGGACCCAGTACTGTTAATTGAACACAAGGTGATCATGACAGCCTTGCTAGAAACACTGTGAACTTCAGTGTATAGCTGCATTGTGAAATGAGGACTATGAAAAGAGTGTTTCATACTCAGCCAAATAGTAAACATGCCATAAGGCAAAAAAAGGAGAAACTATCTTGCCAAGATATTAGATGTATTTTTAAATCTTGTCTTTGCCAGATTTCACTGAATTGTGTTTTTACTAATATTTGGAAAAGTGATGATCGTTTCCATGTCTTTTGTATTTTAGAATGTATTTTAAGATCTTAACAGCACTACTCAGTACAATGTGAAGCACAAATATAAGGTAATAAAGACAATTTTTTGGTGAAACCTAAAATGCAGTGATTCAGACCAAAACCTAAAAAGCTGAATTGAGTCCAAGAAAACAGATCAGTTTAACACGTGTATCTTTAGTCACTGCATTATATATCCTTGATTCATTGGAGGGTCTAGCCTTGAGCTCTGTGGTAACAGGTTGGACTTGATGATCTATGAGGTCTCTTCCAACCTTGGTAATACTGTGATACTGTGATAGATGAAATAGATACTCTAAGTAAAAGAACCCATCTCTTCCTTGCCATGTGAGAGTTCCTTGTGATTTTGGTAGAGACTGTGCTGGCTCTTACCTTTATACATTTCCATTAAGGACTTCTGCCCATGCTACTTCCATTTTAAATGTGTGAAAAAATACTAAATACTTTAAAAACATTCCCATATAGCAGTGCTGCCCTATCTCCAGAAGCAGTAGCTTCTCTGCTTGTTTAGCTGAAAAAGTAATGTTAAGGATAGTTGCAGCTGCCAAAGTCTGGAAAGTCGGAGTTACATCTGACATTTCATTCTTCACCTTAGCTATTGAGTCTTGCCCATTCATTGGTTTTTCACAGTGCTTTGGAGTTAGAAGGGAATTTTACAGATGAAAGATGAAAATCAAAATAAACTCCTTTATCAAGTAAACCTTGCAAGGGCATTCTGAATTTTACAATACACGGGGAGTTGATTGTGATATAACATACAACACAGGAGGGTTGGAATAAACAATTTATTCTCTATCGTTAGGGATGGCCATGCATAACTGACTTATGGCTCTGCTTCGCTCTGCCACTTGTTACGTGTGCAGTCATCCCTAACTCGTAACAAAAGTAGTTTATCATACTCCTGTGTTGCATAGTTTTTGTCAAATGTTCTCTCATTAAAAACTTTACTGTGGAGAGTGAATGGTTCAAGATGCTGGCAATACCTATGAAAGCTTTCCCCAGGGCATGATCTCACCTAGTGGCGTCTGTGCTGACACTGACTATGAGACTGTTCCTCATACCCTACACAGATACAGGCTGGTTGACAAGTAACAATCATCATTTGACAGCACATAGCAGGTTCAGTGCAGAGGACAAAGGCTGGCTTGTCAGAAAGATTGGACTGCAAGGGCTTCTCTCCAAGTCAGGAGCAAAGCAGGACAGCATGGAACAGTGTCACTGTCCCTGCAGTGGAGCTCAGCTTCTGCAGTGGGGGTTTCATTTCCTCCACAGTCAATTCAGGACCATCCTTGACCTCTACATCCATTTTAAAACAAACCAGACCATCTGCCAGATAATTCCTTGGCTATTGTTGTGATAGATTATGTCTACAGTCTGTACTTGTCTTCCGGATAGCCATGTGAAAGATCTGATTCCTCAGCATCATGTGGATCAGCCGTGTGCTCCCTTCCTGAAGGAAGCTCCTTTTGGGCAGTGTGTCTGCAGCACAACCTAGCTCATTTTGCCCAGTCCCCTCAAAATATGGTGCAATCCTGACACAAATGTAAATGGGTGGGTCCTCAGCCCATGTTCCAGGTAGGACTTGAAGCCTAAGTCACCAGTGTGCTGCAGCACCTGCTGCCAGAGTGCACTGCTGAAGTCCTGGGTGGTGGCTGGACCCTGCCTCATTTAGTCACAGTGGTGAACTTTGGTTTGTGGCTTTCTGTACCTTTCCTGGGTGGAAGTGTTTGCTGCAGAGTTTGCTACGGTGATGCTGTTACGCTTGGAAAAATGTTGATGTTGGGCAGGGGTGCTTTCCATCAAGTGCACGGTCCCCCTGCACGTCATTCCTGTCAGTGCAGGCTTTCTGCCCTATGTCGCCTTCCTACTTAGCAGGAACATTCTGAGCGCGCACCTTTGTTCCAGTGCTGCCACACCCTAGCCTGCTATCACTGATGAAAGTTCAATTATATGCCAAGTGACTATTAAAGCATCAGGGCTCATCTGGGGGTCTGGGCCTCCCCTCCCCTTTTCACTTCCAATTGTGCTGAATCCCTTAATGTTGCAAGGCAATCGTACATTCATCAGGTGGAGCGTTGGAGGCCAGGGTGCAGATAACCGCTTTTACTGCATATGAGACATTGCAGTCCTGTTCTTAAGAACTGCCAGGCAGATTGGGAATCACGGTCACGGTTAATAGCAGCGAATTGCCAGCTCTTGATGGGTGGGTAGTCACTCCTTTCAGTGGTTACCCCCTGGGGGAGAAGGTAGAAAAACAGAGGGAGGGAATTAGAGTGACTTTGCACAGTTGAGCAGGTTCATGCCGCTGGATCAGTGGCAAGCATTGGCAGGGCTCCACTCTGGGGAGGCTCACAACAACATCACAGTCTCATTTTTACCAATTGGTGTTGCTATAGCCAGTGGTGCACAGGGGGAGAGCAAAGGGAAGGGGGGAGCCGGGGGGGAGAGTGAAAGCAAGAGTCTGGACTAAATTAAACAAACAAAAGTGCTTGTAAGTACCATTTAACCCATAACCATTAGCCCAGTGCTGCTAATTGTACTAAGCTACGTATCTGGAGTTCAGTGTGTGATTAAAGAGTTAGCTCACAAACTCTCTGCATAACCTTAATTTTTTCAAGGTTCTTTGAGTGTAGAATGGCTTATAATAATGATTTTGACTAATACGATTTTTGACATGCAACTTTAATGCTTAACCTTAGTACAACTCCAGAGCATTTCATGTGTATTCAGCTGTAAAGAGTGATGATTTAAAGGGATAATATAAGAAAAAGGTCGTTCTAGAATGAACCTCTAACAAATTGCATAAAAGAAGCTTATTATTCCATGAGTCGAGAGATATGCAGCTTTTCTGATCGTTTTTCTGCTTGGCTCAAAAAATTGTTGAGACATGATTTGGGATAGAAACACAAAAAAATGAAATAGAAAACTGCAAGCAGTGAACATTCTTTTGATGGTTATGATTTTGTTGCTGCTAAAAATGCTCCTTGGTAATGTGGTTGTTCATCTTTCTTCTTGTTTTGGGTGAAGAATTCGTTCCAATAAGAAAATGCTGTTGTTGGTTGGGGGATTGCCTCCCGGACCTGACCGACTACCCAGCAATTTGGTTCAGTATTATGATGATGAAAAGAAGACGTGGAAAATACTGACAAGTAAGTGGTTTATTTTTTGTACAGTTGTCTTGATGAATTTAAAAACATGGTTAATCAAATTAGACACTTTATTGATTTGTTTCTCTTCAGAGATTTGTTTATGTATCACAAGGGGCTTCACAATGGAGCAATAAATTGAGATTGCAGAAGATGCTAATTTTATAATAGGATAGGCCTAAATTAACATTGGCTTAAAATCATTCCAGTAAGTTTTTTAAGTGAACTTGTAAGTCTTTCATACTGCAACATGAATACATGCATATTGATGTACATATGCGTAAAATCTGGTGGAGGAAGAACAAAAAAGGCAGTGTTTGAGACGGTTTGCTCAGACTCAGATCCCTGGTAAGCCATAGTACTAGAGCACTCCATTGATTCTCTTTTGCATTTTCATTTCCTTCTTCCAGCTTTATCTGTTGTCCACAATCATTAAAGAAAGGTTTCCTCTGTACTGCTCTGCGTCCATTGCTGACAGAAGCATTGGTGGAATAGATCAGCTGCAGTAAACAGTGCATGGAGGCTCCTATCACAAAATTCTTCCCCACCTTCTTTTAAAGGTTGATTGTGTTTTAGAGTAAGTATTTTGCCTTGAGCATCAAGACTTGGAACTTAGTGTTATGTTGGTTGTGATTCCCAGTCTGACTTGGTCATGGAATCAAATCATAACTTCTTGAGTGCAGCAGGCTGTGTGTGCATTAGTCCCCTTGTGGCTAAACTGGCTGCATTGGTCAATAAAACTAAATTTTAACTGTCAAAATTGCCCAAAGCAGTATAGATAAAATAATAAATGAGCAATTTTGGTCCATAAATCAAAGCCATACTTCTAAAACTGGACAACTGGTAAAACCTGGATCTCCTAATAGACCTGCTTCTTTCCCCCAGTAAAATACATTTTACAGAATTCTGTTCTTCATCACTTATCCAAAGCCCTTTCATGGGATCCATCCACTTCAATATGTGCACAGATTGAGGTAAAAAAGAATTTAAAAGCCTGCTATGATGCAGGACTTGAAGTGATGCCTTTGCACGGAAAATTGAGGAGCCTTTCTCAAAGTGCTGCAGCATAAAGGCTGCTTGGTATAGATGCCCTGAAATAATAGTGGGGGTGTTGGAGAGTTTTGTGATGCTGTCTTGAAGATTGGACCTAGAGGCCCAGTACCTAAATGCCGTGGTTTAAAAGTCCATCATTAGTATTTGAATAACCATCTGCAGTGCTGTCGAGAGATGTTTCTGCATGACTTTATGTAATTTTATCAAAAGAATGATGATCTTTTCCATGTTACCTCTAAAAAGTAGTAATAGAAATCCCCTTTCTATGCTGGTTAATGACTATAACCTTCTGTGCTGTGGTTCAACGATGTTCATGCATCTCTTGCAGTCCTATAGGTAGCTCATGTTCAAGCACTTGAGACTTAGCACTGGAAATCTTGAAGGTCCCAGGATCTGTCTTGGTGTTGTCTGAGGCAATGGTTGTCAAAAAGACAGCACTCTCGTGACATGAGTGATCCTCTTCTTACAAAACCTCCTAGTAAAGGATGTCTTGGCCTGGAGTATTGTTTGATGAACACAGAGGACAATGCTTATTTTTTCATGCTGAAAAAGAACTAAATGTTAACAAGGATGATTACTTAGCAAATGTTACTACTCAAGAAATGATATCACTATTTTTTTTTAATATATATTTTAAAGTTGAGAGAAGAGTTTCAAATATCCCCTGCTTTGTTTTCTAATTTACTATATGAGCGGGTGGCGAGTGAATATAAGTTGGAGTAGAACTTTTGTTCTGTCCTATCACAGGATATTACGAGTTGGAAGGGACCGAAGGAGATCATCAAGTCCAATCCCTCCTGCCAGAGCAGGACCATACAATCTAGCACAGATCACAGATAAATGCATCCACACAGGCCTTGAAAGTTTCCAGGAGAGGAGACTCCACAACCTCCCTGGGGAGCCTGTTCCAGTGCTCTGTCACCCTTACAGTACAGAAGTTCCCCCTTGTGTTTCCACACAACATTGAAGGGTTTTACAGCACAAGAGTGCAGGGTCTTGAAGAACTGTGACTGAGCAGGGAAGACCACAAACTAATCAGCTGATAACACAGTGACAGTTCAGGGCTGTCATGGTGTTGTGTCAGTGTACCATGACATTTATGGTGTGGGGGAATTTCAGGACATTGTTCTATCTCTGTTTTCCATGTGCATTTTGCAGTTTAGGAAGAAATACATTTATTTCATTCCTTTACCCTTTTGCCACTCTTCCAGGGCACAGCTCTGGAAAGTAATTGGTCTGTTTATTCTTATTAAAGATGTATGGTCAGCAGGAAAAGAGAAAGATTTTTTTCCTGTTTCTTTTTCACTTGTTTGGACAGTGCTGTCAGTCCCGAGGTTGCAGTTCACCCCCAACTCAGCAGTGCAAATGAGAAGTTTGCTCCCTAGTGAATAGAGACAGAGCAAATGCTGTGTCCTGCTTGGGAAGTTCTGTGATGGGAAAAGTCTCAGTTCTTGTAGTCTGTTATTTGAGTGTGTTCTATTTTATTATCTCTTTAGGTGTATTTGATTTCCTGCTGTACCTACAAATGTTTGCAGTCTTTTCTTTAACCTTGCCCTCCAGCAGACTCCCTGACACCCCAACCAAAAGTCAGCTTTTGCAGTTGGAGGTGTGCTGATCCAACGTAAGCATGCACAGATAATTCCCCTTTCCCTCCTAATGCCCATCTACATTGTTAGTGTTCTGCTTTTTGTGCTAGTGGCATTTGAGGGTAGGAAGGATGAGAAAGAAGCTTGCAAACACATAGTCCTGAGTGCAGTGGCAGGTCTGCTGAGGAGATGGATGAGAGGAGACTGAACTTACTCGGAGAGGAGCCTCACAAGTTACTGAGCAGGGTCCACAAACCTATTTGAGAGGGAGCAGCTTGCCAGTTGTCTTCTTCCCTTCTCAGCATGGGGAGTGGCTGCTGCAGCCACTCAGATACTTAGGGCTCTGTGTCCTGCCTTCTGTGATGCGTAAAGAACAGATCAACCATCAGAAACCACTGACTCCATGTAAGCTGTGGTGCTGCAGTTGGAGCTATGAAGACACTGGCAGGTGGAACAGTACAAGCTATCAAGTATGACAGTTCAGCAGAGGAGCAATCTCATTTTGCTCCCTCGACAAGACTAGATCTATTGGCAAGGGATACTGCCCACCTCTCTCTGCCTGGCTACCCAAAGCACCAAATGCATCAGTACTAATGGGAGTAATTCTAAAGGTATCAGGAAAACAACTTGCCTTGTTCATAGATCCAGAAGAGGAGGGGAAGCATGCACCCATTTCCAATTTTTAATGTCATCATCTATAGGCAAGAATGCTATGGCTCAAAGGATCAGTAGATTTTTCACAGTCTAGTATAACTGTGCATTTTCCCTGTCTGGTATTTCCCAGAGAGTTATTTTTCCTCTGTTGGCAACAAAGAATAGAGACAGAGTAAAGAAAAAAAAAGAAAAGGTGAAAGTAAGTGGAATTTTACAAACAGTCTCTGCCACCTGAGTTTACTTAACATAGGCACAGTCCCAATCTGAGATTGATAATGTGCATATTGCTGTTTAATTTGAAACACTAGTTATTGCTGGGTTGTGTCTGAGCAAAGTGGGGAGGCTGTTATGGACTGCAAGGGGCAGTGAGCACATCATCACTTTGTGGCTTCTTTTTAGGCTTGCCTGCATATGCAGGACAAACACCAGGTCATTTTCCACTGGGACTACCTATGTCCCATAGCAGTAAGAGGCTGCTGCTGCCCGATGATGCCAACTGAGCGGATGGGTATTGGACAGTCCTTGGTAACACCAAGTGTTCTGCTCTAGTAATTGAGTTCCATTATTCCATGGTATCTTGCAGTCTTCATGATTGTGGGGCAGTTGGGGAATCTCTGTGTCACTACCTCATACCTCGCTGCTCATAACCAGCCACTGCTGCTTTGGTTTTAATTACCAGCTACAGTCCTGCCAAGAGTCCTAGAACTCATTTAGTTGTTTGTTTTAAGTGCAGTGTATAAGATTAATTAAGGACGTGAAGCAATGTTTTGTTTGTTAGAATTATTCTGTAATTTCAAAATCCAGAGCCTATCTATAAAGATTCTCTGTGTGTGTGTGTGTGTGTGTGTGTGTTCAGAATTGCATAGCTCTCCCAAAAACCCTACTGCTAAGGCAATGATGTATTACTTTCACTTTCATTATATGTTTTTAATCAGAGCGTGACTTCACACTAGACAAAGCGATGCTTTATGCATGGTCTCCCTTGTTTTTTGCTAAAATCTTTTGACATGATTAATTTTACTTTAATGCTTTTGTCTTGTTGTAATAGTAAGGATGATGGGTATAAACCAGGGCAAAAAATACATGCTTTTCTGTCATAATGCCTCTAAGCATTTAAAAAATATATTAAATGAAAGAAAAAATATCACAAGAGACTGATCCAACTGGAATTAAATTTCTTGCTACATGAACAGAGAATGCAAGAACTAAATAAAAATGATGCAGTCATTGTTTTAGGTTGGGGGGTTTTGAATTTTTTCCATGGCAATGTATCCATCTGTCTGATTGGAAGTGATGAGCAGGAGAGAAATTGTGTCTTACAAATTTCTAGGTATACAGCAAATCCTCTTTTCTGCAAAATTCCTTTTTCTCTAAAGCACAGAATGGTATTGGAAACGTTACTGAACTCTTACATGGCACCCTCCATCCATGCGAAGCTGAAGCAGATCTCTCTTTCGTAGCTGTACCTTCTGAGTACAATGCTAACTGTAACATTCCTTAACTTCCCTAGCTAACCACATCAGCCTGTAAGCCACCGAGAGGATTCAGTGAGCAGCACAAGAGTGGCAAATGTGTGTGTGGGCAAGGAGACATTTGTGCTTAGGTATTGCATAAGCTTTGGGTTTTAAGCCAGTGTGAAAGCCAGTGTCATTGCCCAATGGGAAGTATAACAGGTCATGTTTGGATGAGAAAGACAAAGAAATGTCCTAGGGGTCACTAAACTGGAGAGGTTAGTCAGGATTTCTGGTTGCTTCTTTTCCTGGTTATCCATTAATTTTATTTTAGTTATCTTGGCCTTCCTGCCCTTTGATAGGTATATTTATATCTGCTGTGTTTGTCCATGTGCAAGGACAAACAATGGATCAGGCACTTCGATTTCCCTCTCCATCTTTCTCCTTCATGCCAGCAGCAATCACACAATATCAAGGAGCTCTTATTTATTTGTCTTCCTCTGTCTCGCTGGTCATAGCAAGCAGCAGGTAAGCTTTTCATCCTCAGTGCTCTGCAAAAGGCAGCCTGCCTTCTCCTTCCATCCCCAGCGTGGCTGTGCTTTCATTTTCACCAGGTAGTCTCCACTGCAGGAGGTCTGCTCTGGGCACATCTTTCTGTTGCCATTGTTTTGATTTTTTTAATCCTCTTGCATATGTTCTATAACTGTTTGGCCTCATGTACAGCAGACTTCCATCTTTGATAGCAACGCTTTGAGTGCCAGACAGCACTTGAGGATACTGCTGGTTCTAGAAACCCTTTTAGCATCTGTCTTTATAAAGGGGGAAGGTAGAATGGTTTGCTTCATACTCTAGTCAGCAGCAGAGGACCTGGGTCACTCCACTCCCCAGCCCACCTAATTTCTGCTGCAATAAGTTGCATTTTTTTCCTCTTGTGTTTTCTTTGGCCATTTTGTGACACTCGGTTGTGTCAGCCTTTCCTGTGCAGACTGAAGCTTTGTACTTCCTGGGCAAATTAAAAACAGGAGTCCTCTTCCTCTGCTCTTCTGAAATGACTTTGGAGTCACTGGTCCTTCATGTGCTGGAGTGCTGTCTCTGGATTTCTCTTGTCCAGGTTGGTTACTTACAGAACGGAGAGCATTTATACACTTACATTGGAGGGTCTTGGGAGACATTTTCAAAGGCATGAATGCCTCTTTAGGTAGCACTAGATGCCTAGCACATCCTTTGGATGTGCCTTTGGAAATGTTACATCTTTTAAATAATTAAATTCACCCACTGTAGAACTTCTACTGTTTAGAAGAATGATATGGTGTTAGAAGCAAAGATTTCCTCCCTCAATTTACCCCCAATCATTTGGTAACTGAATAAAAGAAATGGTGTTCACAAAGAGTGAGTCAGGTCAGGTCAAATGGACAGATTAAATCTCTTGACATATGCCAGCTGTAATTTCTTCCTGCCTTTTTGTCACTGGTGAGAATAGTGCACACCTTATGTTAGTCCAAAATACATGTTGATGAACAGTTCTTGGCAGCCCTGATAAATTTCACCTCACTTACTCCATTTATCCAGCAGTTGGGAATGCTGCAGCTTCTGCTTTAGTGCTGTGTGGAGGATGGTTTCAGAACTGCATTGAAAAGCTTGAGTGAGCATTAGCATATTGCTAAGGCAGAGCTCTTGACGTTACCCACTAGACAGATGCAGTAAATGAGGTGGATGTATGTAGAAGTTGTCCAAGTGCCTGTACACACGTGCACATGCTCAGGTGTAAATACCCCCAGTGCATTAAAGGCTAATTTTAAACTCACTTCTTATATTTACTCTCTTTTTAAAGATTCAAAGCCAGCAAAATGCAGTCACAGAAGAAGAGAGATTCATACACAGAAAAGGTGACCAATCAGTGCAACTATCCAGCTTTATGCTTTGATTTAGGAGTTTTATTCAATGTGGTCAGACGTTGCCAGTAAGCCACACACCTCACATGTACAGGGAAGTGAGAACATAGAAGTGAGAAAGAGAAATGTAACAAAGAGTAATTTTTTTACACCTTACACACTCTGGGATTTATGTAGTGTTAATGAGAGCTAGGCATGCATGGAGATGAAAATGAACTCTGGTGTGGTTCTAGTTGCTTGCCTTAGAAAGCATTCTCTTTTTTCAGTGTCTGATCTGACAGTGTATTTATGTACAGATGGGCTGCAAACAAGATGGCAGAGCACCTCTAGCTGTGCAAAACCTAATCATAACAAGTCCTCAGAGAAGTCTTCAGACTTCTTTCAGAAATGGATACACAGTTTACATGCTTTCCTCCTTTCAAATGTTGCTAAAACAAAAAGCAGTTTCGTCCCAAGAAGTGTTTCATGCACAATTATTGTCAGTCTATCTTTCAGGAGCCTGCTTTGGCTTTCTCAGTTTGGGAAGTGCTGCCAGTGGCAAGAGGTCGATGCACATTTTGCATCCCCAACTTGATTTGCTGTTGTATGTCCTTGCTGCGTTGCAGCAGATCATTGTTTGTAGGAAGTCATTCTCTGTTCAATTTTCCTCTGTTTTCTCACTGCTTGATTAAGTTCCTTTCTCCTTTTCCTTCCCTACCCTTTCCCCCTTCCCTACTCACCCCTCTACTACTGCTCCTTCCCTCTGTTTAAGACAGGAGTAAAATTTATTACGGACTTGAGAGGGTTTTTTCCTAAGCTTTCAGTCTCATACCAGGTGTTGTATGAGCTACTGCTTTCATTTACCTGAGTGCAGGAGTATCTGCAAGAACAGACTAATATGTCTTTACAGGGATGGGCTTTGGTGTGTTGTTTTGTCATATTTATATATTGTGATTCTACTCCCAAATGGGGATTGTGCTACTATAGGGTATGCAACTGCAGAACCACTGTTCACACGGAGGGGAGAAAAAAAAGTGTTAGCAAATTGAATAGTAATGAATTAACCTGCAGAAAAAGCATTTTGCCCTAGTACACAGAAACCCTGCATAACTAGAGCATATAATTTTAAATGAAGCAGACTCTAGGAATGCCTCAATGGGTGTGATGTCGACAGTAGCTCATAATTCATAGATATGAATTATGGCTGAATATCAGGAAAAAAACTTCCTGACATTGAGATCTATTAGGTTGTGGAATAGTCTCCCATGGGAGACTGTGGAAATCCCGTTGCTTAGGATCAGGCTGAGTAATAGCAAAGGTACAAATCCTGGCCTCGGTCTCTTAGGGCAAATGAATTAATTACTTTAACATATGCCTTCCACTCACTCTAGACAACTGGTGTCCTCTAGCATTTGGCAAGCAGGAGCAACAAAGGCAGCTCTAGTACAAGCAAGCCCCATGACTGGATGCTCTGCCTGTGAATAGATCACCCCCAGAGGTTAAAAAAAAAGAGGTGACCTTGAGCCCTCTGAGAGCACTGCCCCCAGCTAACCTGAACCCTTGTGATCTGTGCCTGAGGGCTGAGGTGTGGAAGCAAGCCTAGCACCCCAGATGCTTGGCGGGAGAAAGCCCCACTGAGGCTTCTGGGGAGCTGCTGAGAGGTATGAGGGACAGTGAGAGGGAGTTGAGATCCTTTCCATGGTGTGAACATCTGTTACCTGTGAACTTGGGTAGGCCTACACAGGCACTCACTGGGCTCAGCAGGCACCCAGAGCTTCCAGTGGCTGGTGTGAGCCTGTCCTTTGCAGTAACAAATTATCTGTGACTGTATCATTTTCAAATTTCCCATTTTGTTACAAGTAGATAATGTATTTAATATGTGTGATCTAGCTTTAATTTGAGGGGAAAGAAGTCTTCAAATCTGGGATGGCTGCAGCTACAACCATTAAGTCATGCTTGATTCCTTGTGAGGAAAAGCTAGATAAATGCAAGTGAAGAAACAGTTTTGCACTCATAAAAATAACCACCTTAATGTATAAGGGTAGGCCAAGGCTTTGGGTTCTGATCGGTTTCAGAATAGAAGGGAAAGGAGAAGGAAAGGAAAGGAGGAAAGGAAAGGAGAAGGAAAGGAAGGATCAACTCAAAAACTGGAAACTAGGAGGTGGTGAATGCTCTTCCCTGGGTTAAGCAGCAAAGGAAAATGGAGAGAGATGTGCTTACCTCACTTTAGGTGGGGAGGCTTAGCAAACTATGTTATTAGAAATCACTGAAACACATTTAAATAGAATTACCATGGCAGGTGATGTAAGGGCTGTGTTTCTTCTCTTCCCCTCCCTCCCCCCAGTTCTACAGGTAGAATAACGGTGTGTGGCTCAACCCTGTGCCCAGCAGCAGCTGTGTGTGCACAGCCTTAACAAACATATATACCATATATAAAAGATTTTTTTTTTCCTGATTGAAATTATGTGAAAGAAATATTAGAGGAGCTGCCAGATCAGAAAGAAAGAACCACTTGGGTACTTTCCTTGACAAATCATTAAAGACTAGGAAAAAAAGTCCAGTTAAAGGTCATGGAGCAGTCTTCATGCATGTGAAAGGCATTGTGCAGGCATTACTAAGGCAGAATTTGACTCCTAAATTAACACATTTTCTGGATGCAGAACTGAAGGAAAATCCTTATGGCCAGCTTATAAGTGTATATAATGAAAAATTACAACAGCAGAAAAATGTATTCATATCATATCTCTAATTCAGCAAAGTATTAATCATACTGATGTTCAGCAGGGTGTTTAAATACATGCTTAAATACTTTACTAAGTACTGCCTGCAAACAGCTCTATATGATGGTGCATTAACGTAGGACACAGTTTATCTGTATACTGTCTCCAGAGAACTACAATTGCTTTAAGCACTCTAGCAGCCAGTAGCACAGAGCTGGATGTGGTGTCCAGATCCCAGCCTTCTGGCTAGTCCCCTTGCAGTCCTTGTCTCCCAGCTGCTTTGCCACTAAAGTCTGCATGAGCTCGTTTAAACTTGGCTCTCTTCAGCAGTGTGACAACTGCTGGAATCAGCTGGGCATTTACTGGATCCCACCCACTTCAGCTCCAGGAAAGACAGATACATCCAGGGCAGAGGTGTCCCATGTCAGAGCTTACATAGCACTCAAGACTTCAATTTAAACCTTGTTAATGTGTGGGGTGTTTCAGGGACTCTCTATACTGGGCCCATTTCACCTAGCAAGGTTGGAGCCACTGTCCTCCTGTCAGCTCTTGGGCTGTCTCCAGCATAGCTCCAGGAAATGATCATTTCAGTGCTCAGAAGTTTGATTTTTCTTAACTGCAAAGATTTACAACAGCAGTAAAACCCTGACATAGCTTCCCTTTTCCTGAAGCCATGATTTGGCTTCACTCCAGCTGCTTGGTTTTAACAGCCTGGCCTCCTCTCAGAGAGGCAGAGCTGCGGAGGAAAGAGGTTTCACCCCACATAAAACAGTGCTGGTGCCCACTTGAAGTTGTTGTCACTTGAGGGCTTTTATTTGAAACTTTCAATATAGGAGAATAATTCACTGTCCTCAGAGAAAATACTTGATGCCTTGGAAAGAAGTCCCCTGGCTTTACGTGGCACAGACCAGTAGTGCTCAGTGTTACATCTTTAAATAATAGAACTTGTTTGAATAATGCTGAACTTGCTGTTCCAGGAGAAGGTGGGTTTGGATAGAAAACTTCTCTTTGCAGAAGCAAGGCTGTAGAGGTAGCATTTAGATATTGGAAGACTAATGGATTGTGCCCCAGTTTTGTGTGGAAGGAGCCCCAAGGAGGGTGCAGGCAGAGTGAAGGAGTGGCTGGTTTAGGTTGGTTGACTTTGTTGGAACTTGCATAGTTGGGTAAAAAGGGCAGAGACCAGAGCTGCTCACTGGGTCCTCAGCTGGATTTCATCCCAGATGAGTTCCAGCTGATGCAAAAATGTTGTGCAGGTGTCACAGGATAACAAAAAGCACAAAGAAATGAGAGTCTAGGCTATCAGAGGTAAGAAAAGTGAACTGCGTGGACCAAATTCATACCACTCCATGAAATCTATGGATGAAATCTGTTGTGAATTTAATGTCTGTTCTCCTTAAACATGGTTTGATGGTTTTCCACTGGAGCAACCCACTGGCAGATAGTAAGAATTTGGGAAGAAATATTTGATTTACCTATTTGTCAGTGCTTTCTTAATGTGTTGTTTCCTGCCACCAGCAGATACAGCATCTGCTGAAGTCAGGGCCTGGATCAACTGGAACCTTTGAAACAAAAGAGTACACCAGTTGGGGCTGTCAGTACCATGAAATTGGTTCAGGTATTGCTATACCATGCCATAACAATTCCAGTACTCACAGTCTTACCCTGGGACTGTCCCCTCGGAGCACAGCAATAACACTGCCCTTTGTCATGGGTCTGAACAAAGCCTAACTGAGTGTCTAATTCTGATTATTTCAGGGAAGTTGCTGCAGAGTTACATTAGCAGGGTTGCCAACGATTTTATCTCTGATCTTGCACATTTAGTGTATTAAGACAAAGCTTTGTGATTCAACTGATTATTTTTTAAATGGGAGGTTTTGATCTTCTGGTTGAAAATTAAAAGTAAATTGAAAGTAAATTGAAGAAAGTAAATTGAAGGGGCATCAAGCATATGTAGCATCTTGGATTTAGTGATCTGGATGGTAATTTTTGAAAATGTTTTGGGTTATCAGCACTTGTACTGTAGAGCAGGGAACAAATAACTAAGGCCACAAGATCTGTAACGTGATTTGAAGACAAGATTTTTGCAGAAATGCTTAGTATTCATCTTTATCTGAACTATGGTTGTGCATCTTGGTATTGCAGCGAGAATTAATGTAATTGTGAGCCTCCAATGACACAGATCTCAGCAAGTGTCCCAAACAGCTTTTTGTAATTGCTTAAAGGATCTACATCTTGCAGAACACCAGAAAGTGCTTCTTTATGTCAGAAAACAAAAATCAGAAGACTTATCATTTGAAAGGCTACATACAGCTGACCATATGGAGCTTGTCTTTGCAGACTCAACGTCTAAAGTTTGTCTTCAAAGACTCTACAGAATTTTAATGAAGGTATTTCTCTAATAAAAATGCCACACTGCTTCTTGGGGTGTGTGTAGTCAGTGCAGCATTCCAGCGGATTTGTGCAGTGTAAATAAGGTCCGTTGGCATATGGCATAGGCTGACTTCACCACCTCGGTTTGCAGGTAGTTGCTATTAGTGTTTGTGTGTCATCTGTGGAGTATTTTTTGGTTCTGTGACAAAGGACTGCAGGAGATCCAGCTTGACTGCTTTTCTTCAAGGGAGCACCCACTAGTTGAACCACAATGGCTGCTAGTGCTTCTGTTCCTGGGCGGTCACAAATACTCTGTTACACTATCTCATCAGTGCTTTGAGGCAGTTTAAGGTAGTGGCTTTGTGAGTTGTTAAGAGGTGGGAAGCAGTTATTGCAGCCCAGCTGACCAGTGGTGGCTTTTACAAGCACACTGCTAAACCAGAGCAGTTGTGTTGATGATCTCTTTGTGCTCTGTAGTATGAATCAGAGCTCTTTGTGTCAGTGGTAACTTACTTAGTCAGCAGTGTCCGTGTGAATGTATGTGATCACATGCACTGCATTTGGGATTGTATTCTGCCCTGACTTAGAGGAAGACTACAAACTCCTGGGACAGGATTGGTCTATGTAAATGTCTGGTAGTGATGCACTGCCGAGTTTGGCAGTGTTTACCGTGCACATCAAAGCACTTTGTTCGTTTATTTGCCTTTCTTTTCCTGCCACATTTTTTTCCAGCTCTTTGTGAAAATCCAAATTAATCAGAAATGAAGATTGAGTTTTCACTCACAAGGTATGTGACAGGCCATACTGTTGGACAGCACAAGCCTCTCTGCCTGTGCTCATCTCCCAGTTCACAGCTAAAAATGTAATCCTGCCTAATCAGGTGCATCAAAATGCAGGTTAGCCTATTGATGGGGTAAAGAGGAGAGCTGAGGGTATGCTGACCCCTGTCCGTACTGCTACCTTGTGTTAGGAGTATCCCCAGAAGCTGCCCTCGGGTAAGCAGCCTTCCTGTGCTGAGTAGGAGGATTTTCTCTACACATAGCAGACAAGCAAAAGAGAAGACCTATTTCAAAATGAGCTTGGTTTTTTGCTCTCCTTCCTTTGGCCATGAAGAAGAAGGAGCCTGCAGGAGCTTGCAGGGCTGGATTGGGTCATGACAAGCCCTACGAGGAGAGGCTGAGGGAGCTGGGATTGTTTAGCCTGGAGAAGAGGAGGCTCAGGGGAGACCTTATTGCTGTCTACAACTACCTGAAGGGTGGTTGTAGCCAGGAGGAGGTTGCTCTCTTCTCTCAGGCAGCCAGCAACAGAACAAGAGGACACAGCCTCAAGCTACGCCAGGGGAAATTTAGGCTTGAGGTGAGGAGAAAGTTCTTCACTGAGAGAGCCATTGGCTACTGGAATGGGCTGCCCAGGGAGGTGATGGAGTCGCCATCCCTGGAGCTCTTCAAGGCAGGATTGGACGTGGCACTTGGTGCCATGGTCTAGCCTTGAGCTCTGTGGTAACAGGTTGGACTTGATGATCTATGAGGTCTCTTCCAAGCTTGGTGATACTGTGACAGGGTGCTATATAGGGGAACTAGGATATCTGAATGTTTGTGGGAAGCTGGAGAAAGATAAATGTTTGAAAGTACTGCCTGGTTGTTTTGTATGCAGGTTTAATAATCAGTAATGTTACTGAGATGGGTAATGCTTGAGTTCTTGTAAGCAGCTGGGCATGTGTGAGTTGGCAGCGGTGTGTTGCAGGTTAATACCCATCCCCTTTGCACATTCTTGATGGAACAGGCATGCTTCACCTTCTGCATGCTCCCCCAAAATTGCTCTGTAAGGAGATGGGAAGAGAGCTGTAATCTGACCACCTTTGTGCAGTTCGGTTTGGCATTAACCTTCAGTAAAACACTCCACTGGCAAGGAGTGGCTGTTCTAAAAAGGATTCTTTTTCAGTCTTTCCCCTTTAATTTTGTAGGCAACTTTTTTTGCATCAATTTCCTCATGCCCTCTTTCCCCTTCCCTACCCCTGCAACGAGGAAGCATGTTCTTCGTCAAAAGCCAGCATGTTGTTTCCCCAGCTTCCAGATCGTTATTAGAGAGCGGTAGGTAGAGAGCTCTGGCAGTGTGTCGGTGGGGCAAGGAGCTGTGCCTGCCATGTCTGGCTAGGGCTGGCACATGGAGTAGTAGCAGAGGAGATGAGTGTGGACTGCCAGGGAAATCGCTGACTGAGCCTGATGCGGCCTGCTTCGGCTAGGTGAGACAAGAGGAGGCAAAGCAGGTATGACTGAGAGCCCTACCAGAGCTGAGCACCTGCCGTGCCCAGTGCAGGCAGCGGGGCTCAGCACCCGGCACCATCGGTGTGCCGGGCGTTGGCTGCGATCGCTGTGCTCCCTTTGATGCCCAACACCAGGAACAAGCAGAGGTTCGCTGCTTGGGAGGAAGCTGCCTATGGGTTGTTTGTTTTTTGTTTGTTTTTTTTTTTTTGTGTGTGTGTGCTGTTTTTCACCTCCTTTGTTTTTTGGTTGGCTGCAAAACCCGAAGCCAAAAGATGATGGAAATGCCTCTGCCGGGGTGGGGGGAGCCCAGCACACCGCACCCCATCTAGTGGCTTAGCTTCAGACTGCCGGTGAGAGGGAACTGCGGCACAGGAGCCGGAGGAAGGCTTCTGCAGCTCCGGCCTTGGGCTCGGTATACTTTGTACTCCAAAGCACCGATGTAGGTGATTCAGAGATGCTGAAGCAGCTGGGAGATGAGGAAGACGATAGCTGCCTGTGAGAGCCAGGGAGGATCCCACTCGAGGGACTGGCACCCTGCGTGACAGGAGCGACAGACAGACGGCAGTGCCAAGCCCTCCGGAGTTAGGAAATGAGAGAATTGAGCGGCTTCGGCAGCCTTAAATCGGCCTCTGTTTGCATAAGCATTAAGATACAATCTCCAGTGATATCACACACCATTCCTTGTCGCATGTCAGTGCACAGAAGGGACCGTGCTGAATGTCTGCTCGCACTATTTATTCTTTGTTGTTCAGCAAGTCGATCCTGCCTGTCACACTGGAATCTTCAGGAGACAGGGTTTTTCACAAGGTTCCCTTCACACATTTCACAGGGGCCAGCTGCTTCGCTGACATTCGCTGTGGTGTTTTTGCACCATCCTGTTTGTGAGGAGCTGAGTCTGTCACTGTTCCTGTTCTGCAGATGAGGGACAGAGGTGCCATGAGGCTGAAGTCAAAGGTATCCTTTATTCTGGGGTGCCTGTTTCCATATTTTTCAGCCTGTCTCTCCCATTTACTTGGTAGTTAGAGCAGTGAGCACGGAGTGCTCCTGTGTATCAGACACAGGGGGCAGATCAAGCGCTCCAAAAATGAAGCATACATAAATTGGTGTGCTCAGGACAGGGGAAATGGGTTGTGGTGGAAAATATCAGCTTAAAGCACTTATCTAGCACCTTGTAAAATCATGTGGCAAAGGCAAGGACAGGATCCCATCCAGCTCAGGACATATCTGCCTTTCTTGATGCCAATCTCCACACCAGAACCTGGTCCAAGCCTCAGTTCATTGATGCAGACTCTGTGTCTCAGCCCTCACTTCTCTTCACCTGACTAACAGGAAAGGATACTTGCATGAACAATATTCTTGCAAACTTAACTTCAACTGAAAATGGAAGCCAGTCAAGATTACTTCACTATGCATACTTGGGGTTGATCACAACAGCTTCAATTTACATTGCTGTGCATGTTGCCTCCTGCAGTGGCCAGGGATTTAAATTAACCTGACCTTTCATCCTGTTGATCAGCAGCCCTAGGGTGTGTTTTGTGAATTGTTTGTGGTCTTGTATGAGCATGGTCCAGCCCAGGAATTTTGATGCTGCTTGATTTAAATAGCAGCTGCTTGTACTGTGATACTTAGCTTGGTGTTCAGTTTTTAAGAAACACGTTTTTAGTTCTGTTTCCTGACTGAATGCTTTCTAAAACAGAAGTTTGTGAAGAGGTAGAACAAAATTTCTAGTCTGAGCATTCATACAGAGTGAGCTTTCCTGATCAAACACATTTTTCACAGCATTTATTGTTACAGAAAGCATAAAACATGAATTTAGTCCAAATCTATTAATGGACTTATTTTTTTTTTCAGATGTACCTTCTCATTTCAGCTTCTGTGTATAGATTCACAAAACAAATGATCTGTGCCAGTTTTACATGAGTGTGTAGGTTTGCTGTCCTGGTCAACTTTCCCTCCCTGAATTTGAAAACTGCCTGTGGATCTGCCATTTTTTATCCTTAGGAGCCCATCTGTGTGGAGACGTGTAGGAGAGCCAAGTTTCTGCCTGGTTTCTATTGGAGGAAACAGGTTTTGGTGTTACTTAATTTTTGTGGATAGATTCCTGTGGTTCCTTCTGTATTTGTTTTCCTGGCAGTTAGTACATTTTATAGTGGGCTTTTATTGTCCACCCTGAGCAAAAAGAATATTATAAATCATATTCTGTCCATCATGGGAAAAGCGTCAACAGTAAGACAGTTGTTTCCTAGTACTTGGAAAGACCAGTTTGGTGGTCATAAGAGCATTAAGCTCTGCTGGGGCATCTTCTGGGCTCCTCAATTCAAGAGAGATGTTGAGATACTGGAACATGTCCATAGAAGGGCGACAAAGCTGGTGAGGGACCTGGAACACAAACCCTATGAGGAGATGCTGAGGGAGCTGGGACTGTTTAGCCTGGAGGAGGCTCAGGGGTGACCTCATTGCTGTCTACAACTACCTGAAGGGAGGTTGTAGCCAGGCAAGGTTGGGCTCTTCTGCCAGGCAAGCAGCAACAGAACAAGGGGACACAGCCTCAAGTTATGCCAGGGGAGGTCTAGGGTGGATGTTAGGAGGAAATTGTTGACAGAGAGAGTGATTGGCATTGGAATGGGCTGCCCAGGGAGGTCACCATCCCTGGAGGTGTTGAAGCAAAGCCTGGATGAGGCACTTAGTGCCATGGTCCAGTTGATTGGATAGGGCTGAATGATAAGTTGGACTGGATGGTCTTGGAGGTCTCTTCCAACCTAGCTGATTCTATAATATTCTATGATATTCAAGAGCTTTTTGTTTTTTTTTCTCGGGGTGCTGGTAGGGACATGCATAGTTGGGGTAAAATCTGGACTGCTGTCCTCACTCAAACAGCAACACTCCCATTTAGGGGTATGTGCCATGGCATGGAGTGGCCTCAACATGGGTCCAAAGTCCAGCCACAAAGCAAGGCCATAGAGTGGAGAGGACTGGAGATTTGCTACAGATGACCATAGGAATGATAACAGAAGTATTTGCAATCTACTGTTGTTTATTTTTCTGCTTCAACTTTGTTTCATTATCTTTTCAGCAGAAAATAGCAGTGGGTGAAAACTGGATGCCTTTAAAGCCAATGGCAGGACTCCCACCGTGCTCACCAAGGCTAGAGTTTCATGCTTATTGTGGGCAGCCTTTCCCCACAGTTATTAAATAACAATGGAAGTGAACAGTTCCCTGAGGGATCCTGGTGTTATTTGTATAACCTCCTTGGTGAGAAATAACAAGTAATGTTTGGTAACAAAGGAGTAGTCTTCTGCCGGTGGTGTATGAGCCAATGAAAGGTGAACAGCATCAGATGCTCTGTTCTCAAGAAATAATTCGACCAGCTGTGGTCTGGCCAGCATTTTGGGAAGAGGATTGGGAGTGGAATGAATATCATGTCTTTGCCAAGAGCAGAACTCCTGAAGTAAGTTTGTAGCTGTCTTCTGTACTGGAAACACAGATCATCTCGGGTTACTCTCCCCTCTGGAGAGCTGTGGAAATAACCAGTTTTCAGGTAGCAGGAGCTGAATATTCTGTAGCCAACAGGTTAGGCAGTTAATATTGCAGAAGGTCATTACTGACTCCATATGTCCTCTGGTAATGGCATCGTGTTTCTGCAGACTCCCTTCTCTTGCGTCATCTGCACAGGTCATTAGCGATAGTAAGCATGGCTTCTTGGTGTGTGCTGAGTCTTGAACAGGCTGTGCTCAAGCTCTGCAGTAGCTGTGGAAGAGGTTTCTTGGCTTTCCTCATGGTACCTCTTGTATTTCAAGCAGCTGAACAGTTCAGGCCAGTGAAAAATGTATGGATTTTTTGTTGTTGTTGTTGTTACTATTATTTAAAAACAAACCAACCAAGCCCTTTGAGTAGAAAATCAAGTGCAATTTCTGAAAGGAGATTGTAGCAGAGCAGAGGAGTAGCTTTGGGCTGTATCACAGCTCTCACATCTCCTGGAACCAAAACTCAACCCTCCTCCTGTCTTTAAAAACGCTATTCCTGTACCCTCTTCCCTGTTAGTTATTGTTGAAGTGCTAGTAGACAGTGGAAGGTCTAAGAAGGAGAAATTGATGACCTCTTGATTAATGTGTGAAGAACAACCAGATGTTGTTTCCTAACCGTGGCAGAAGCTAGGCAAAACTGGGTAACATGAGCAACAGCCATTATTGCTTGTTGGTAAGTGAGGTGTGTCACTGTCACCTCCATACAAGAGTTGGAGGTGCCTTTGGAATGTCGTTTCATCGTGACTGATAGTGCCTGGTTTCGTAAGTATTTAGCTTTAAGCTGTAGACTCTGTCTTAGAAAGTAAGTCCCAGAACATTATCTGGCACCCTTCATTGGCTGAGGTTTGGCTGTGTGAGGAGTTTTGGCCTGGGACAGATATCCTGGTGTGCAAAATGCTGCTGTGTCTTCCACCTGCGTCTGAAGAACGTCCATGAGTGTCACCTCCTGCATAACGTCCCTGGTATTTATGTAGTAAAACATTTCTTAGCAAACACCACTGCAGTCTTGGACTCCACTGCCTTCCAGACTATTCTCAAGTATAAATCACCCATTTGGTTTTGACCTAAGAAAGCTCTGCAGGTGGGAATTACTTCCCACCTTACCTAGGGTCTGCTACTAATCATGCACAAACTGCATGGGAAGGGAGCTGGTGAGGCTGTTGTCTTCTATAGGGCTTGCTTGAACTACTTTGAGCTCCTGGTCCAGGAAAGTATAAGTTTGTCAAGCATTGGCCTGCTGAGCTTTGGGAAGGGGATGTGAGGGGCAGGGACTTAGAAGAGGTGGTTTCTGCCTGCTCCAGCTAATCTGTTTCTAGCACTCCATCTCACATTATACTCTGGTGTCTATCACCTTGGTGGCTAAGCACCTTTCTTAGATGACCATGGCTTTTTTTCCATCTTCTCCTCTTCTTAATAGTCTTTTCTCCTTCCTTTTAAATTGGCCTTTAATAAAGTTGAGAATTCTTGCACAGGGTTTTATAAACATGTGTTATTAAATTTGAAATCTGTTTTGAAAGTGCCTCTATCCTACTCCCTCCTAGTAAAGTGACCTTTTTAAATGGAGGGAAGTGGGTTTAGATGACAGTCATGATAAATGCGGTCATGTTCACTCAATAAAATAAGGCCCAGTGCATTTGAGGATAAATCAGTGAAATGTACAGCCCCACCTGTCTGTCTCCATCATTCATTTCCACTGTCACTTTCACAGTGGCTGATGGATCACAGTTGCTGTAAAATTAGACAGCCTTTAATCTCATTTCATCCTGATTAGCTTCTCCTTACCCTTTCCCTCTAACTCACTGACTGACACGCTAAAAACTCACACCGGGCTGTGCTTGAGCGTGGCATACAAACTTCTCTGCAAATACCCTTTCTGTGGGGCAGGCAGGTGTTCCACTGGGCTGACAGGGAAACAGGAGAAGGTGGGATTTTCACATCATTAAAGCAAAACAGCAGGCAAAAGCTCCTGTGAAATTATTGAAAGCAGCAGCCTGGCCAGGCTGTGTGATGGACCAAATTCTTCCTGTTACACCCTGGCAAGCCCAGGGAGAAGATTGTTCATACTAGAGGCTGAATTTAGCATGCTTGTTGCCACCAAATTTTGCCTGTATCTATGAAAATTTAGGTCCTACATGGGTGTGTGTTCATAAGGAATTATGGTTTATGGCATAAGCTTTTTGCTGCTTTCAAGCAGCATTTTACAGTGGTAAAAAAACAAGAAAAGTTCCTTCCCATAGTTTTGATTTTTGTGCATAACTCATCGTTCTGAGGGACTCTGAAATTGCTCAGAAAGGCTGTGATGTTGGAAATCTCACAATTCCAGTGTCCAAACGCCCTCCTTCTTAGTTGTGCTCCATCCTCCTCCTGTTCTGTTCTGCTTCCTTCAGCCTCATGTGCAGAGTTGTGAGACCAACAACAGAGATTTCCCCAAAGCTGTCTGAGAAACAAAGGTCACAGTAAAGGTCTCAGTGTTTTACTGCAGTCACCTTTCTTTGTGAAGCCCAAATACTACCTTCCTTTCTAAGGCAAGCTACCCTTCAGCTTTCCTCCGAGTTACTGGTGGTAATTTGGGTCATTTAGGCCAAATTCCTTGTCAGTGGGAACGTTGCCATCAAGTTAAGTAGGAGCCAGGATTAAGCCCATAGTTTTCAAGGTTTAATTATCATCATAAATGTGGGAGTCTTGTTGCATAGTTTATATGCATGGGAACAGCAGAAAAGCTTAAAACATAATTTCTTTCTCTACTGGCACTGTTTGTGTCAGCATGGAGGATAAATAAAGTGTTTGCAGAAATGGAAACACATGTGAAAAATATTTCTGTGTGCTGCCTTCAGAGGGTTCTTTTGAGGAATGCTGGATATCTCCAGACTGGCCAAGGAAAAGCCTGGCTGAGGCTGCAAGCACTGGCTTGGGCTTAATTGAAAAACATAATAGAGCTTTGCATTAGCTAAGAATTGAAGTCTCTGTAGACTGATCTTGGGGAGTTTCTTCTTGAGAGGAGTCATCCCAGAAAGCACGTAAGGAAGACTGACAGTGTCCCATGGGAGACCCAAATTCATTATGTACTACACAAAATCAGGGAAAGTGGTAGGGGTTTGAGAGAGGATATTTTCAAATAGGAAAACATCTGAGGTTAAAGAATGAGATAAATATGATATGGGGGCTAAAAAGAGTTTTCATTCTTCCATCCCACTGCAGGAATCTCTAGGCAGTGTGAAGTCTTATGCAGTGCCCAGTTTAGGATTACTTCCCAGTTATGTGAAGTGCAGTAGTAACAAATAACCTTAATTAGTGAACTTTTGCCGTACCTGGCTGCCCAATTTAAGAACTGCTTCACTTGTGTAAGAGCACAGACTATGAAAATGATATTCGACCTTTACTAGAAACTAAACCCATACCTTACTTATTCATTGTTGGCAAAAAAAAAAACCACTTCAGCAAGAAGCTGAAATGAGCCCACTTGATCTTTAAGAAAATGTGTCCTAAATAACAAAGCTGTGCCTGTTTCTTCTTATTATTATTTGCATATGCTATACTGCACAGCTGCATCCTGAGAAAAATAAAAGATAATAAAACAAATGAAATGAGAGATATATCACCCAAAATAATCCAAGTGTGAGATAGGCTGCCTCTATTTTTTTATTTCTTTTTTTTTTTTTTTTTTTTTGGCATTGGCAAAAGAGCACAAAGTAAGAGCTGGCCCTGAGTCATATTGATTTCCCACTGCACTGGTTTCCTAAGTGCTCTGTTGATCCGTGTCAAGCAATAAGTTCCCTGCCTGTACATGCACATCACCTCCCCATTTGTCCTCACCTAGATTTAAGGTGCCCATATGATGAGCTGAACAAGGACATCATTTTTCCTACTGGTGTCACTGGGCCAAAACTACTCTATGTGGTAGGATAAGTAAATGCAGTGTTAGGTTTGTGTTTTTACCACACGATATCACGATAGTTCTGTATGGTGCATGGCAATGATATGTGCCTATATATATAAAATAAGTCCTTGGCTTTGTCTCTCTCCATTTGTAGTGGCAAATGTAAATTTAAAAAAATAGATTATTGCAACTGTAGTTGGCTCACAGCAATCACAGCACCTCCAAAATAATAATAATAATAATAGTAATAGAGAGATACTGCAAACCTTAATGCCACAGTTTTGATCTTTGTTAATGAAGGGCTCCCTGATTAGATGAATAGAAAATGTGTGATTGTGCTGCTAATGGCATTGTACAGGAAATTAAGCGTATACATTTGGAAAAGGCATTAAATCAGCAGGACCTTAATTTAAAAACTTAAAACTGTATGGAAATGCAGCTTGTTCATTGCTGTGTAATAGAAAGCTACCGAACAGACTGACTCTTCGTGTGGAAACACTGCCCGCAGAACAAAGCTGGGCTGAGGCTCTTGTAATGTTTCCTAGCATACAAGGATTCCCAGTGTCTGCTGATTCGCAGGGAAATAGCACTTGGGCAGGCATGAGGGGTGCAAGGCCACTGAGAGTCCAGAATTCCAGCTTTTCCCCCACTTATTTGCAAGATTAAATAGCAAAGATTGCAAAGAAGTGGCTCTGTCTGCTTCTAAGGCCGTGGACGTATCTGCTCGGGGTGATGCACTGCCCTGCTCTTCCATACAGATGTAATTTCACTGTTGTATTTTGTACTTTTGGAAACACTTGATGGAAACAGTGCCCTGAGCTGACCAAAAAATCTTGCTTTGCTTGCAGTTATGCCATATAACAGTGCCCATCACTGCGTTGTGGAAGTGGAAAACTTCTTGTTTGTGCTGGGAGGAGAAGACCAGTGGAACCCTAATGGTACGTATAGAATATTAAAAGGCACAGGCAGCATCTGCCTTCCTGTGTCAGTTTGTTGGTTAGATCAGCTGTTAGAGTCATTAACATGGGATTTTGAGGACCTTCAGCCTAATTGTTGAACCTTGTAAAGGCTACTTTTAGATATTGATGTAATAAATATCTGATACTTTAGCATTAGCATCTCCAGTCATTCATCAGCTCCCACATCCCTTGAGAGGTGCCACAGGCAGCAGAACAGACTCTTTCAAGTGCATGCACCAGGCAGCAGCTGTTAGGAATTTTAACCTTCATTTCCAGTCCCCTTCCAGTCACAATGCAATAATGCAATTGCAGTAGATGAATGCTTCTCTCCTATTTTCAAACAAGATACTCACAGCTAAAGTTGTTAATGTGTTAATTATCTAGGCTCTGAGATTCTTAAACTGGTCCTTTTTCCTTTTTTATTTTGTACTCTTGTGCAAGAGCTTCTTGTATAGATTATCTGCTGCTACCTTCTTTGATTTGATTACTTCATAAATTTACTGCAAAGAGAAATTAAACAATTTAACAGGCTTCTGAGCAAAGCAAAAGGAGAATACCATGCCTTGCAAAATTCACAGAATTGTCAAGACATTGTTAAAAGGCTTGCACACCAAGAAAGAGTTGTAGTTGTAGCAGTCTGTGTAACAGAGATAATTATGACTGAGAAACCATAAAACAGCTTGCAGGTACACATTTTTACTTTAAAACACCAGAGGATCCAGCTGAAATTACATATACTGCATATATTTTATTGTGAATGCCCCATTTCAGCATCTGCACTAAAGCAAATTATAGAAAATTGTTACATCTGTTCACTTCCTAAAACCTGAGACAAACAATCCAGTCCACCCTATCACTGAATGTCTTAGGAGAAGAGGCCTTTAGTTCTACTGCTGATTTTCCTTTATACTAACCAGGAGATAGCTTGGTATCATTAATGACAATTATTATTAGGACTGTCAGCCTCATCCAACAACTGAGGGCTCATGGTGTGCTTGGTGGTAGGCATATGGATAGTAAGAGGCAAACCTTGTTCCAGACAGTTTATAATTAAATGACCGTGTCACATAGAGGATAAAAGAAAAGAAGTGTAACTACCCACAATTTAAGATGTGGGAACTGAGTTTCAAGGTGATGGAGGGATGTTAAAAGGGGTACATAGCCTGCATCTGAGGTAGGAGCTAAGCACAACTGTTTGTTGGAGGGGCAGTACCTTAGTTCTAAGACTGCCTGGATCAGCTCTCAAGCTGTAGATGTCCAAGAGCTTCCTTGTTCTTTGAATAGCAATGCTGTGTTTTTTTCTGTAGAGAAGATAGGAATAAGAGAGGTAGAAGTACTGCTGATGCTGATCTCTTTGCAAATTTACCCAGAGAGAAATGGATTTTGTCACAAAAAGTGGACCTGGAATCATGGACTATGCCTGTGCAGTTGCTGGGCGAGTTCTTCCTTGGAATTGACTTGCCCTAAATGTGCAGCTACGTGGGAACCACTTACACTTACCTGCTGCAATTGATGTAAAAACCCTTGTCTGCTGTCATCACAGCACTGAAGGGGCTTCAGGTGGACCTAGCTGGAACTGTCTTGCAAGAGCATTACAAAGCTTTTAGTTTGAAGGAGAATGTGCCAGGTGTTTTTCCAGTAGAGGTTAGCCCTGAGGTGAGGCCAGTGGAAGGAGCACCATACATTTCTTCAGCATCAGACCAGCAGGTTCTTGAGAAGCAGGCCCCAAAGAGCACTCATGGCCCCTTCATGCTGCTCCTGTGACTTCCTGACAACCCAGAGAGGATGCGAGACACTTTTCCTCACTTTGTAACATCTTCCCATGGCTGTGCCTTTCCAGTCACAAGGGATCCCTGCATCAGTAAACACTGATGGGAGCAGGTTGCAGAACACAGGCACAGATTTAAGACCAACCTTCAAAGCCCTTCACCTTTTGGTATGGCTGCAGAGACCTTCCCACAAAGAGCAGCATCTGCCTCCTTTTGGTCCATTGTCCTGATTTGCTACTCCTGATTTCTGACTGCTTGTCTCAGGCTCTGTCTTCTGACAGGTGCTTCCAAACCTGTAGCTTCGCAACTGATAAGCAAGACAAAACAGCAGATACAGTTCTCTTTCAAACTGAAGTCCAAACTCAAACGGGAGTCAAACCAGTTACACCAGGCAGCTTAACTAGGTCATCAAGTCCTTTTCCTGCCGTGGCAGGTATCATATAGTCCCATTGTGTAAATTTTCTAAGCTAGGTTCCAAAAGCAGTTGGATTTTTAGCCCCCACTACTGCTATTGAAAAGCTGTTACAGAATCCAATTGCTCTAAATGACTGGGAGCCTTATTCTAATTTCCAGTGGATGTGTTCTTTTGACTGTTCAAATCACCTTGTTCTGGTGCCAAAGTTGGCCTTCAGCTTAGTAAATGTTGCCCTCCTGGAGATTTGTTCCTCTGATGTATTACAGAGAGCACTCCTATCCCCTTTCAGCTTTTGTTTTCCTAGGTGCAGCATGCCAAGTTCTTTGTCTCCTGCCATAAGGTGAACTTTCTGTTCCTCCTGTAGCCATAGCAGCTCTTCTTTGTGCCTGTTCTGGTTTGATTTCATCTCCCATCTTGTGAAGTGACCGGATTTCTATCCTGTATTCCCACTCCTTTTTCTATCCTGTGCTATACAGACTCCTACATACATGGTGTGTGTAGTGGCTGTGTGTATGACCCGTAGTGTTAGAAGGGCAAGGGTCTCAGATCATGGCTTTGTATGACAACAGTTACAAAGCTGCTATGTAACCAGTGGCCACACCAGTTCCCGGGAGCTTTGGAAGGTGTGGTGAATACAGCAACATGAAAACCTCCTACCAGATGTCCAGACTTATGACCAATACTTATATTGTTTTGAAGTCCTGCTTTTTGAAATAAAAATGTTCTAACCAGTGAGAGCTGGAGGCAGTTAAATGCCTGCTGTCACTGCTTTCCTGTTTATTGCATCTGTGACTTGCTACTTTCTTTTGTAAATTCAGCCCCACTTCACTAAATCCAGTGTCCCTTAGTGTCCCTATATCTTGAGATGTGTTTGAGTGGTGTTGAGCATAAAGGGCTTTGGTCCTCACGAGGCACCACGCTGGATTTCAAGGGAAGTGTTGCATTATTCATCAGTTCTCTGCTTGTATGGAACATGCCTATAACATAGCGAGGGAATGACTTGGCTTCCAGACAGGGTGGTCAGCATGGTTTCTTTCTCTATTTTCTTGTAGAACATGATCTTATATTACTATGAATATAAATTCCAGCTCTATGGTTATTCTTCTCTACAGCCTTGATTGTCTGTTTAGACATGCTGGAGGAAGTGTGGAATGAAACAAGCAAAGTGAGAGGCTTGTCCGGTGCAAAAGATATTCACCTTGTAGAATACCCAGTGACCATTTAGAGATCTGTGACATATGCAGTTGGGTTATTCTGCTGGCCTGTGAAGCCTCTAATTCAATTTTTTAGTCAGACATACATAAACAAAGGTTTCTGTTTCCGAGATCCTCATCTGTTGAAGTCTCAGGTGTTAGAGGAAATTGCCATCCACTCTCTTGCTTCAGTTTTCTTGCTTTGATGTCAATCTGCATGTAAAATAAGGTGAAATCTTAATATCTTGAAGACATGACTACACTTCTTGGGCTTGACAGCAGGGATAAGCTAGTTAGCTGGTGTCTGTTGCTCATGTTCCATATTTTAGCTAACACACTTGGAATAAAACTCTTAAGAGTCTATTCCCCCTTCGATGCACATGTGTAATTCCTTCCAACTTACACCAAAAGTACATGGTAGAATAAACCATCTAGTTCAAACACTGCGTACCCCATGCTGATGGCTTATGCAGCTCCTGGTTATTTGCAGAAGGTTTTTTTGCCATGCTCCACACAGAGATGACGTGAGGAGAAAGAAAAGCATATGTTCTCCCTTTGATTTTTTTTCTTTTACCTGACCCAAAAATACTCTAGTCGTAAAGATCACCATGGGGATGCCCTTTTTTAGGCACATAATTTTGCTTAGGGCTATGATTTATTGTGGCTGTGAGAGTACCACAGCATCTATGAGTAAATTTGAATACACATTTTCAAGATCTTATTACAGAGAACAAGAAGAATCTCTTAGCTGCTTTTACTACTAGCGATTGCTAATTCAAACCTTGCAGTGCCCCATTTGTTGAATTATTACTGTACACACAGTGTAATCATACATTGTTGTAAAAGGGGGAACCCTTCATAAAAGCTGTCAACTTGTGAAGTATATGTAATATATATTACAATCATGATGTTAAATACATGAAACCAACAGCTGAGTGTCACAATAATCTATCTTTACAGGGAAACACAGTACAAACTTTGTTAGCCGATACGATCCCAGGTTTAACAGCTGGATACAACTTCCACCCATGCAAGAGAGGTAAAAACCTGCCACGTGTTTTTCAATGTGTGTTTTATCAGCCAAGATGCAGCTGAGGTTTGGCTTAGTTCTGGGAGTGAGGAGGCCTACAGAAGCTTTGAGAGCACTGAGCTAAAGCTGCTGAATGCAGTCCTGTTTCTGTCCTGTATTTTTTAACTTTCCAAGTTCAAAACTCCAGATGCCAAATCCTGCAGTGCTAACTCATGCAAAATAACCATGGACCTTGTGCAATTACTGGTTGCCTGAGTACAGTCTGAAGGATTTTTCTGAAGTCTCCATAGTGTCCTGTCATGTTCCCTGACTGAAGTGTCATGATGAGTTTGCAGTAAACAAGCAGTAATTATAGTCAGATATCTTTACAGGGAACCGAAACCTTCCCGTGTTGACTCCATCCTGTTTCACCATGCCAGCCATGAAAAGCTCTCCTGAGCACGTCTCCCCTTGTCAGAGAACTCTTTATCCTAGGTGGTCTTTGAGTGAAGTTGCTGTCAGCTAATGCATATTAGAGTAGCACAGGTTGTAAACTTACTGGTACCAAAGAGCAGAGGTGTGTGTGGACTTGAGCAATGACCAGCTGTGATGGTGTAGACTCAACTCTGAATACCAGATTCTACCCTGGCAGGAAAAAAGACCCCCCAGACTCAACCCGAATGATGACTGTTTTGTAACCTGCTTTGACAGGGAGGCTGAATTAGATTATCTCCAGAGGTCCCTTCCAACACCTACCAGTCTGTGAAGATTCTCAAAGGTATAGAAGACCCAGAGTTACAGTGTTCTATGAAAAAGCATTCAGTGCCCATCCCTCAGTTTAACACCCATGTTCTCATGGCTCCAGTGAACAAGAGATCTCACAGTGTCCTCCTGAAGCACTTTTCTTGTTCCACGCACCATCAGTATTGCATCTCTTTTTTCTGCTGCCCACAGTGTTCAGGTGTCTGGCAGTCATAAATTTATGTGTTGGACTTGGTGCAACCTTGCAATTCAAGGTGTGTAGGATGAGATGCATGTGAATATGGCTGTCTTGTTAAGTTTCTAGAGGTTAAATGGCAGTCAGTAGAGTTTGTGGAGAGCTTTTGTTCAGGATTCAGTTTGACAGTCCACAGTCCATAATGTGATGCTTGTCACCAAAACATACTGCATTTTGCCAGTGCATGAACAAATGCAAGTGGGACAGATCTGAGCAGGTGCTTTGTTGGAACTGGGTGGACTCATAAAATTATCCATGTAAACAGATATTAAAAAGAGCATCACAGTTCATTATAGTCTCTGGTTTTATTGATGACATCACCCTATACTTTAAAAGTCCTTTACAAAAATTCTGTTTTCTTTCTCAGCTGTTAGTGGAGCTCATCCAGCAGCAGGCTTTCTCTAAAGAAGTGACCCTGCTATGGCAGCCTCCAACCTTTCCCCCCACTCCTGCCAGCACAGGGAGATAACCCCATAACTGGGTTATTTATCCTGAAGCAGAGGGTCTCTTTCTTGCCTGGTTCAGCTCCCATGATTGCATCATGACCAGCTCAGGTGTTGGCACAGGGCAGACAGGAGGTGCATGGGAGATTGGCCATTGCTGTGCAGGTAGTCCTTAGTGAGCTGAGAGGCTGACCAGTGTTTGTATGGAGCCCTGATGAGGCCCTCTGGGTGCCTGCAGCTGGCTGAAGGGTTTCATTTGGCTGAGAAAGCTCAGAAGGCAGGTAGGTAATTGAGGGTTGGACAAAGCAGACGATAGGGTTTTTCCACCCACACAGTGGCCAGTTGTGTTTCACTAGAAAATCAGTTTATGTCCCATATTTTTGCTGTGGAGGAAGCTGCTGTCTTCAGCCAGGAGTCAGAAAGTGCTGCCCCTGGTGATTGCTTAACAGCTGCCCAGTAACACACTGTAACGTGTTAGCATCTCAGCTCCTTACAGTGTCATTTCAGTGTGATAGTCCACTCATACAGAGCTCCTTCTGTGACAGCAATAGCGGTCACCTCTTCCCTTCAGGATAGGTAACACACAGGCTTGCCCATTATTTTTCTCGGAGGGCTCCTAAGCATTTGGGCTGTTGTTGGAAAAGGCATTTTCAAATCACCGTCTAAAATGTTGTTTTTAATGGTTTAGTTGCTCATCTCTAACAACTTCATCAGAGCTGCTGCAGCCTTTAGAGGTCATATCTGGTCCAGTTTTTAGAAGATGGTACAAACAAGAGCGAGCTTTTATGCATTTTCCTTTCCCAGCTCCTTTACTCAGGTGAAATTCCCATTGAAGCCAACAGGCTGTTTTTCCCCCGCTAGGAGTACAGGGTCACGCCCTGTCTCTGCTGGCATAATGCAGGCACCGTTGACAAGACAAACTGTTTAATGTTTTTTTTCTGAGTCATTATGGTCCATCAAGTCAAAACCTACTTAGGAGTTTTAGCCTGAGAATAATTGGCTGGATAGACTGTAATAGCTCCTTTGAAATGACTGCCAGGTAAATGTGGGTCTCATTCACAGGCAGTATATTCTCCAGCTGAAAAGGTGCATGAAATATTTGATGAGTAAACTTTTTATCTCGTATGATAAAATCCATATCTGATTGATTTTACTGTATGAGCTATAAAGAAAAGTCTAACCCCATTATGGGTTCAGAGCTGTCAGTGTATTTTCTTTAAAGCCAAATTTGGTTTCTTTTCATTCGAAGAACATCTCGAAAACCAAATGCATTTGAAAAGTAGGGACTATTTTTAGACATGCATTGTTTAGAGAAGCAGCAAATGACTCACAAGCTTTTGAAATACACATTTGCCTGAGGATGCAACAGCAAGGGTGTGCTCTTTGGAGAGCAGTTCAGTTCCAGCAGTATGCCTGCTGAAGGCTGGGTCTGTCTAGCAGTTGTAGCTGAACTTGTGACACGAGCCTCAGCCGGGCACCTCAGTCAGTACTGCTGCATCTTGCCAACGTAGTCCGGAGCTGGACAAGGTGTGTGGAGCTAAATAACGTTTAAAATAGCTGTTTGTTTTTTTTTTCCCCCTCAAATTCCAAATTAAAAGTTTTTGTTTCAAGACCAGCAAAAAGCACAGCGTTGTGCCCAGGGCCTGAAGAAGCACAAGGTTGTTGTGCTCACTGAGTGAGTGAGCTGAGAAAAGAAACTGCAGAACAAAAGAGCTAAAACAGTGCACATTTTGGGTTACACTTTTACTATTAACATTGCTATTACCCCTATTAGTATTAGTTTAGCCTTTAAAAAGCTTAAGCAAGCATACTCTAAAAGTGACTTTGAAATCAGGTCTAGAGATTGTGATGATCAGTAACAGCATTGGTAGCTTTAACCCTCAGACTGGTAGTTGCATTTCTTGTTCCAAGGCATGAATTCATCACCTGTGGAAATCAGAAGGAAATTCTTCCCTTTTATGTGTGTGTAATTATGAAAAGAAAAAAAAATGGGTTGATTATTGAGTGAAGGGTCTGAAGGTAAAGCATTTCAGAGATCAGTGAATGTCAAGTGCTTGCAAGTCCTGAAGAAAACCAGACAATAAGTCTGATTGTCCATACTCAGACCACTCCAGTGATCTGATTAGAATGGATAGTGCCTTCCTAGCTTTGTGGGGAAAGTTCTCCTGCATAGATTGCTGTCTTACATTTGAACCTGAATCATATTTTACAGCAGTTAAAAAAGCTATTATGTAACACCATGCCCCTTAAACACTGTTTCACTGAAAAGTACCCCCCAAAAAATCCCAAAAGCTTAAAATATTTGTGACAGGAGCCACTGAGTGAATGTCCACCTGCAAGCAGAAGAGTGAAGCCTGCTGACGCTTTCATTTGTGCTCCTTAGAGTGACACTGTGTGGATGAAGCCAGGAGTACACAGAGAGAACAGCACCGGTGACATCCTAGTTAAGAGAATAATGCCTGCCAGCTCTACCTACTTCTCTTTATTAGACCTGAACAGAAAATCTCCCATGCTGAGAGCAGTTTGTTGATGGTTTGTCAGAGGAGATTGTGTGAGGACAGAGGAGCAAATACCCAAGCATCAACAAGAGGCACAGGAGGGTGGGAGACCTGTGCCTGCCCATGCAGGCTCTCGTGTCTAACAAGAGGTGACCTCTGCACCTCCTCTTATTTTTGGGGCTGCAGCAAGCTATCTTGCCTCTGGCCTGCCACATACTCTCAGAAAGCATACAAGCACTTGATTGCCTGTAACACCTCTATCCTCTGTCAAATTAGAATGAAATCGGCCAGCAGGCCTTGCTGAGGGGACAAGACTCAGGCAGACAAGAGTACACACAGAGTGTAGTCAAATAAGCTTTGTTTCCATAGAAAATCAGGCTAAAAACATAGCTGCACAATTTGCTGCCCAACCATGCAGAGCCGTATATGCCATCAGCTTCTATCTGCCCATTGACAGATGCATTGAATGATCTCTTTTAATTCAGCAGTCAAGCTGGAGGCCCTCACCACTGTTCTGTCTTCCTGTTTGCATTACTTTTTTTGGTGGCCTTACCTGTGTGGTGGTGGTCTCACTCCCTGCCAACAAGAGTTGCCCATGTGCAGGCTAAGTGAAAGCAAAGAAGCAGACAGGAGGTGCTCAGTGACCCTGGATGGTGGGGATCCTGTCAGGTGTGCAGCAAATCCAAAGAGTAAGACCAGAAACAGGCAATGTTGCATCAGATCTCCTCCCTGAATGCCCAAGCAGCCAGCCCAGGTGTTTACTTACGTCTGCCTGACCTCTCCTCCAACTTAAAAACCAGCAGCCAGTCTCAGGCACATTTAACAAAGGAAAATGTCTATGAAATGTCTCCATGGTGTTAAAGCATTGTAGTGGTGGCCCTGGGAGAGTTAGGTAATGGTTGGACTTGAGGATCTTAAAGGTCTTTTCCAACTGTTGTGATTCTGTAATGCTGCAGGCTGTGAAAATAGGCAGCTGGTAGAGGAGAGAGGTCTTATTCCTGCCCTCACTGAAGGAAACACTCCTGCACTCATGCCTGGCTAGATGGCAGGTGAAAGACACTGCACACCAGGCTTTGCTAGCTCCCTTGCTCGTGGGATGACTATGAGGAAGCCTGGAGAGGAGCTGGGACGTGGGGTGACTGTAGGGGAACTTGAAGGAGGTTGGGGCACAGCAGAGCTGTTCACTGTGGTGTGTTATGCTCTGTATGTGGACCACTGCTCACCCCGAATGCTTTGCACTCTTCAGTAGGATCAAGCCCCTGATGGTGCAGGTGGCCATCACGCCCCCAGGCCTTCCTGTGTGGTATGCAGCCGGTCCCAGGCTCAAATCCGAGCGCCTGGGCTGGAACCAGAGCACATTGTGTCAGACATGGACCAGGGCTGGCAAGCTGCAGCCACACTCCAGCGTGCCTGCTTTGCAGGAGCTGTCAGAGCTAGACCTTGCCATGCCTGATCTGCCTGCTTGTCTCTGAGCTCCCACACCACTCTGATTTTACCCATGAGGAAATGTTAGGTCTGGGACAGACAATCCTTGACATTTGGTGTTTTGTGCAGGTCTTCATCCTAGCCTAGCTGTGCTCTTCTGCAGTTTTCATTCTCATATCACTGCAGTTTAAATTTAAAGGCCTCTACCCTGGCAAACCTGCTGAACAATCCAGGGAGCTTTCCCTGAAGGTGGATTACACCAAACAGGGTCTCTCAAAACCATCTACTGCTCTATTTTTACTTCAGCAACAGGCACTCACCATTAATTCTGGAGACAGGAGGAAGGTGAACTAATGTATACTTAGCAGTCCTAGCCAGAAAAATTAATTCTTTTCCTGCATAGGTGAGTTGCATGTGAAAGCAGAGAAGTGGCCTAAACTTTCCCCAGAGTTAGCAGGATGGAGGCATGCCTCTCTGGAGTTAAAGGGTGGAAATGTAATATTGTGCCTGGCATGAGGAAAGTTGTTCTATTTGCAGTACTGCAGAAAGAAGGGGGAAAAAAAATGATAATTGAAGAAAAATTTTGATGATGTGGTTCTCTTAGTAAATTGGGAACAATGACCCTTGAAGGACCATAAAGAAAGTGAATGTCAAGATAATTCATTATTGTTACATTATCTACCTCATTTTTCACTTGGTCTTACTGAGTTGTTATATCCTTTACAAGGTAATGCCCCAAACATTAATGAGCACCTTTTTATCTTCCGTGGCTGTGCAAAAGCAACAAACAGCTTTGGAAAGGTGCATTTTCTGCCAGGCTTAGATGTGCTTAATGGTTTTGATGCCAAAACTGTGGTATTTTATATGGAACATGCATTCAATTAGCAAAGCAGACACAGTTTCTGGGGTAGCTGTGAAAATGTGTAGGTTCTGGACAGTTCTCTCTGGAGTAGTGTTTGAAGGAGCAGCTGTCTTAGTCGAGGAACTCTGCTGGAGAGGGGGAAAAACAGTCGACATGGCTAATTGGTTTGTTGTTGGCTTGTTTTGTTTTGTCCTGCCCTGTCCTCCAGGAGAGCTAGTTTCTATGCCTGTCGCCTCGACAAGAACTTGTATGTGATTGGTGGGAGAAATGAAACTGGCTACTTGTCCAGCGTGGAGTGCTACAACCTGGAGAGCAACGAGTGGCGCTACGTGTCCGCCTTACCGCAGCCGCTGGCAGCCCACGCGGGAGCTGTGCACAACGGCAAGATTTATATATCAGGCCAGTGTCTTTTGTGACTACAAGAAGGACATTGAGATGCTGGAGCAGGTCCAGAGAAGGGCAACAAAGCTGGAGAAGGGTCTGGAGAACAGGGCTGGTGAGAAAGCTGGAGAAGGGTCTGGAGAATAGGGCTGGTGAGGAGCAGCTGAGTGAGCTGGGGTTGTTTTGTCTGGAGAAGAGGAGGCTGAAGGGAGACCTCATGGCTGTCTACAGCTCCCTGAAATGAGTTTGGAACCATGTGGGGCCTGGTCTGTTCTCCCTAGTAACAAGTGATAGGACAAGGGGAAATGGCCTCACATTGCACCAGTGGAGTTTTAAATTGGATATTAGAAGAAAATTTGTCCCTGAAAGAGTTCTCAAGCACTGGAATGGGCTGTCCAGGGTAGAAGTTGGATCCCTATCCCTTGAGGTGTTCAGAGTCAGAGATATGGTGCTGAAAGGACGTGGTTAACACCCACTTTGTTAGATATTGGTTGGACCCAATCTTTAAGTTCTTTTCCAGCTGAAATGATTCTGTGATTCTACGATTCCTGCTGTTTAACATTAAAACAACCCAAAATCGCCACACACACCCCCAAAAACAAAGAAAAAAGCCCAGAGCCTGAATTCTTGCTGCAGCACAGTGTCCCTTTTCCCTGAGTTAACAGAAGTGTCTGTGCTTTGCAGGAGGTGTTCACAATGGAGAATATGTCCCCTGGCTGTACTGCTATGACCCCGTGATGGACGTCTGGGCCCGCAAACAGGACATGAACACAAAGCGAGCGATCCACGCTTTGGCTGTAATGAATGACCGACTGTATGCCATTGGAGGAAACCATCTGAAAGGTCACATTTTTAATAGCCAAAAAAGCACTTCAGTGTCCCCCAGCTCCTGATAAAAAGAATATTTGTGTTAGCCAGTGGCTGTTAAGTACATTAAAACCCAGGCAACAGGATTTAACAGGACACTTGAGCCAGCAATTTAAAAAAAACCACCCCATTTTATGCAAATCATTTTAAAATTATAACAGTACATTAAATATATGAGTAATGAATGCTTTAGATAATAAAAATGGGAGCTTCCATTACTCAAAGGCATGGACAATTTGTCATTACCAAGAATTCAATGAAACAAACAGATTATTCTTTGACCCGAAAGTACCAGCAATATTTTCCTCTGTAAATCATTCTCCAAACTGTGCACTTAGAGAAGGCTTTGTTCAGAGAGAAAAAAAAAAAACACAACAAAAAGCTCCTCATTTAATGAAGAGAAAAAAAACCAACCCCAACCCAAGACAACCTACAGACATTAAGTATTAGGACTAAGCTCTTTAGATCTCCTTTTAGTATTAAATGTAGCTTGTTAATTATAACTCTTGTGAGAGGTCTCCTGTTTTCCTCTTTTGCAAAGGTCTCATATTAGAGTAACTACTGCTTAGGCGTCTGGTGGTTTTGTCTTAATACCTACATGCCATTCCTGTCACTGCTAAAGGCCTTCTGCTTAATCCAGCCACTTAGACAAAAAGCACAGCTCCTGCTCCTTTGTCTCGTGACAATATCTGACAGTTTACAGTCACATTTTTTTTCTTCTTCTTTCCTGCTTAAATCAGTTTTTTTTCACAAAGGAGAAAATTGTAATGCAGAAGCAGCAGTGATGTTAACTGCCAGTACCACCAGGGTGTGTGCCTGGATGCCTCCAGCTTTGGGTTCCCCTGAGACTCTGAAGTCCTATTCTGCTTTTGAGGATCTGAGTGGCTGTGGTGCATGTAGGGGACAAAATCTCAGATGGAAACTAGCACTGATGCATAAACACCTGCAGCAAGGTTCAGGGCTGCTGTGCCTCTGCTCCCCATTTCTGGTTATGATGGCTGTTCCTGAACTGCACCTTGCAGGGCAAGGAGGCTAAAAGTTGCTTTCAGGCTTCCACCTGCCAGTTTTGCAGAGGCTGGAGAGCTCCGCAGCATTGGCTTTGCTCCTACAAACTAAACATGCCACAGCTTTCCTGTAGCTAAGGCACATCATTTGGTTTCCATAGGCTTCAGCTGCTTCCATTCTGCCTTCTACTTTTTTCACTCAGTTCCACCTACCATCTTATGGGAGAGCAGGAACTTGTAATAAACATTGCTTTTTTGCCTCTCCAGCTGTTGCCCCAGGTGCCTTCGCTACGTGTGACTTGCTCCTGTTGTGAGAGGTGTTTAACACCCAGGCTTCTGGACAGCTGCGGCTGTCTGGTGCAGGGGCTTTGGGAAAAGTGTAGAGCAGAACAAAAGGAGGAGCTGGCAGGAAAGGAGGAAGGAGGGGACTGAAATACTACAGATTCCCCAGTGGTGGGGAACATCAGGGCTCCCTGGCAAAGCCCTCCTTTGTGAGGCTGGATCTGCATGGCAGTGTTCGCGGTGCATTTACCGCATCAGCGCCGGTCATGTGCATGCTGTGCTTTGTTACGGAGCTCTGGGCAGAGTCTGGGCACGCTGCAGTGGCCTTTTGGTGGCCCCTGCAAAAACTTAGAGCCACAGAAAATGATTTCATCACAGCTAGCCATTCTTGACAGAAATTGTACTCTGTTGTGAAGTTAGCAGTGTCACCCAATGCCCTTTTTCCAGAAAATCAGACTGCTCTTTGCTGTTGTACCTTGGTGGAGAGGACAGTAGTGTCCAGCATCCCAGCATGGTGATTAAGAAAGATGTAGTTTGCCTGAAGGGATCCTACAGGGAGGCTGGAGAGGGACTTTTCATGAGAGTGTCTAGGGACAGGACAAGGGGGAATGGGAGAGTAGGTTTAGACTGGATCTTAGGAAGAAGCTTCTCAGTATGAGGTTGATGAGACTCTGGAGTAGGTTGCCCAGGGAGCTTGTAGATGCCTCCTCCTTGGGGATATTCAAAGTCAGACTGGATGAGGCCTTGAGCAGCTGAGTCTAGTTGAGAGGTTGGAGCAGATGATCCCTAAGGTCCTTTCCAACCTAGGCCATTCTGTGATTAATTTTACTACAGTACTCAGATAAAGGAGGTAGTTTGAGATAGGGAGGTGTCTAAATATTGAAGCAGGAACCAGGACTCCAGGGGAGTTCTAAGTCTGTGTTCACCTCACTTAATAGATGGTCATTGATACAGTTTGAGAGTCTTGAGCTGAGCCACATCTGCCCTTGGGTAATTGCACAGTGGCAGTCAAGTGGAGCCTTTTTCAGTCAGTCAGGGAAGGATGAGAACACTGAGTTTTTTGGGTACATTTCCTGTCACCATAAAGACTTTGTGGCATCACAGCTACATGCTTAGAGTGTACCTTAAAAGAGCTTGAAAACTGGAACTGGCCCTGAACACGTCTGTTGTGCTAAGCACCTTGTTCCTATGGAATCAAGTGGCAACAGTTGTCTAAACTGTACTTTGATTCATCAGACATTGAGTTCTGAGCAAGATTTAATCTGTTGCCTTTTGGATAGACTAGATGTGCTGACCTTTGAGAAAGATTGCCAGGACAGTCTTTTCCTACATGTTCATACTTGCATTAGCACTGACAGATAAGGATGAATATTCCTTGACTCTGCTTGCATAATTGATAGGTCCAGTGGTCATGGAGGTGTTGGGTAGAAGGTTGGACCTGATCAACTTAAAGGTCTTTTCCAACCTTAATGATTACGATTCTGTGATAATAGAGTGTTACTTTCTGATGTGCTCAGGTTTTATATCTCTTTGTGATTTGTAGAAGGCTGTAGAACCAATGGCAAAGGCTTTCAACAGGCTGAGTTGGCCCGAAGTAATGAGACATTAGCGCTACAGAAGATGGCCTACGTGCACGTGGCTGTGTTTGCTAGGAGAAAGTTTAACATTGATGCTGCAAGTGTAAAAATATCATTGTAATTTAATGTCCCTAGCAGTAAAACAAATGATAAACCAGCACACCTGACACAGGTTCTCTTCTCTCAACACCCTCATGCAGGTTTCTCTCATCTTGATGTGATGCTTGTGGAATGCTACGACCCGAAAGGTGACCAGTGGAACATCCTCCAGACCCCCATTCTGGAGGGTCGCAGTGGCCCTGGCTGTGCAGTCCTGGACGACAGCATTTACCTTGTAGGAGGCTACAGCTGGAGTATGGTGTGTGCCTGCAATCACCCCTCCATTCCTGCTCACTTCTCGGGACCACTTGGCTTAGTTCCTCCCTGTCTGAGTAATCAGATGGGACAGGGAGGAGATGAGGGAAGAAGTAGCTGCAGGGGCAGGTTTTGGATTGGTTTTCAACTTGTATGGGGTATTTTTTTCCACCTTTGAGCTTTGCTATTTAGATGAGTTCCTATCAGACTGTATTCATAGATGTGGATTAATACAAAAATCAGATGAAATTTGGCAAAAGTGATTTGCAGGACTCGGTGCTTAGAGGTGCTTGTAAAGGAGCCTGAATTGCAGGACTCTGTGCTTAGAGCTCTGCTTACAAGGTGCTTGTAAAGGAGCCTTATTTGCAGAGGCTGGGTGCTCAGCTTATATGAAAATCAAATCTCTCTGACGGTTCCAAAGTAGAGCTCAGAACCATGAGTCACTTTCAGACATCTTTAAAGCTGATACATGACTTGGATTTTTCCCAAAGCCACACTTAATATGACTTTTTGTTCTATTACAGGGAGCCTACAAATCTTCTACTATTTGCTATAGTCCAGAGAAAGGGACTTGGACAGAACTAGAAGGAGATGTTGCTGAGCCACTTGCAGGACCTGCTTGTTCAACTGTCATATTGCCAGCCTGTGTACCGTACAACAAGTGATAGCTGAGGAGCACAGACTCAAACATTGATTGCTTCTGGGAAAATCGTGACAGGTGACCTAAATATTTTGTTAGAACAGGATTCCTGTTACAAGAAAGCTAACATAATTGACCCTTTAGCCCATGTTTATGCTTTAGGAACAAACTAAAAGAAAACAAAACCCAAGTGTTGTCCCATCTCAGATAGATGCCGGTGTCTTATGAAGCAAGTAGCTAAACCACACCGAGCATTACATAGAGACAGACTGCCATTTCAGACTGATTTTAACTTTTCCTGCTGCAGAGAGATACTCCTCACATCAAATTTAAGGGTTTAAAAAAAAAATTAAAAATGAAGGCTAACTGTTCAAATACAGCCTGAAGAGACAAGATCAGTATTGTGCATTGTATCTACCTGCATGTGATCCGTGTTGAAGTCATCCGGATGTTGTTTTCATGAATGCTTCAGAATTCAGATAGTGAAAAGCTCACACTGCATTGCAGAATTGTCTCCTCCTCTGTAATCCTAAACTACAGCTACTTCACATGCTCTGCAAGCAACACAGCATCAGAAGATTATAAAAGGTAAAGAAATATCACTCAGTTTTTGCACAGCTTGGCAACTAATACACTCTGCCTTCAAAGTCCCCATGTGTAAGTGCAGCAGAAAGCAGCCTACAATGAAAGCCATGCTTTACAGAGCACTTCTTGCAACAGCAGCTTAGGGATTAGGATCAAATTCTTCTAATCACACTCGTGGAAAGTCAGAGTCATTTCAGTGCAATCCATGGAATGACTGGTTTTATATTGGTATAACAGAAATCTGACCCTACACCTTAAATTCTGGCTTTGTAAAGAAAGTTATTTCTGTGACCACTTAACAAAGCACCAGAACCCTTATTTACCTTTCACTATGCTGTTAGATAGAATTCATGCTAGTTGCTTCCAAAGACAAGAAGACTACTTTTAAGTGTAAATGTATTACTTTGGACTCTTCAATCATTATGCACCATTTTGGAGAGACACTGGTAAGTAGTTAAAATACTCCTGTGTGGTTGATCTTCACATGTACTCTAAAAAACTTTAACTATGGATCCAAAGTAATGTGAGGCCAGACTTTCCACTGCCTTGTAGCCTGTGTAATTATTTACACGTTGCAAAGCCAGTTCAGAATGCTCCCACATGGCACCAGCAGCACGCAGGACTCGCTTCATGAACTCACTACTTGCTTGCACAAATCAGGTTGTCTCTGTTTTAAACTTCTGTCTTTCTGTCCTGGCTTTGCAAAAGTAGTGACAAAATCTGAGCTTGATTCTTTACCACTTTGCAGTTACCATAATCATCTCCACCTCAGTGAAGTATATATATGTGATTCTGCCATTACTGGTGCTGCATCCATTACCCTCAGGATTGTCTTCTTTGCTGGTATAAACTGACACTGCTCCATTGAAGCCAGTGGATGTCCTTTGGTTTATACCAGCTAAGAACCTGGCCTTTCACTTGCCTAATTGCAACTGCACCAGGGAAGAGGCAAAGGAAACTCAGATCCTGCATCTTCAAGTCTGCACATCTCTCTCATAACAGGACTCGATGCTTGTGCATTAAGCAAGGACAGGAAACTACTAGAGGTTGGTTTGTGCTGCACAAGCAATAGTTGGGACAATGAATTAATTGTTTGCTTTGCAAAATAGAAAGAGGGCAAATGTACACAGAAATGAAAGTGTAGAGGAGAGAGATATAAATAACAGAGAGCAAATACCATGGGACTGTTTCTCCCTGGCTTCATCAGCCCAGGTTTATTGCAGTGCAACTCTTTTGCTTGCAGCAGAATTAAACAGTTGTAAAACTGGAGTAGTGCAGTGAAGACTGATACCATACAAATGCAATAACCCAATTGGTGAGGTAACTGCATGCCTGGGAAAAAAAATAATTGTTTAAACAGAAGAATTCTCTGAAGATGCTAATATTTGAATGTGCTGTTGGGGAGTTTTCCAGTGAGCATTGCTAAGGAACTCATAAAGGTGGAGTGTATATCCTGAAATCTCAATCCATTTCTACTATATAGTGCAATCTTAGTTGGTTTTATATTTATTTATATTCTTCAGATCCAAGGGATCCCTTGTAAAATATATTTGGTGCAATCATGACTTTTTTTCCCCCCTTCTCCTGTTGAAAGTATATAAATATAAATATATATAAAAAGGAAACTGTTAAGGTACTAAGTAAAGAAACCTTGAAGGACACTTAAGATCAGGATAAGGTCTGCCATTAAACACTGACTGTCACCTGTCTCTACTAAAATGTACCATTTGTAAAGGATATTTGTTGTCCTTTTAAGTGGTTCTCTTTTTTACCACGATAATTTCAAGATTTATGAGGACTCTGTGTAAACCTTTCTATCCTTCAGGAAGGCATGACCAAGGAAAGTGCTAACTGAACAAGTCACACAAAGAATGTAAATTTTGTACAGTACTAGACTGTGTAAATGAAGCTTGCTTGTAGGGGGGGGAACTTTAAATAAAACTTTATGTACTAATTCAACTGTCTGCCATATTCCTACTTATAAAGTGTATGTATAAATAATATCTACATTAAATTCTTTGGAACTTTTTTTTATCATGTAGATGTGTAAAGTTCTATTTTTGCTTTGTGGCTGTATGTAACACCCTCGTTGTTCTCCAGGTGTCATTGCTCAGTGATTGTAAGCTCAGCAGCACAGTAAAATGTCCTGAGTCAGAGTCCTCACCTGATCACAGGTGCCTGGGCTGTGTTTCCAGCAGGGAAGGCCTCATCTGCACACCCACAGACAGGGGCTGACCTCAGGAGCCTACGGATGCAAAGTGCCTCTGCCTTGGCTGCTCGTCCTGTTCCTCTGTCCCGTGGCAAGGTAAGTCAAGAGACACAGCTCTGTTAAATGCAGTCATGATTTGGGGAATTTAATGCTAGCTGTAGCAGTTTCCTCTTCAAAACGTCCCTCCTGTGGTGCCTGAAGCTGCTGGTGGCAAGTATTTCTGTTCTTGGAGAAGTGCTGGCATGAGGGAGCAGTAGAGGAGCTGGGACAAGAAGTACTGCCAGGCTGAGCGGGCAAGGTAAAGGCAAAGCAGAATCATTATCAATAACAGTTCTGTACTTCATGGATTACTTATTCATGCCTACCAACCTTTGTCATGGACCAGAACCTTTATATGCTACCCAGGGCAGGGGCAATAAGCACAAAAAAATGCAGTCCCTGATCCCTCTACTTCCAGCAAATGTGAGCTGTGGGTGGGGTGGCTGAGAGCACTCTGAAAACATCTGGTCTAACAAGAGGGGATCAGTCCTGTTCAGAGACAAGGCAAGCCAGCAGCAACTACAGTGAGAGAGCACAATGAACAAGATGATTCCATTGATGAGTTTTATTTCAGATGGGAAAGGAAGGAAGAGAGATTTATGCCTTTTTGTTTTTTTCCAAATGATGTGGGAGCAGAAGGCAAAGGAGAAGGTAAAAGCACTGGACAGGGATATGATTTTGAAAGGAAAGGAATGAAGTGAGAAAGAAAAGGTAAAGATGAAAAGGAAAATATAAAATGAGAGTCTGTAAGAGGAGAAAGTGGGAGGTTCTTGTGGCTCAAAGGTATACAGAAAGTAAGGGCTGGAGTAATGAGGAAGGCAAAGATGGTAGAGCAAGCCTGGAAAGAAATGACAGGAGAGGTGATAGGAAGAGCAGAAGAGAAACACAGGCAATGCAATGAAAGAGGACATGAAATAAACATGAAACTAAATAAGCACTTGGAGGTGGTGTCTCCTGTATGCTTCAGCTCATCATTTATAGTGGTCTAGCTGTCAAGCAGAAGGAGCAGATCAGCAGAGTACTTAGGGGTTGCAGTGTTCAACCTTTCAATGCACAGAGTTCAGCACAAAAGAAATCATGAGAGGAAGGTTCAGTGGCAACTCTTTGGGGTTGCCTGTGCTGTGGCAAGCACCCAACTACAGGCAGCACCTGTGGCCAGGGAGGAGAGCTGCTGCTGGGACATGAACACCAGGACTGTTCCTCTATTCTTCGTTACTGTCCTCCTCTTGGTCCTCAGCATGGCAAACTTGTATAGGTACTTCTGCAGAGTTGGCCTTGGGTAAAAACAGACCAGCAAATGGAGCTGTTTCCCTGGTCCTGAGCTGTGGTGCCATCCACCACCCAAGAAGCGTGAGAAGTCTGAGTGGCTGCTGACCTGCAACCCACCCACAAGCTCTTAAGGAGGGCAACGATGGTGTTTTAGAAACAGGCTTTCCAGCACTGTCTTCAAACATGCTGTGCACCCACTTCCCAAAAGCTGGCATTGCCTTCCTTCACATGTTTGCCTCTCTTCCCACTTCTAATCCAACAATTTACTCTGCTGGCTGCATCTGTGAGCCCATTTCTGAGAAACCCCCCTGCCAGAGCTCGTTACATACACTGCTTTGTGTTGTGTTACCATCGCTCACCAATACAGTAGTCTAGTTCTCTTGCTTCAAGGGGGCAGGCTGTGCTTCAGTGTAAATGGAGCTTTCCAGATACAGACAAAGGAGACAGGAATCCTGAACGGTGCTGAAGAGGCCAAGGTGGCAACTGCCAGCGTGCACACTCCTGAGCAGTTTCAGACACACTTCTCCTCTCTGTTGTTAGTGTGGCAGTGGAGAAGTGTTTCAGCCTCGGGTCCACACCAAGGAAACGGCAATGGCAGTGCTGGAGGTCGGGGTGGGTAGTGGGAAGGCAAAGTACACTAATGAATTCTGGGGGGCTTGTAATGCCATAAAAGATTCAGTTAATCTGCAGCATAGATGTTGATCAGTGAAACTGAACCTAACTCCCTGGACCTTGTCAGATGTATTCTGTGCATGTCAGTGTTCCACACCAATTACAGATTTTAGAAGATGCTCTCATGCAAAACTATGTGCCCTAATATATAAGCCAGCTCAGATGTAACTAAAATTAAAATCTGACTGTGGCAAATCTCTGTGATCCTGATATATGAAAATCCAAATAAATGATTTGTTCCCAGAAATGAAAAATAACTTCAGCAGGAAATTTCAAAATTACTTATGCAGGATTAATCCAGTTCAATGAATGCATCTTGCGTTGATTAATAAAGCAATCCTGAATTGCAAAGTAAAATGAGAGGAGACTTCTGCTGCTGATATATTTGTGTATTTCTGAAGCTAGAGAGAAATGTGCACTTGCAAGAGATGTGGTCAACCAGTGTAAACAGAGATTGAATACAAATAGTGATTTTTTTAATTGTCTGTTTTCTCCCTGCAGCAGAAAACCACCTTTGTGTCATTGATCCTGGCTCGGAGAGCACAGGTGCTGTGTTACCTGCCACAACACTGAATGAGAACAGGGCATCTGACATCATTGTACAGGGACTCCAATTAGCATCCAGGTGACATCTGCAGTCTTATCTAGCAATGAAAAGAAAAACTTGAGCTACTCTCTGCTGGTTTGCTTGCCACACAGATTAGACATTTTGGTCCAGTAGCATTAGCTTGTGTGATCTGCTGCCCTTGAATGGAATTGGGCTTAGAGGTAAACGGATCCAGGGAACCTATTTAGAGCTAGCAAAAACAAGGGAAGGAGATTTAAACAAATGCAGCATTTCCCCATTTTTTTCTTTTCCTGAGCATCCATCCACACACACAAATCAACTGAATGTATTTAAAGTGGTCTCATCACTTCATCTAGAAAGCTGTTCCTCAGTACGAGTAGTACCCTCAGTCACTGCAGTGTTTTCAAAAGGAATATTTATTACTGGTTAAGGTTATTTTGCAATATACCTTTAAAATCTTTATGGCTTTATCTTTAAGAAATGATTTCTTGTGTCATCTTTCAGAAGCCTACACTGGGGTGGTGGCATTTGTAAAGTTTGTTCAGTATCACCCCTGGAAGTGTTTAAAAAGAGACTGGATGTGGCTCTTGGTGCCATGGTTTAGTTGATTAGATGGCATGAGGTAATAAGTTGAACTTGATGATCTCAAAGGTCTTTTCCAACCTGGTTAATTCTGTGATTCTGTGGCAGTATCTTGTGTGGTATTCAGTTCCTGATGCTTTGCAAACACATCTACAGTTCTGTTTGCATTTGTGCAGAACAGCTCAGTTTTTAAAGCAAACCCGTGGCTGATCCAGAGTATTTTGAATGAATGGAGTGGACTTTAAACACAGTTCAGTGTGAGGGGGGATACCCAGGCTGAGGACCTTTTGCATGACCAGTGACGGAGAGGTTGTCGTTTCCTGTGTATTTAGGGGTTCTGAGCGTGTGAATGCACACACACACACCTGCCCCTGGAAAATGGCTAGTGCATGGGCCACAGCAAGGACTGCTGTGCCATTGCTTTTCCTAAAACACTGAACTCGGTAACAGCACTGAAACTTGGATGTTTTCCTTTAAAACCCACCTCTTGAACTGCAGAGATGCCATTAGTCACAGCAGGGAGCATCACCAGAAGGAGGATGTCTGTAACTATAGCAAGAGAGCACATTAAACTGTAGGTCAAAATCACGACTGACTGATCACCTTCAGGGTGAAAGTAAATCTTCAGGCTTGCAGAAGTGATAGGAAGCAGGACTGACTGGGGCAGGCCGAGGTCAACCCCTGCCTCCCCTATGCCACGGCAGGGCTGGCGCTGCCCACCGCCCCCCCACTGACCTTCCTAGTGATGTGTGACTGTATCTGCTCCTCATCCTCAGAGAACCCTTCCTAATGCCTGGCTTCAATGTCTCATTAGTTTAAAGACATTATTCCAGGAACTGAAAGAGAAAACAAATACTTTCCAAAGATTTATGTCATCTAAAACTTTCCCAAATGACAGGACTCTCAAAGCTGTTTTTCCTCCACCTGCTCTCAGTGGATAAGGAGAAATGTTTTTCCATACCCAAAACTTCAGTTTTCACTGTTCTCCAGGGCTGTGACTCAGTCTCCCCTCCCTGTCTGTGGATTTTACCCACAGTCTGATTTTTCTCTTTCAAGCTGATCTCCAGCTGGTCAGCATCTTCAGTTGTGCATTGACTGGTTCAGAGGAGACCAAAAGACTTCTGTTAACTTGCAGTAATGCACCCCAGGGTTGCAACAGACTGAAGCTTTGTGATGAGCTCTTTCTAGCCCTAGTAAGCCCCTCTGTAACTTGTCCAGGCCAGAGCTGATCAAACTGATACTTCAGCACTATTCAAGATGAAACAGCCTCTTTTTAACAGCACTGCAGCTGAAGGTGAGGATGAAAGCTGTCATCTGCTGTGCAGGATTCAGGTACAGAGGCCAATCGATGAGCTACAGGGTTTACATACAGGACTGCAAAAGGCTAATTAACCTGCTGTAGGAAAGTGGCACTTTTATCAGTGGCTGGGCACTCAGAAGAAAAACCCATGATTGTCTTCTAAGCTCTTGTGCTTCTTTTAGTGGTTGCTCAAGGTTGCTTAACCTTGAGCCATCCAACCTGGCTTTGAACACTTCCAAGATTGTAGCCTCCACAGTTTCTCTGCACAAGCTGTTCCAGTGCCTCGTCATCCTCACGATGAAGAATTTCTTCCTAGTGATTAATCTAAATCAATCCAATGTCTTCCAGTTTGAAGCCATTACCCCTTGTCCTGTCACTACATATGTAGGTATTCCCTCACAGCAGTCTTGTACTCCACTTCAGATACTGGAAGGCCACAATAAGGTCTTCCTGCAGCCTTCTCTTCTCCAGGCTGAGCAACTTCAACTCTCTCAGTCTTACCTCCACTTTTGCCATGATCTATTCCACTGTTTCCAAGGGCTACTGAGCACCACCAGTACCTGAAATGAAAAGATACCTTCCTCCAGCAGTGGTCTGTTTTAGCGAGCACAAGGCTGTCATGCTTTGCATTCTCTCTTCTTGTTTTTGGATGGTGGCTCCAGACAGAACAACTTCCACAGCTCTGTGTAGCTGTGCTTTTGATCACAAAAACACCAGCTCTCCTGTTCAGCCTGTGAAAAGTGGCATTTGACATCAACTTCAGTTGATTCCAGCACAGTTGCTTATTCTGAGCACATTCACAGACGAGCCTTTCGCTCAGGGCCACGCAGCAGTGGTGGCACTGGCCATGCAGCAACACAAAATCACAGAATAGGGTTGGAAGGGACCTCTGAAGATCATCTACTCCACCCCACCTGTCCCCATTTCAGATGAATTGATTAAACAACACTTTTAGGGAATTAACCACGCACACATTTTAGGCCCCGGTTGCAGAACAGGATCAGTGCCTTCACACTTCACCAGAGGACACTTATTGGTAGCTATGGAGAGGACTCACAAAATAATTCTGTAGACCTGGATAAGAAAGAGTCTCCATTCTGTAGTCGTTGGTGCCAATTAAAGGCTGCACTGCCCTCTCTTTTCCCAAGTGTGTTTGGATTTGAATGGGTTTCTCATGGCGATTGGGCTACTGTCGGCAAATCTCACTTTGACAAGTACTAATTATGGACAATGCAGAGGCAGGCTGTAATCTCTGTCATGAGAGCTATCAACAGGGATGCAGTGAAGGCTTTAGCAGTGGGTGGCGGTGCTCTGGGTCAAATTAATCGCCACCATAATGACAATGAAATCAGTAGAGCCTTGGGATGTTAAGTTTGATAAAAGAAGCCATTCTGTTCTGTGGCTGGCTGTTTACATTGCAGCCTGGCCTCAGCTTCAGCTAATCCTTTGTCATGGTGTTCAGGGCTGGCTTATTCTGGCACGAGGGAAGGAGAACAAAGAGCAGCCCTCCTTGCAGAACCGATGTTTTCATGTCCATTTCTGAGCTGCTGCAAGTGGATTACCTAAGTGTGAAGCAGACAGCCCCAGGTTCACACAGGCTGCTGTGAAAGGACTCAAAACTGTAAGTGGAATTTCGGGGGAATGCAACCTCTAAAGTGCCTATGTGTGTGAAGGCTGCTCCACTCAAAGGGCTTTAAGAAGGTCTGTTCTGCCTCCTTTGCCTCTTTTTGCCATGGCCACAGGGCTCAAGGGCTAAACAAGTACCCTGTTAGAGCATGATGTAGGCAGCTGCCAGACAAAGAGGCATGCAGTGTGTGCAGACCCAGCTGAAAAAAGGGAAGTTTCTAGGAATAAGCAGGTGAGTCAAGTCTGCACACAATGATGCTACACTAAACTGTGTCGCATTTTAGCCCAAGCCAGCCTTGCCCTGCAGCTATGGGCTTGCTCACCAAGAGTGCTTCATACTGCTTTATGCTGCTTTCGATGCACGGTTCACGGTCTGCTGGTAATGGCTGTTTCTATAATATTGAGCCTTGGAACATTCTCAGCACCCATATCAATGTGCCAGCTCCCTCTGGACTCCCAGAAAGGACATGTGCAGAGGATGGACAGCAGCCTAGCAGCATTTTGGGCTGCACAACCAGGGTAGCAGGGCCTGAGGCATCACAGCAGGTTTGTGTAGACGCAGAGACTGTGATAGGCTCTGCAGCTTGGGTGATGGCACAAACCCAAGACACCTCCTTTTTTTTTTGCCATGCAGACCTGCCCCGCTCAGGGTTATCTTCCCATATCCTTAACAAATAGTGCTTTGATGAGGGTGGTGCAGCCCAGGTTTTTGTCTGGGGTACGGCGGAGAATTTTCATTCCTAAAGCCCGAGTCACAAATAACAGGAAGAATTGGACGTAAAATGATGTATTACCACGCACCAGTTTGCTACCAGCCTAGTCACAAAGCCATGTAACTACCCTAAAATCCAAACCAACTGCCAGCCATGCAGTTTGAGTCCATTTTGTAGCCGTGCAGAAAAATCTATTCTTTTATTAGGGCGGTTAAAGGAGATTTGGAGGAAAGAGCATGGTGACTTCCATGGGAAGAGTGAGTGATTCAGTGCAAAAAGGGTAAATTTCATCTGCACATTCTTAACTGCGAGGACATTCTGCACATCTCAGGAGTGCACTAAGTGGTGCAGTAAACCAGTAAATTAGAAGAATGTAAATTCTTTAGTAGGAATTGCACGCAAGGGAAAAATGCTTCCTCATGCTCATATTTGTTTTCATGAAAATAATGTACACTCTTCCTAAAAATCATACTGGTACAGACCTGAGTAAGACATCAAAACCAGTAACAGATATTACACTGGACTAAGAAATGGCAATGACACAATTACCTCCTGTGTCTCTGATGATCGCCGCGATAAAGCCAGGAGCTGCTGTCTTTGCAGCCCGGTGCCAAGTAGGGAGCCTGGTAGCTGCCTTCCCCTCTCACTCTCTCTGTCTTATTTATCTCTCATTAAACTAAATTGTATTCTTATTGGCTGACTGACCTCTGATATTGTTATTAATTGATTTATATAGTGCCTTTTGCAAGCCTGAGGGCACTTCAGAGAATTACAAATATATATAGGGATCACTTCACGAATCATCTCGGTGCAGCCACCTTTGGGGTGGACACTGGTGGCACTGGAAAGACTTTAGAAAAGAAGGCAGAGTAGCAGAGCCAGCACTGCAGCAGCCTTGCTGCCAAAGAGCTGCCTTGAAACCAGGCTGGAGGGGTCAAAGTTCTGTAAGAAAGAAGTGGCAAGAGATGAGTTGACAGCATGTCCAAGACCAAGCATGAGGCAGAATTTTTTCCTGGCTAATTCAGTGCCCAAACCTGTATTTTTATAGGAGGCTCTAATGACCACACAACCCTCCCCAGGCATGATTCCTCAGAGCTTCTGCCCAGCATAGCCCTCCTCACAGTACTGCCTGACCTTGTTGGCTCACACATGCATGGAGATGTGGCTTTTGGCCCCAGCAGCAGCCTCACGATGCCCCAAGTGCTGCTGGCAGTGCTGGCACAAGCAAACACTGCATACAGGTGTGATCAGTCAACAGCTACAAGGAGCCAGGGCTGGTGCTTCCTCCTCCTGCCACGTCAGGCAGTTGGAAAGCTGACAGGGATTTCAGAGAATGGGGCTGGCTGTCAGAGCTGTGCCTAGCTCAGGATGCAGAGTGGCCCAGACAGTGTGCAATGGCTGCTAGCACCACTTCTGCCTTTCCTTGATGCTTATAGCACTGTGAGTGATGAAGAGGCAAAGGTTAAAACAGGCTAACAGACACACAGCAGGTGGCCACCAAGCAAGGAAAGGACTACACACACCAAAACAAACTAACAAACAAAACCAGGTGCAGATCATAGCGTCTTTTCCTTGGCTGGAAAAGACCTCCAAGATCATTGAGCCATCATCCAGCCATCATCTAACTCTGCCAGGCTTGATGCTAGACCACGTCTCTCAACATCACATCTCTGCCTCTTTTAAACACCCCCAGGGATGGGGATTCAACCACCTCCCTGGGGAACTTGTTCTAGTGTTTGATAAACCTTTCAGTGAAGAACTTTCTTCTAATGTCCAATCTGGTGCAACTTGAGTTCCTTTCCTCTTGTTCTATCACTTGTTACTAGGGAGAAGAGACCAGCCCCTACCTGGCTCCAACCTCCTTTCAGATCTTCTCCACAGAAGGGCACCCCACCTTCCTTTCTTAACCCCTGGCAGTGACTCCCAGCACTACAGCAGGACCAAACCTGGGGCCCTTGTGAGCTTCACTGACTTTTCAAATGTGAGGGGGCTGTAGCTTTTCCGTGTAAGAGCTTGGGCATCCACAAACACTTTTAATATGCTCCCACTGATTATAGATGAGATTATAGAGAGCTTTGGGGGGGGCTTTCCCAGAATATTATAGCTTTGTCTTCATTTGAAACATCTGAATGCCTCTAATTAAAAAAAAAAAAATGAAGTCTTGCCAAAGGTGCAAACATAGAGAGTATCAGAAATACCTTTGTCATGTTAGGTCGCTAAAGCTACTTAGGTCTGAGTGAAATCCATTGTCTAGATCCAAAGGTTTTGAACCCTTCCCCATTAAAACAAACCCTGAATATGAAAAAGTGCCCCCCTCTCCAAAGCAGAACTCATTTCACTGGCTCCATTAACAAGCAGGTCTGCTCTCATCTTATCTTTCAAGAATTCCATGCCTGATTGCATTTATGTTCTCATTTAGCATCTCAAAATGGGCACTTTCTTTCAAGAAGGGTTAGTGCATGACTCACCCGCTTAGTTAATCTGGCTAATTAGCATACTGTCGCCCATTAACAGCATTAGAACAACAACTGTAGCTCTCACTGCCTGGCTGTCTGGAAAACAGACCTCTTCTAGTCTGCAAGGACATCGGGTGCTCCCTGTCTTTGGGTAACCCTGGGGTTATTTATCACAGCAGCAGAGGGTTTGCAGATGGCTCTGGACGGGGTGATATGCCCCTCCACTCCGGAGTACTGCACCCAGTTCTGCAGCCCCTGTTACAAGAGGGCTGTGGAGATGCTGGAGCGTGTCCAGAGCAGGGCCATGAGGACGCTCAGAGGGCTGCAGCAGCTCTGCTGTGAGCACAGCCTGAAAGAGTTGGGGCTGTGCAGTCTGGAGGAGGCCCCCAGGTGACCTTCCTGTGGCCTTCCAGTATCTGAGTGGGACCTACAAAAAAGCTGAGGAAGGACTTTTTAGGCTATGAGGGAGTGACAGGACTGGGGGGGAATGGAGCAAAGCTGGAGGTGGGGAGATTCAGACTGGATATAAGGAAGTTCTTCAGCATGAGAGTGGCAAGGGCCTGGGATGGGTTGCCCAGGGAGGTGGTTAAGGCCCTGTCCCTGGAGGTGTTTAAGGCCAGGCTGGATGAGGCTGTGGGCAGCCTGCTCTAGGGTAGGGTGTCCCTGGGCATGGCAGGGGGGTTGGAACTGGCTGATCCTTGTGGTCTCTTCCAACCCTGACTGATTCTATGATTCTGTGATCTGCAAAACCCCTCAGCCCAGCATCTTTTCCTGGTGACTTATTGGAAATTCTTCTAAAATGACATCCTTAACTCCACAAGAAACCTCTCTGGCATTGGGGCTGCTCCCATCCACCTCTTCCAGCTCCACTGAAAGAAACTGATGTGGAAACTAAAGGCATTTTTCTTACGTATGGTGAGTGACACTAAGTGTAGCGATATTAAATCTTCCATACTTAGCCCAGCCATAGAGCTCTTGGACTGATTTCCCACAGCTATTCTAGATGTACCAAGCCATGCTCAGAGGGAAGTAAGATTTGTGGCTCCTTAGAAGAGTAATATTCCAGGAAGCCTGCCTTGCAGACCAGGAATACTTTCATTTGTGGAGGCGAGTCTGGGAACAGCAGGTTAAAAGACTGAACTAGGGAGGCCAAGCCAGCCACTACCAGAGCTCCTTAAGGCATCTGCAGAGTGCCCAAGGTGCTCAAGGAGATTTACACCTCTCATTTCAGCCTGCCCCAAACAGGCTGAAAAGCTGCAGGACCCACAGAGGTGTGAATTTCTAATATTTAATCTCAAGGGGCTGTTCACAGGAAGCCTAATTATGGTCACTTAAATGCCAGGACAGTTAATCATTTCACTGCTGCTCACCGTACCAGAAACGCCTCCCATCTAACAGGCTTCCTCCATGCCACCAGCATGCAGTGAAGCCCTCCAGTGCCACACACCTCCACAGCACACTCCTGAGGAAGAATCCTGCAGCCTGCAGAGGCCAGCACTGCCTGCACAGTCCTCAAAGTGCAGTGGGAAGTATTTCGTGGAGCTGTTGGACGCTGCTGTTGGGCTGGGTTGTTGCAGTGATGTTGGGTGCCTTGGAGCCAGTGCCTGCTCCCTGGAGGTTTTGTAAGTGGGGCTCCTTGCCACCTCCTCAGCCAGCAGTGAGAATCAGCAGCCACGATAGCTGCAAACCTGACTTTGCAACACAGGAATCTGAAATGTTTACCTGATGGGAATGGCACTCTGATGACAGCAAATCCATTCACTAGGGAGGCTCACGCCGGGCAATGCCAGAGCTCATGCCGAGTGAAGCTTCCATCTGCTTTGAGGAGCATCTGAGCAACAGATCTCTGACCAAAAACAGCTCACAGGGCTCTGGTCCCAACAGGAGGTGATGCTGCTTGTACACCGCTGCACGGTCACGCCGCCGCCACTCCTAATGACTGTCCCTGCTGCAGCTGAGGCTGGGCAGAGAGAGCTCCTAGCACAGATGGAACAACACCAGCACGTCTCAGGAATCTGAGTCTTGGTTTCAATGTGCCCCTGATGGTACCAAAGACGACTTTGTCCAACTGACATTAGCAGCTAAACTAGTTTCAGGACCAGTGGAGGGCAATATTGCTTTGGCTTCCCAGACTAAAGGGACCTAGGCACCAACTAGGGCACTGAGCTGGTGCTCACAAGGCAAAGCCCTTATTTTGGGCACAGGATGGTTCTTATCGCTCCACAAAAAGCAGTCCCTGGTGTGTACAGGCACTGGAGCACCAAAACTGCCTTGTGAAATGCCTTACTTAATGGACAGCAGCTTGCTGTAGGAATTGATGCTTTTGTACAGGCACCATGACCCCAGGCCATGCATGGGGAAAGACAGAGGTGGAAGAACAGATTCTTGTATCATTCCTCTTATGACTTTTGTTATTTTCCTCATTATGAGCTTGACTCAGCATTTAAAAATTTCCCAGTTCCTCATTTAACACAAGTTTGGGTATAAGTAATGCATAAAGGAAGCCAAAAAAGGGGTACTTAGGCCACATTTTATGGAAACACAATCTAGTTAATGCAGGACCTGAAGTATTTCTGGACTTGAGTGAATGGTTCAGAAGGTGAAGTCACCAAGCCTACAAAATCAGCAGGTGGCTTAAAACCTTTGCTCTTTTTCACCACCACCCCCCCCCCAATAGTTCTTTAGACTCTGTAAAGAAAGTGTGTGGCTGCGTGCGGCACAGCAACTCACACAGAGGGATGAACAAGGAGGATGCTGAAGCTTGGCCAGCTTGACGAGGGAGTGATGGTGTCCACCCAGCAGAAGGCATCCCTGAGCCCTGCACCCACCAGGCCTGGTGTTGCTTGTCAGACAGAGCTGCAGTGAGAATTTGCTGCCACCCAGGTGGCAGGGTGTGCCCCACTCTTGCACCAGCGTCAAAGCCTGATGTGCAGGCTGGACCATATCTTGGGGAAGTCTGCTGCCTTCCAGGGGCCTGGGTTAGTGATGTGAGGAGAAAGCTCCCTTCCCTAGCGCAGCCCTCAGACTACTGTCCACTGCTGACCTTCCAGGTAGGCAGTGATGAAGTAATGACAAGAAGTCCAAGGGCAATGAAGAGAGACTTCAGGGCTGGTTGAGGAATCAGGAGCACAAGTAGTACTCTCCACTATCTCCTGGTGGGTCTTTGGGTTCTTTAATCATGGGCTGATTAAAGACACCAGGTCTGCTGGCAACAGATGGGATACACCTGTCACAGGGTGAGGAAAGCCTCTTAGCCCAGGTGCTAGCAGGGCTCACTGAAAGAGCTTTAAATTGGGCTGGAAAGGGGGAGGGTGCAAAGTGGGGCTTGCTGGAAGTGAGCTGTGAGCACACCAGTGTTTGAAGGATGGGGTGTTGGTGAGGTCTCTCAGTCTGCACTATTGGCGGAGGATGGAGCCCCATGTGGCAGCAAAGACACATGAGTCACAACTGGCAACAACAGGAGCGCTTGGGAACAGTCAGGTAGGATTTAGGGCTTGTCCCTGCAAAAAGGAGGTGAGAGCTTTAGAGCAACTGCAGTGCATCTACCGTAGTGCAGGCAACAGGAGGAGCTGGCAACCATTGTCTGTCAGGACAACTGTGATGCAGTGGCCACCACAGAAACGTGGTGGGATGTGCCACACCACTGGAGTGCCACAGTCAATGGCTACCAGCTCTTCAGAAGGGACGGGCAAGGAAGGAGAAGCAGCGGCACAGCCCTGTGTGTCAGAGAGTGTTTTGATTGTCTTGAGCTTAATGATGGTGACAAAAAGGTTGAGTACTTATGGGTGAGAATCAGGGGGAAGGCCAGGAAGGCAGGTACTCTGAGCTGAAAAGTAGGGGTGTGGAGCAAAATAAGGTCCTCATAATCCAAGAGGAGATGGTTGGTGACCTGCTGTTAGATAATGGCTGGACTCGATGATCCAAGCATTAAGTGAGCAGGCAGGAGATGGCAGGGGCAGTCTAACGCCCCTGAGGAAAGCTGGCAGAGAAAACTTTCTTCTCTTCTGTTACATTTAGTGTCACATTACCAAAAATAGTGAATTAGGACTTTATTTAGATAGAATTATTAATTGTCATGTGGGTCTGTAGCTCATTATGTCAGTGCATCCAATTATCTTCAATTCACAATCTAGTTGGCTTACAATGCATGATCGGGGGAAGGACTTCATATATCCTCAAATTCTCTTCTGAGATGTTTGTATTCCCCAGGCAAAGGTGACTTTAGAAAAGATTTGCTAAAATCTTGGCTGCTAAGAAAGTCACAGAGTGAAAGCTTCTTGGGAATGGCATTTCCCTCTTCTGCAAACCCGGCAGAGGCTTCTGAACAGGGTAAGCAGCATGCAAGGGTATTTCTACTCCTTCCTTGAGGAAAGCTAGATGCTGTTATCCACCTAACATCACAGCTGACAGTACAATGTTTGCCTTCTCATTAACTCATACTCACTATAACTTCCAGATCTTCTCCATGGCCTTTATGCCATTTCAGCTATTCCCACTTTGGGGTTAGAGTGCAGGGTTTTTCCTTATGCACTTGCATGACATTCTGTTCTCCTCACCCTCCACAAGACACTGGGTATAGTCTGGATGCTAATGCTGTTTGCAGCTCTCTCAGCTTGGTGTCTTCTGCAAATTTAACAAATGAGCTCTTTATTTCATCAGCAAGGTTGTGACTGGAATTTACACTGAAGGAACATCCAGCACTCGGTATTACCATGTCCATGACAGATCTCTGGGACATTCCCTCTGGAATATGCTCCAGTGTGCCAGCAGTCTGCTAATTATTCCCTTTTCTTGTTGAAGTGTTTTCAGATGGATATATTCCAACTGTATTTCCCTTACTTGCTCATGGGGATTCCACGTGCAAGTGTGACAAAAGTCTCCCCCAGGTCGTGACTCTTATTCCTTCTTCCCTAATCCACAAGGGCTGTTATTCTGTCATAGAAGGACATTAGGCTGGTTTAACACAATTTGTTCATGACAAATCCAATTTGTTCTTGCAGCTAGTTTGATTATTTGTTCCAAGAGTCTCTGGATATTGAGGTGCTGGAGTGGGGCCAGAGGAGAGTGATGAGACTGGGGAGCGGCTGGAGGGCAAGGCTGATGAAGAGAAGCTGAGGGAGCTGGGGGTGTTCAGCCTGGAGAGGAGGAGACTCGGGGGGAACCTTAGCACTCTCTGACTTGAAACTTTGAGCTATGTAATTAAAAAAAAAAAATCTAAGGCAATAGTTTAACATTTTGAAATTATTGTCAAGCATTTTACAATTTTGAAAAGCTTCAATAGAGTGACTTGGTGAAGGGCAGGTAGCCTTAAATAAAAACAACATCAGAACTGAATAAGGACTGCAAATCCCTCCTGTCTCTGACAAATATTTATGACTCTCAGTTGTTCAGGGGCAGTGTTGTTACAGAAGAAATAAACAGGTCACCTTTGCTGGTACTGACCAGACACTGTTGTCCAAATGGTGCAGGCAGTGATAGCAGGGATCAGAGGATCACAGGATGTCAGGGCTTGGAAGCGACCCAAATAGATCGAGTCCAACCCCCCTGCCAGAGCAGGACCATACAATCTAGCCCAGATCACAGAGGAACACATCCAGACAGGCCTTGAAAGTCTCCAGAGAAGGAGACTCTACAACCTCTCTGGGAAGCCTGTGCCAGTGCTCTGGGAGCCTTACAGTAAAGAAGTTCTCCCTTGTGTTGAGCTGGAACCTCCTGTGCTGCAGCTTCCATCCATTGCTCCTTGTCCTGTCCCAGGGAGCAGTGAGCAGAGCCTGTGTCCCCCCCTCCTGACCCCCAGCCCTCAGATATTTATAAACATTTATCAAATCCCCTCTCAATCTTCTCTTCTTCTCCAGACTAAACAGCCCCAGGTCCCTCAGCCTTTCCTCACCAGGCAGTGTTCAGTCCCCTCATCGTCCTCACAGCCCTCTGCTGGACTCTCTCCAGCAGATCCCTGTCTGTCTTAGATTGGGGAGCCTAAAACTGAATGCAGTACTCAAACCAGAAAAAGAGAACTTCCAACAGTCACACTAAGCCAAGGGAAACTGAGAAGGAAGGGAGAAAAGTGTGAGATAAAAAGTAAAAATACTAGGAATGAAACAAAAATCCCTGAAGTTCTCATGTCTTGGATCTTTGCTTCAGACTTGTGAGGAACAGCTGAGGGGGGCTGCAGCAGAGTTCATTTCTGTCCTAGCCAATTACAATTCCATTTTTGGTGAGCTCTAAGGTTCTACAGCTTCTTCTTTACTCTGCTCTCGTCAGACCCCACCTGGAGTACTGTGTGCAGTTCTGGAGCCCCCAATACAGGAAGGACATGGAACTGCTGGAGTGGGTCCAAAGGAGAGCCACGAAGATGCTCAGAGGGCTGCAGCAGCTCTGCTATGAGGACAGGCTGAGAGAGTTGGGGCTCTGCAGCCTGGAGAAGAGAAGGCTTCGAGGAGACCTTAGAGTGGCTTTCCAGTATCTGAAGGGAGCCTANTCCTTTTAGCTGAATCATGCAGTACAACCCCAGTATGTCTTATTTCCAGCTCTGCTTTCTGCAGCCACTGCTTTTACGGGACTTGGATGAGGTTTTGGTGATTCATGACACTTAAACTACTCGAGAGCACTTTTTCAATTGGAAAATTCCCTCCAAGTAAATGCATCATCAGCATGATTGTCCATGCATGAAGGAACTACAAGCACAACAATGAGCACCATCTTTTAAAACCTACACTTAAGCCAAGAAAAACAGTTATCATCAACTATTAAAAGGCCTTCCTTTTCAGTTCCCATGAATCCTTCATGGGAAACGTGGGTGATCCTTGTCTCTGCATCTCTTGTTCTGAGAATCCCAAATTGCAAATGAAAGGAAAAAACCCCAGACCACCCCAACCAATCTAATGCGCACGTTGGTTTAGAGCCCTTAACGTGATACACAGCAGCGTAAATTGTATCAGCCACAGCAGATTCAGCTACTACTGATTTAGCCTTATTCTTCCAGCAGTGCTTTTCAGGAAGAAGCCTACAAAACCGAGGCATCAAATACTCTTAGTGTTCTCTTTTGTGCTTTCAGAATGCTAAGTAGAAAGAAAATGCTACTCCACTCTTTCAAGGGCTAACGGAAGATGCTCTGGTATCTGCCAAGCACACTGTTGGATCTGAAGGATGTGTCAGGTACTTGGATGGAAACAGATGCCTGCATTTTTGACACTTATCTGAAGGAAAACACAGTGTCTGTGGGTTCTGTGTGTGCATGTCCCTCTGTGGCATTTTCACAGATGATTTGACAGTGGTGCTTCCTAAATAGTTCTGTTCCTAACAGTGTCAATGCAGCATTTCACTCTTAGTCCATCATGGCAGTGTGTGTTTATTTATTTATTCAATGAAATAGATTCCTATAATAAATTAAAGACAAGTCTGTCCACAGCTTTGCATGTTTTTGATACATAGGAAAACATAGACTGGTGGAAACAAGTGTAAAAGCTGCAAATCCCATTAAAGCTGCAAACAGTCACTGAAAACCTCTTGCTTGCTCTGGGCAGTCACTCAGATAACCTGCACTAACCACGACCACGAAGGCTATTTGGGAAGAGCTCACCCAGCCTAGTCCTGGATTTGTTCTCCATGACCAGCAGGGACTGGAGATGAGTCCAGCAGTTCTGGAGGTCAGAGGAACCTGGTGATTTCACAGCACAGTTGTGTAGTACAAATGTGAGAGCTCCTCAACAGAAGCTTCCCACCAGAATCACTTTTACCTGATGAAAACTGAGAGGCTGCATGCTCATGTTGTCCTTTGGGTGTGGTTTGAAGGTAACTGAGTACCTTGGGCGTGGAAGAAGTGTCCTGCCCTGCAAAGCGGACCTGTCTGGGGAGCTGCCAGCTGCTGTACAGCTTGCTAATCAAGGCTTGGAGGATTAAATCAGATACCAGCATCTCTTCTCTAGAATTTAAGCTACGCTACAGGCTGTGGCCTCGACTCTGTCTGTGACAGGCTGACAGCCACCTTGAGGCTGAAGTAGCAATCCAGATGTGGAAGACATCCAGCATGGGAGCTAGCACAACCACATGGAGACAGGAGCAAGCTCATGAGTGAAAGCCAGAGGTGAGCTAATGCCTGCAGAGTAGATAGAGCATCTGCACCAGTCTAGTCCTCCAGAAGCTTTGTTTGGTGAACTTGAACTGAAATATGGACTCTCCTACTAAAGGTGATGCAGATGTAGCCTTTGTGTTCTCAGGCTTGTCTATAAGCAGACTGCTTGCATGGTTTTCTCTCTGTTTCCATTACTAGTAGTGCGAAGAGCTTCCCATCAAAGCTGTCCCATAGCCTTTGGCATGTGACATCTCTGAGCCATGTGCTCCATTTTGATCTTCTAAAATGGCTGTAAGAAATTATTCACATAAACTGTGCCTACAGGCCACTGTGAGGATGAATTCAGTTCTTTACTTCCACATCTGCTTCCAGTGATCTGAAGATCAATCTGCCTACTCCATCCGCACTGCTCCTGACATTACAGCTGCTGCAGAAATCAGAACAAGCACATGCAGTGTCCTACTCCAACTCCTTACATCTTGATGATTCTATCTGTTTCCATCTTCTCTTCCTATTCTGGGCTTCCTGTGATCTTGAGATGCTTCTCATTTTTCTTTGGTTTTCAAATCATACAGACTCCTGCAGCAGATGGCTGCTGTTTCCAGATGCCTAACTAAGGGCACTTTCAGATTTTCAATCTCATGGACAGCACTCCCTGGAAGTCAGATACACAATATTTGGCTAAAAAAGTGGGGAGCAAACAGGAAGATAAGCAGGGATGCTGCCCACCAGGAGAGTTTCTGTATTGGGTTTGCATGGGTTTTGGTAGTGGGAGGGGGCCTGCAGGGATGGCTTCTGTAAGAAGCTGCTAGAAGCTTCCTCTATGTTCAACAGAGTCAATGCCGTTCAGCTCAAAGATGGACCCACTGCTGAGCCCATCAGTGGTGGAGGCAGCACCTCTGTAAAAACATATTTAAGAAGGAGATAAAAATAAATGTGAAAGTGCAGCTAGAGACAGCAGTGAGAACCTGTGAGAGAAGCAACTCTGCAGACACCAAGGTCAGTAAAGAAGGAAGGGGAAGAAGGTGTCTGGAGCAGAGATTCCTCTGCAGCCTGTGGTGATGACTGTGTGAGGGAGGCTGGCCCTCTGCAGCCCACTGAAGTCCATGGTGGAGCAGATGTCCACCTGCATCCCATGGAGGCCAAATGATCTTTTGTAGTACACACACCAGCATAAACTCAACCAGAAAAAGGGAATTCTGCCATAGCTGTCCGAGTCCAAGGGCTTCCCATAGCTACAGATGACTCATTCTCTACCTTAGGCTAACTCTGCTTTTTGAAACGTCCATGAAGCCCAAGATGGGCAACCTGAGGCAGTAATAATCTCAAGGGAGAGATAATCATGATGAGTGTAACAAATGTATACATCTTGACTCTTTTTTATTCCTCTTTTTTTATCTTTCCTGTCTTCCAGTGCTACAAACATAAAACTTTTTAACTCCTACAATGTAGTGCCTTTACTAGGCCAGGAGAAGCCCAGGCAGGCAAAGAAGGAAGGAGCAAAGGGGAGGAAGACAGAAAAAACCTGGGAAGCCATTGAAAAGGCTGGGGTGTATGATACTTGGTGTCTCTCCTGTTGGCCATCTGTCTTTTCACACCATGGATACACTTGAGAAATAACCAAATGGGACTTCTTTCTATCCAGTGTACTAATTGTCTTTGCAGCTAAAATACTTCTTTCTTCATCCCTGGTTTATAGTTAAATTCCTCTCCTTAATTGTTTTGGGTTTGGTGTTTGGTTTTACTGTTGGGTTTTTTAATAACAGTTGCTTGCAAGAATGTCCAAAGCAGGCTTAGTGACAAGGTTATGTTAGATGTTTTGCTGAGGAATCTCTTGGGATCCTTCCTGCATTCAGAGCAATCTGCAGAACTTTCTGTAAGGAGGGTGAAGTGAGCAATCAAAAGAGCCGGATAAGAGGCAAAGACGTTCTTTCCCAAGGATACCTCAATGAACAGCATGGAAACTGCTTTGTGCTTTATTGTCTTGTGACCACACAGTAAGCATTTAGACGTCATTACCTTCATTAAGCTAACTTTACTTACGATTAGCTCTAGAAATACACTAAGATCACATAGTTTACACAGACCTGGAAGTTTCCTACAGCGCACTGAAGGTATATTTTAAAGGAAAAGGCAATCCCGGTCCATCGAACGGCAGCTTCCGCGGGAGCTCCCTCCTGGACGGCTCGGGTCGGTGGTAAGGGATGGACACACTGCCCCCTTGTGGAGAGGAGCCTCAGCTAAGCCATGCCGCAACCCACCGGCGGCAGCAGGAGCAGGAGGGAACACTAGGAAGCTCGTTAAGATAGCATCCTGCCTTGCACCTTGTACAATACGCCATGGAGAGCCTCTTAACTGAAACTGGTTGGCCTGACAGACAATGGAGGGTAAAGGCTGAGCAACGTTGCATCGTTACTAGCACCACCAGTCCAGCTTGCCACAAAACTTAACTGCTGTAGGCAGCTGCAGCATTGCCCTCATTTGAAGAAAGCTATTTGGTGAAACAGCCTCAGAACAGAGCATGGGAGAAGGCTCCACAATAAAGTCAAATGCTTTTGATGTATCTATAACACAAGGTGCTGCTGCTGCTGCATGCATCTGCTAAACCTGTGCTAGCCCACCAATCTTCAGGACAGAGCACCAGCCTTGCCCTCACTCCTGCAGCTGCACTGGTGGAGAGACCAGAGCAAGACAGGTGCACAGCTGGCTGGAGATGCCTGCTCATTGCTGCAGATGTTAGATTATCCAGAAGTGTTACAGATTCCTCATTTGTGTCATCACTTACGATCCATGAGAACTACCAGGAGATGCTTCTTCACAATGACAGTGGTGGAACACTACAGCAGGTTGCCATGGGGAGTAGTTGAGGCCTCATCTTTGGAGATATTAAAGGTCAGGCTTGACAAGCCTTGGGGCAACCTGATCTAGTGGACGATGTCCCTGATCACTGCAGATGGGTTGGACTAGATAACCTTTGGAGGTCCCTTCCACCCCAAACCATTCTATGGTTCTATGCTAGACCCCCCATCAGATCTGGGATGACGAACAATAGCTTCAACATTCTGAATGAGGAAACAGAACTTTTCCCAGGGCTGCTGAGATAGCAGGGGATGGTTCTGAGGGGAAGTGTTCTAGGTTTATGAAGTCCAGTCCTTCCTCACTGAAGGTGGTTATAGCTTCCCTAACAAATTCACCTCGCTCTGCCTTTATTAAGATTTTTCTTCCACTTGCCTCAATTGCAGGATTTTTCTGAAATATCATTAGAAACCTCACAGTTCTTAGCTCTGTCATATTCATGGTCAGAGCATTCACTCTGAGAGTCCTGTAGGGTCATCTTGTTCCACTAACAGTCATGCATAAGTCCATTCAATACACAGCCTTTCTCTGTGCCTAATGGAAGCACGTTGATGCCTTCTTTGGTGGTATGGGGCTTTCACACGGTTACATCTCAAAGGTCACTCCTGAAAAGAGTATCTCAGTAGTTTATTTTATCACTCATTCCCTCCTAATCATTTGTTAGAATTATTTAAGTTGGAAAAAAAACCCTTGAAGTCCAACCATTAACCCAGCACTTCCAAGTCCACCACTAAACCATATCCCTCAGCACCACATCTACTTTCAAATCCCTCTAGGGATAATGACTCCACCACTTGCCTGGGCAGCCTGTTGCAGTGTTTGATAATTCATTCAGTGGAGAATTTTATTCCCAGTGCTAAGCAGCCCGGTATTGGCAAGTTGGAGTATACACAGGTGAGTGGTTCAGAGTGGGGTGATGGGGAAATAGCCTCAAGTAGTATAGGCTTGATATTAGGAGGAAGTTCTTCACAGAGAGTGCTTTGCCATTGGAATGGGCTGTCCAGGGAGGTGGTGGAGTCGCTGTCCCTGGAGGTGTTCAAAAAAAGACTGGATGAGGCAATTAGTGCTATGGTCTAGTTGATTGGATAGGACTGGCAGATAGATTGGACTGGATGATCTTGAAGGTCTCTTCCAGCTGGGTTGATTCTGTGATTCTATAATACTTGGCCTTTGATATGCAGATATCCCAAACAGTGCTAGGTGGGTGTCATAAATTGTCCTCCACATGTTACATCTACTGCTCTATGATAGGTGAACTGATGAGGAGCTGCTTGAAGGATTGAAAATGAACATGTTAAACCTATTACAGGTCTAGATAGATGCAAACATTTGGAAATGTGTCTCACCACTTTTAATTCAAAGATACCGCATGCCTGAGTTTATGACACAGGATGAGTTCAGAATGCACACCGGCAAAGGGGCAAGAACCTTTTCATCTAGACCGTGTGGGATTCTAGCAAAACCATCCAGGCACACATGCAGCAAGTCTACACTGCAGATAGACATTGTCTTGTGTATTGCAGCTGACATTGCTTGACAGATGAGAACGAAAATGAAAAAGAGGAAATTCTTAAAACCCATATCCTCTGTCTGCATCTTTAAGGCTAGGGGTTGATGAGAAACCAGACTGTTTATTTCTGTACTTCATGGGGGAAGGTTTATGCAGTTGTGAAAGTTCCCTCTTTCCTCCCCAGTGATGCAACCTCATGAAAAAACCGCACATTCTTGTATAATTTCATAATCCTAATTCAGAGCACTGTCTCAAAGACAGCATGTGTAAGCCAGCACAGGACCTCTAAGGAGTCTGATGTGGCCCCGCTGCACAGTTCGGCACGGCCAAGGACCCTGTGCACAAGCAGCTGTCATCCGAAGCAGCTGTCAGTCCTCTGAAGCAGCTGCCAGACATGTGAGCGCAGCCCCTGACCGCTCAGGGAGCACAGAGGTACAGCCCGGAAAGGCTGGGTCAGCAGAGCCAGCATTAGCATAGCGGACACGGGCACGGAGACAGCTGTGGGAGCGCTGCAGGGCACAGCACCGGCGGACGGCACAGCATTGCCTCATGCCCACCATTCTGCTCCCAGACTTTGATCGTTTTAAGAATTAAATCACTTAGAGCTTGGTCAGTTTGACTTTCCCACTGCACGTGTGCAGATTTGGCTGCTGTAAGGGCGGCAGTGTTCAGTCAGAGGGTAGACGCAGCAAGCCGTTAGATGCTTTATTCTTCAAACGCGCTCCCAACAGCGGGCGGAGGCCCTGCGCAGCCCTTCGCGCCCGCAGCAGCATCCGGGCTCGGTGCCGCGAGTCCCACCGGTGCGAGGCAGCGGGCGGGAGATGGCGTCCCACCCCGCTCTCCGTCCTGGCCCCGCCGCCAGGCCTCCCCACGCCGCGGGCGGGGCCGGAGACTGCTTCCCGCAGCAGGGCGGCCCGTGGCCCCCGCTCCGCCCCGCCCGGGCCTGGCATGGCCTGCCCCGGCCCGGTCGGCATTCTGCACCCTCCATGGCGGGGCTGAGGCAGGGGCACGGGGACGGTGGTGTGGGCAGGCCGCCGCTGCTGGTGAAAATCGTGATGGCCGGGGAGTCCTGCGTGGGGAAGACCTCCATCGTGCGGAGGTACACGGAGCCCAGCTGGCCGCCTGCCGGGGCTCCCAACTCCTCCTACTTGGCCACGATCGGTGAGTGACCGCGGCTGGCCCTCGGGCAGCTGGCTCTGCCGGCACCCTCCCGCGCCCCCGGGCCGGCACCTGCCCGTGCCCCCCAGGCACACCCTCCGCCGCCCTGCCGTCCTTCAGCACCCGTGTCCCCGCTGCCGTCCCGCGAAGCCAGGCCCCGCCGGCCGGTGGCTGTGCGTGCACGCCGCTGTCCGCCGCACGCCCCGCGGGCCTGGCGTGCGTCCCAGAGGGCTGGCGTCCGTTCCCCGTCCCTTGTTCGCGGCTGCGACTCCCGCCCACAGGCCGCGGGTGCTCCCTTCGGACACGGCCCTCCGGGCACCGGCAGCTCGGCATTGCCTGCCGCGCAGGTGTCGGGGCTCCCTCTGTGCCCAGCCACGTCCTGCAGCTCAGACCTTTGCAGCGTCTTGCCGGGGTGTCAGAAAGCATGTCCCCTGGCTCCAGAACTTCTGTGCTGGCTGTTGCCCTCTTTCCCGATAGCCTGAGACATTTGGAACCTAATCTTTCTTTACACTTGCGCATGCAATTTGTTTCTTACTGTTCCTTATTGCCCACGGCTGCAGGTGCAGGCTCTGTTGCTGTACCCCTGTGTGGGTGCACGGAAAATCAGAGCTGTCAGGTGCCAGTAAGATGCTTAATTCCTCCATCTTTCGTGCTAGAAAGGGATTTATCTGCGATAATTTCAGTGATATGAAGTCAAAATACTTTGTAGGTAGCCATGTGCATGATGGAGCCATTGCTGTGATGGAGATAATCAGCCCTGCCAGGCGAAGGCAGTTTTGGGCTGCTCCAGCAGCTGCCTTCCCTAGCTCCTCTGCAAGTTGGGGGTCATGAGAAGCTCCAGCTGCTGTGGGGAACAGCAAGCTGACTGTCCACATGCTGACAGCCTGGTCATCAGCATGAAAATGTGTAACGTGGATGTGGTGGTTTGGTTTGCTGTGGAGATTTTCCAGTTTCTGGTTGGTAAACTTTTGCTTTTAGAAGTTTGCATATGTGTAAGAATGTATTCACTTAGATCTCTCTATATATCTATGGATATGATTTCCTGTGCCCTTGAAGAGAAAGAAATGATGTTTGCTTACATTTCAGACATGTGTGGCTCTTTTATACATTTAAGTTGCCTTAAACAAATAACATTTAGTAGCTGTGGCAGCAGTTGGTCCAGGGAACACGTAATGTATGTGGGATGCCTTGACCTGCATACATGAGAATGGCTGAATTTAAGTCACTTTGTATTTTCTTGCCCATTCTTGCAAAGCATCTTCTGAAACCGCTATGAACCAAAAGGGGAGGACCCAGCTAGCAGTGAAGGCCTGAAATTGATCCATTTGACAGGGAACTTACTACCAGGCTAAGCAAGGAGACTCAAGGAATGACCATGGAGATAAACATCAGCCTTGTTGATGCGTTTTATGTTGCAACATAGATTCCTGGCTGTGAGGTTACTCTTTTGTGACACACTTTCTTTTCATAGAATCATAGAATCAACCAGGTTGGAAGAGACTTTGAAGATTTAATTCAGTCCATGGCAGAGTCAAAAAGTCTTGCATGGTGGTGATATTAAATATATAATTTCCAAGTTGTGGGTTGAAATAACACTAAAGATGAAAGGGGTTTGTGAAAGCCCTGGGCTGAGATTAATCTTATTAGTTTTATTAGTGTTACTGAAACCTATTTTTGAGAGATTTAAAAACTTCTTAGTTGCTTGTCTGAAATGTAACCAAATCATCCACATGTGATATTTTTTACCTGAAGGGGGTTTTAGAGTTATTTCTGAAATGCTGTGTTCCAGCTCATTCCATCTTAGGAGGTATATTAGAGCTTAGACTTTTAGAATGAATATGACTGTGAATGGTGGCTTCTGGAAGAGTAGTGCTGGGAGTGGAAGTTCCCTTTTTCTTGAACAGCTACAGCTGAAAGCATGGCCTGTAGTGGTGTCAAGAGAGAACCACAGTGTGATGCTTCTTCTGTTCATGATGGCTTCTCCCTCTTTGGCACCATCAAAACAAGTAACTGTTTTCATGCAGATGCCTGTTTCATACAAGCTCAGTCAAATGATCCCTATCTGTCATGCAGCCTGTTGAATGCTCCCCTGATGTTAGTTGATTGTAATTTGAGTAGAGGGAGGATTACCCAGGCTGTGCAGGCTCTCAGCTGTTCAAACTCCCTGACCAAATCATGTGCCACCATATTCCTTAGTGGCAAAGGGTTGTAGGCATGGGATTGAAAAGGTTGTTCAGCATCTCATTCTTCTGTTGCCATGTATCACATGTTTCAGTTACTAGGCAAAATCCCAGTGTTACTGCAGCGAGGGGAACATCTTGTTACAGGCTCTGGTAGCAGTGAACTTTTCTAAGATGCAGTAAATTTTCATTGGAAGCTTTTTATGCAGCACTTCAGACCCTCAAGGCTGGACGCTCTTCCTCTTCTGCAGTTAGACAGTTTGGGTAAATTATAAGCAGTTGCAGTTTCCTAATTAAACTTATCTGCATCATAAGGCAGATGCATTGTGTTATGAACAGACTATAAAGAATAAATGTTTTTGTTTAAACAATGGCATTGCATATAAAGCCATAGAGAAAATGTATGAACAAAACCCCCTTTTGTATGCCAAGTGATCAGGGTTGTGATCTCACCGGGTGTGAGGATGATATCTTGCTGTATGAGGTGGCTGTGGGCTTGCAGCACACCTCTCTGTGAGAAACACTTCTGCAGAGGTGTGAGTACAACCAAATCTGTCACAGTTGAAACTGGTGCCATTCCCTCTTTAGGATTAAAAGAAATCCAATAATTTAATTTTGAATTTTTTCCCTCAAAAAGAAACTTTTGTTTTTAAAACCTATATATAAGAAAAAAGATTTATTAAGAGTGAAGTTGCAAACTCAGGTGATTTATGCATTTGTTTCTAATGTGCAATGGAAAAGAGAACCAGCTGCGAAGCCTGTGTGGACTCCCTGATACTCATTTTAGAAGGAAATTGTGTTAATCAATAAAAATCAACCACAGTGAAGGTAAACATGTCCTACGAGTAGTAATCCACATCTTTAGTGTTTTATTGTGTTTTATTTCTGCAAGGCTGGATGGTTTTGGTCACCTTGATTTTTCCTAACAAACCATCTCGCCCCATGAGTTGGTTTTCTTACCAGAACAGCAATGATCACTGACTCCTCAAACACCACTCTGCTTAGATAATCCTCGACATGGTCTAGCCTTGAGCTCTGTGGTAAAGGGTTGGACTTGATGATCTGTGAGGTCTCTTCCAACCCTGATGATACTGTGACATGTACAGGAAGAATCTGATTGAAGTAATGCATCAACATCTAGTAGGGGTTAAGTATAGGTAGGAGTAATATGGTGGAAACTTAACCCACAACACCTCACTGGGCACAGCCTGGGCACAGGGGTTGATACCAACTGCTTCCCTGCTTTGAGAACTGAAGATGCTGTATGACAGAAAGGACTTGGATGTGCACTACCCCACCCTCTGTCCATGCTGTCACTGTTGCATCCTGGTTAGCTGCTCAAAGGTGCATCTTCTCTGAAGAGACTTATTTTTCTGAGCCTTTTATACCAGGAACTTGCCATTAGGGTGAATCTGCCACTCCAGCTTGTATTGGGATGAAAAGTGTGCTGTAATTTTCTAGGCCAGCTGCGAAAGAGGACTTTTGCAGATGGCCAAAGGTTGTTTTACAGACACTGGGGGAATTCACAGCTGAATTTCCCTGTGGCTGACTATTTTAATGCTTTCTTTCGACCTAATTACATTTAAGGTGTCTCAATCCCAATGTGGACATATTTATCATTTGGACTATACAGTAAAAAATATTAATCTCATGGTTATAAAACTTGGAAATAACTATTAGAATTTGAACTTGTACCCAGCACACCCCTTCTTGGGTTTTATTTGACAGCTTAAAAGAAGCAGGTACAAGCTGTTGCATTCAAATAACATTTATCTCAAGAGCAGTAATCAATGCTTGCTTTGTTGTGTTGACCACATTGTATTATACATGGCTCTAAAAACATCTGAAATCTGTGAGCTGTCTTTGGCATTGTATTTCTCATTTTTCTTTTCTGTCTCCCCAATTTGCTAAGTTTGCTGGAAATTTCATATAAAGACATGAACAATTCATGCATGCAGAACATATTGACTTCTGGTTTTCACTAACATTCATTGACCTTTTAGGTCAATAAATTTTGAAGTTGACTTAAGAAGTCAATAAGCCTTATTTTAATTTAGATTAAGTTTGAGTCTGATTCAGCACTCTGCTTCCCTTTTTAGAAATAATAATAATAAAAGCTTATAGCAATTTATTATTAAAATTTATGTCAACTAAAAACCTGTTTCCTGTAGGTCTGGGAATCTCTGGCTGGACTATAATTCTTTTGCTGCGTTCCCAACACGGCATTTGAAAGTGACATTCCAGCTTCCCTCTGTCCCTTTCAGCTGCTCCAACATCAATTGTAGAACAGTGATACAGATAATTAAACAAAAGCATGTGAATTTCAGGAGCAAGTGTTTTCCATCACGTTGGAATTTCACCTTACATGAGTAAATTTGACTTAAATTACATTTTCATCTGACATTATTAATTCCATCAAGGAAGCTTTGTGTAATATTAATTACAGATACCAATTATATTATCTCATCTTTCCTTTCCATTGGAGCTTCAACAAAAATTCATCAAGAGGAAGACATGATTATCATAATAATTTTGAAAGTCCACCTAAACTCTTTTACCACATTCAGACAAAAATGTTAATAGCATTGGGAGTGTACTTGTCAAAAGTTTTGTGCACAGCAAAAGGGAAGAGACCTTCTGGATCTGTTCCTGTGTGACTTGCACTAGATTATGGTTCTGCTCTGGCAGGGGGGTTGGACTCGATCTCCGGAGGTCCCTTCCGACCCCTAACATCATGGGAACGTTTCCTGTACATTTTAGGTTTGTTGCCACGGATGCTTTCCTTGGATGAAGTAATAAGGCAGACAGGTTCTTATTTCAGTGCAGTTGTATCAGTGTAAGATGTTTGTATGTTTTCAGTGTTCAATTCTTTCAAGTGACATTGCCACTGGTGAAAAAAAAACACTCTGTAATATGCTAAGTAGGCATATTTTGACCTCAAGGAATTTTACCCATGCACTATGGCCAGCTGTTGCAATGGCACCTACAGTTCACTTCATACAATTGACAAAAGCAGCCAGTGATTTTCAGTGGAGGGCAAAGAAAACAAGCAGAGAACTTGTCAAAACAGTAGTTCAGATTTCAGCAATCAAGTAATTGGGGGGGGGGAAATGGCTGTGAGGAAACATGTCAGTCTGAGATAGAATTTGCCACCTAGTTGCTAATAATAACATTGGAACTTCAACAACTCATAAGACATTTATATACATCATTACCACATTTGAAGTACTAATTTGACAATACATCAGAAGAAAACACTCTGAAGGAAGGTATCTTTAAGGAAAGATCTGCTGTGTATGTAGGAGTGATGTTCTGCACTGATTTCAAGTGCTAGTGTCTGATTGTTTTTTATACTCTGGGGTGCACAGTGGTTAAGGCTGTAGAGACAGCCCTCTCCATTTTCAATGGAATCCAGTGTGTATTTGTCTTTGCTTTTAATTAGTACAGCTAATTTCTGTTCCTGTTCATGTAGATATTTTTTTCCTAGGGATTTGGAAGGACTGAAAGCTGGTGTTGCACATGCAGCAGCTCTGTAAGCATTTCTGCCTCCCCGTTCATAGCTGTCACACTGTTGTGATGGGACTGGCAACAGCAGAAATCATCAAGTATTGTTGTGCACAGGGCATGAAACTCCTCTTGTGTCACTTGCCTCTTCATGGAAACACCTACATGTAGTTCAAGAGTATCTGCACCTCTGTGTTGACCTGAACCTCCATTGCTTTGTATCATACTGCTGTAACGTATTGGCACGTAGCTATTTTCACCATTCAACAGTATCCTATCCCAGCCTCCATTTGAATGTATCTGGTCGGTTTGTTATCCTTTGTTTGATATAGTCACTTCTCACTTTCTGCTCAAAACTGCATGATACCAAGAGATAAGAAACAATCTTCACAGGGAATCCATGTTATTATGAGAAATGTTACAGATTTTCTTCTTTCTTCTAGGCATTGATTTTAAAGTAAAGGCAATAACATTTAATGATACAAGAGTGAAACTTCAAATATGGTAAGTTTTAATTTATATCACAAATGAGAGCCAACTAAAGTACATCAGAGCATGAAAAATCTCATCTGCTTTTAATTGTCTGTCTTCCTAAAGTGCAGATTTTCCTACTAGGTCATTTAAAAAATTTGAATTTGGCCTAGGGGAGCATATTTTTTTTGCACCAAGTAAGTTAAAAAGAGGGTTGTTGCTAGATTGTTTTAACAATAAAACTTGCAGCATACAAAGAGTACAGATCTGTGATCCATATGAAGTAGATTTAACTGTGTGGGAACACTGAGGAAAATGACAAAGCATCCCTGTGCTTTATGGCATTTGCCCCAAACCTACCTTCCATGTAAACCAGTTTGCTGTTTGTGTCCCACTACACAAAGGGATGTCACCTGACTCATACACTGCTTGAAACTCCATATTCTTTTGTCACCTGAGCTATACTGGGTTTAGTTATACAATTATAGAATGGCTTAGGTCGGAAGAGACTTAGAGATCATCTGCTCCAACCTCCCCCACCTTGGGCAGGGATGCTTCTCAACTAGACACAGCTACTCAAGGCTTCATTCAGCCTGGCCTTGAACATCCCCAGGGAGAAGGCATACACAGCCTCCCTGGGCAGCCTGTTGCAGAGTCTCACCACCCTCATGCTGAAGAACTTCTTGCTAAGACCCAGTCTAACCCTACTGTACCTCAGCTTAAAACTATTCCCTTTTTCCTATTGCTAGACACCCTTATGGGAAGTCCCTCCCCAGCCTTCCTGTAGGATCTCTTCAGATGTTGGAAGGCATCTATAAGGCCCTCCCAGAGTCTTCTCTAGCTTGAACAACCTCAGGTCCCTTAGTCTATCCTTATAGCAGAGGTGTTCCATCCCTTGGACCATCTTTGTGGCCCTCCTCTGGACTGGCTGCAGCAGCTGCTTTAAAAGAAACAGTAATGGGCTTGAAGTTGCACTCAGAGTTCAGAACAATTCCAGTGTCTTTCTTTCACTGCTATATCTGTCACCCAGATTTTCTCTCATCCTTGTATTCCCTGTGTCTTTTCTTTTCTTTGGATTGCTACACCATTTGAAATTTGGACAATACTCCTTAAAATTAAAGGTTATTTTATCGAGTGCTGTGCTGTTTGTTTTGTGTCTGTGATTTCTCATCATTTCTTTCAGGGATACTGCTGGTCAGGAACGATTCCATACACTGAGCACCAGCTATTTTCGTGGTGCACAAGGCTTTGTTCTTGTGTATGACATCACAAATCTGGACAGTTTTCGAAGTATAACCAGCTGGATGAAAGACATCTATGAGGTAAATCTATCAAACAGTGGTTGGTCTCTTACTGAAGGTAGTTAACAAGTTGTTGCTGTTAATATTTTAGATGACTGCATGAGATTTATTCTTGTTCCATGAGCTGTGTGTTTTTAACCAGAATTTCTTGCCTTTAACTCAGCTTGCAGTAGGAGAGTGGGATTGCTGTTAGATGAAACTGGAATACAGTGTAGATTACCCAGGACAAGCCCATGGTGCTGCAGGAGTGTTTTCTGAAGTACTTTTAGAACACAGCTTCTGGTTTGGTTGCAAGTATGCTGAAGTATAGTTGTCCCTGGTGTGCCTTCCACAAGCCAGTCTCCATGTCCCAAGATTTTAATTGACTTCCATATCAAAATTCCATATCACAACCAGTGATTTCCCTTGCCTAATTCATTACTTTTAGTGTATTTACCTCATCCTAAGAATCAAAAGAAACAACTCAATTAAAGATCCTCTTTGTCTTTGCTGAATCTTGCCTTTGAGAGGGGGTTTCAAGAGGGAGGAACTGGGGGAGTAGAAGGAGAATCCCTTTCTGCTGATGGTGAGCTGTTGGGCATCAGCATGTGGTACTGCAGCCAGAAACATATCTTTTGATGTGACATAGGAAGTGATTCAGCAGCATGTGGCTTCCAGACAGGGAGTGTGTTCCCACCTCCCTTCCTGTTCCTGAACACTCCCTCCCACTCTGCAGCTTCTAGAATTTTTCAGAGCTGTCTGAGGTTCCCTTTTCTTTCTAATGTGATAAAAAACTAACCTAGCAAAACCAGTTGGATGGTTTTCTGCTCCATCAGTGGGTTCAAGAGGTTCATGGAAAAGTCTTGACAGTTAGTGAAGTTGACATAGAGTAAACATGCAGAAGTAGGAAGGTCAGGAGAAGAACCGCTGGGGGAACTGGAGGGAGGAACCAAGGAGGGAGAAGGAGACAAACCCCTGGCCATCTGGTCATTCAGCTGCCTGTAACCCTCCACCTGATTGTCAATTGCTAAGAGAGAGCACATCAAGAGAGACCTTATGTAGTGGAAGCTTTAGAATAGAATAGTATGGCAGTAGGTTTACTGTTATCTGAAACTGCTGATGTAGGTGATCCATGGATATCCATTTATAGGTATCTAGATATGCATACATCTATCTCTGTGTGTGAATTCATGTATCAAATACTGATCTGTCTTCCCACTGCCTACAAAGGGACCATTTTGCCCTGTCATCTTGAATTAGATCAGCAGGATGGTTGATTCAGTGGGCTATAAAGCACAACCATAAACACAAAGAAATGATCAAGAGTGTATGGTGGAGAGAGGCTGGAAGGAAGAGTGGGAAGGACCTATGCAGGCTCAAATCTGCTCCAGTCAATAAGGAAACAACACCTGCATCAGCCTGCATTTGGTTCATGATACTTCAAAGCTTGAGCATACTCAAATTATTAATATTTAGGTTGTTTAGTCTTAACCCCTGAAGGGATTTTGTAATTTAAAATGGAAAAAAAAAAAAAAAAAAAGGAACCCCCTCTCAATTTGAAACAATTTCTGGGAATGTAAATTGCATGATGGATTGTAGCAATCTGAGAATTAGCAATTAGTGAGAGTTGCAATAGAGCTAGATAATAGTAAAAAATTTAATTTAGTCCTAGTGGGATATCAATTTCTGAAGTGTCTTGGTGAAAATATATGGAGCCATTCATTGCAAAAGAAATGTTTTTAAGCAGTAACTGTTAAAACACAGGGCATTTCATGAGAATTAATTGCTTGGTGGAGGTTGAGGACATTGCCTGCATTTACTTTGGTCTCTGAATGCAAACCAGTATTTAATTCCCCACATATGCCCAGTAAAGTGGCTGTTCCTACAACAGCTTTTGAATATGTAAGTGTAGAAAAATGAAAGACAACTTGAAAAGGGAAACAAACAGAGGTGCCATGAAACACCAGACCAACAGGCAATGCAAAGCTTCCACCTGGACCAATCAAAAGATTCTTTGAGACAATTCAGTCATTACATTTGCATTTCTTAGTCCTTTGTAGGGATTTTAAACAAAGTTTTAAAGCACCTTCTCAGTCTGCTAAGCAACAACAGTTGAAAATGACAATCTGAGCAATTTAGCATTCCTAAAAAGTCCATTGATTTTTAGAAGACCAAACCAGGCAGATCACCAGTAATGTGCTCACTGTATTTCAATTATTTTAAGCATACAGCAACTTCCCTATTAAAAATGAATCCTTGTTCAAGACATAAATCTGCTGCCCTGTCTGTATGCTTGTAAAATTTGGCTTTGTAACTGGAGGACACTAAGTAGCGTGGCTGCACTTTAGAAGGCTTGCTAGAAAAACACACTCACTGATTAATTAATATCTTAGGACATTATTGGCAAATCCTGTACAGGTATATTGGATTTGTAATGCGCTCATTAGGAGCGTGATAATTGCAGGGAAATTACTTTAGAACCTGAAACCATTCTTTATTTGTAGGATTGTCAGCAATATCCAGCTTAAGGTGCTTCTCCTGTCTGCTGATGTGGGTTTTAGCTGTTGTATATGTGGCTGTTCTGAAAGGCAGAGTCTGTTTGGTCTTTAAGAATTAAATGCAGGTAGCAGTGTACCAAATCCATTTGCAGAAACCAGTGCTCTCCAGGATGTTTTGAACAAGATTCTGTGATGGTTTGGGTGTTACCTGCCTCCCCACACTGAAGAAAATCACCCAGACTAGACTCAGCTGAGCTGGAAATCAGAATGAAGCTTTATATTTACAGCTTAGCACAAAACACAAGCAGGTATTTACAATCTATACAGCTATAGACAGAAATATGCCAGTTAAAAAGTGATACAGAAACACAACAGCCCTCCCAGAAACCAGAGTCCCCAGGAGGGGTTCTCAACCACCCTTCCACCTCTCTGCCTTATCCTAGACTTTGCCTTACATTCAAGGTGTGTTTGGAGAATCAGCCAGGGGCGTTAGGAAGCAGAAGGATTAGTTACACAGAGAGCAGGTTAGAGAGAGAAGGGAGGCAGCCAAAAGGCCAAAGAGCAACTCCCTTATCTATATTTGTGTTCTTGTTTTTATACATCTCAGCAAGCCTATAAGTAAAGTAGACATCAGCATTGTTTCCTTTTCACAGCCTATAATCCAATTCCTCTCAGTAAAATATTCTAGCTAACTTCAAACCAGCACAGATTCCAACAATAGGGGCAAAAAGTTTCTCACATTAGATCATTCAGATGCTCAAACAGCTGCCCAAAGGGGCTCTGAAGAGACTTAAAACCCAGTTGAGCAGGGTCTTGAGTAGCCTGACCTGACTTTTAAATTGGTCCTTCTGCGAGCAGAGCTTCAGACCAGGTCACTTCCAGAAATCCTTGCCAGCTTAAATCATTCTGTGACTTGCACATGGCATCTGGGTCTCCAAAAACTCTTGACATAAACGGTAGGCCCTAGTTTTCTTTGAACTACAGCAGACTGGTTTTCATTGTGCTGGAGTGGCATAAAGATCATTCCTAATGATTATCTGCTAACAGTTCTCTGCTAGCACAGAATTTTCTGCATGGGGAAGACAGATTAATTTTCTCAGGCAGTAGCAAGCCTTGGGGACATAATTTAGTGTTCTTGGATTCTGTTAGCTTTCTATTTGTGCCGTGTGAAAGAAGTGACTCCTCAACTAGGACATGAAATGCGTGGCTGTGTTGGTTGGGTCACTGCTGTTTTTCCTTAGTGCCCTCTTCTGGGTATGTGCATTAGATGCATCTGAGAGTTTGGAACCTGGCCTGGCATTCAGTGTTTCTGCATCATATGTAAATAAAAGCATCACAGCAAAATGCTTTCCAGAGTTATTTTCAAACTTATTTCAAACTCCTCTGAGTTTTGCTTATGGGGATGGTAAAGCTCGGTGCCAGAAGCATCAAACTGTTCCAGTTCATGATGGGTTTGTTGTTATGACTCGGATTAGAACTGAAAAGTCTTGTTCTTGTCACTCTGCTAAATTAGTTTCTGTTTAGTCCTAGACAAGTTTGAGAATGAATTGATTTATATCTAATCAAGTCTAAGTGTGCTAATAGACAAGTTCTGTCATTTGGACAATTCTGTTGAGGTTCTTGAAACCTTATTTGTAACCGAGGTCATTGTGTGGCAGAAAAATAGATGGAAAGAGGCATATGTATAGGAATTGTAATATGAACACTGCCTGTGTGGTCATGGGGACAGTGCCCTCCTAACAAAATATTCATCACTAATACAAAGGATCAGCCTCTGGTGTCATTGTCTGGGGAGCAGGAGGAGGAAACTTCCCACCTGCATGTCCTTGCTCAGCTCTGCTGCATGCCCATGCATATTTCTGTCTCCTTTGCAGAGCTGAAAAATTACATTAATGCTACATTTCTTCATGGAACACAAACCAGTTAAGCATTACCTTAGCACATTTATCAGATCTGGGTTCTTTTTGCTGTTTCAACCTGCAAACAAACTTCTGTTTCCTTTTCAACCCTGGGAACGTTCAAAACCAGCTTAGATGGAGCCTTGAACACATGGTCAGACTTCTTGCCTGCTCCTATTGACCTATTTCATTTTAAGGCTTCAATATAATCAGGTTTCCAAATCTAAAATGGACATCATTTGGTGTATGGTCTTAAGTTTCTCCAAGTGAGAAGCTGCAAGATACAGTCTTTAAATAAAGGAGTATTTGCAGTGCTTTGGTGATGGAGTTGTTTAGTCTGCAGAAGAGGGGGCTGAGGGGAGACCTCATTGCTCTATACAACTAGATATTAGGAAGAAATTATTCACAGCAAGAGTGATTGGCCATTGGAATGGGCTGCCCACATCCGTGGAAGTGTTTAGAAAGAGACTGGATGTGGCACTTTGTGCCGTGATTTAGTTGATTAGATAATGTTGGGTGATAGGTTGGACTTGATGGTCTTGAAGGTCTTTTCCAACATGACTGATTCAGTGAACTCCCTGAAAAGAGGATGGAGTGAGATGTGGGTTGGTCTCTTCTCGCTAGTATCAGGTGATAGGATGAGAGAAAATGACTTGAAATTGTGCCAGGGGAGGTTTAAGTTGTACATTAGGCAAAGTGTCTTTACTGCAAGAGCGGTCAGGCATTGGTACAGGCTGTCCAGAGAGGTGGTGGAGTCACCATCCCTGGAGCTGTTCAAGAAACGTGTGGACATGGTATTTGAGGACATGATGGTGTTAGGTTGATGGTTGGACTTGATCTTAAGAGATCTTTTCCAAGCAAAACAATTCTATGATTCTTAAGATCCAGTCAAAGTAGAATCCATATTGCACTGCATTCATGTAGAAATAATAGTTATTTGCTGAAATAAATACTTACTGCCCTGTCTAACCTCCTTTAAATGTTCTTATTGTTTGAAGCTGTTTAGGAGGAAGACTCCTACTGCAAAAATGTTTGCACAGCAGTTCATTTGCAGGCTGGGTTTCATGGCTTTCTGCAGAAAGTGTGCTGGCTCTTCCCCTTGACCTTTTATTTCAGAGGAAAGTCAAATACCGCTTTTAGAACCATCAGCTACACAGAGACTGAAAAAGTTGGTTATGTGATGAGATTAAATTGTCTGTTTACCCTATTTTAGGGACTGATGTATGTAATTTTATGTAGGAAAACCATTGACCTTAATGAGTAAAGCTTCAGTGCCTTCTGAAACAGCCAACATTTTGGTCTATTAATCCAGGTTAGATTGATTCATTATTTTAGGCCTGTACTTTGTACTCTTACGATGAGCTTACTTCATTTTAATACTACATTATCTTGAACATCAGCTGTGGGTATAAAATGAGATTAGCTGACTCTAAAATGAGAGTGGATTAAAAAAAAATGAAATTGTGCTCCTTAATAATAAATTGTGCCTACTGCAGTACTCCTCAGATGAAGGAACTTAGTTGTAAGAGTGCAAATAGACTAAAAATAATGACTCTCTCAGCCTTTAAAAAATAAAGGCTTTTCTTTGTGGGTTTTTTTGAAGGGAGGGACCTGTGTCTGAGGCCACATCCCTGGAGACACTCAAGATCAGACTTGATATGGCCCTGGGCAGCACAATCTAGTTGGAGATGTCCCTGCTGAGTGCAGGGAGGTTGGACAAGATGACCTTTGAGGGGCCAATCTGTGAATCTGTGTTTGTGCACACAGGTGTAAGCTATGGGCAAGATGTTAGTCTGTGCCTGGTTTTGTCTTATGGCAAAGCTATAAAATGTAACATTTTGATCAGAGATTTCATCTGCATCCTTGCAGAGAGGTCTGCAGCCTGACCCCAGGCTTTCTGAGTCATCAGAGAAGCTGTGAGCATGTACTTTCAGAATATAAGCCATGAGATCAGACCACATTAGCTTTTAATTGCCTCTGGATTGAGACCCCCAGGTTCCTCCATTTAAGCATCGAAAGTGATTTTAAATGCTCTGATTTTCACAACAAATGTCAGCCTTCCAATTCTACATGCTGGTGGAGAAGTGTTCTTTTTCCTTGTCGTTATTCCACTCATGTATAGTCACAATGGCTTATCTTAAAATAACACTGATGTAAAGCACCCAGTGCATTTTGGAGTCATCATGTTCGTAACTGGATTAGTGGAGCGAAGGATGGAGACAAGGTCAAAAGCTGGATTTTTCTTCCTTTTGAAATCAATGAGGTTTTTAAATTTTACTTCATTAAAAATCTATTGCTGCCTTCTAAGTGTCTTGGAGTAATCAAACTTTTATGTTGAGTTTGAATACTTTGAATGTAATTTTACTGTCTGTGTGCAAAAGTGAAGCACAGAGAGGTGCTCTTTCAGGTGCAGCAAATTCCTTCCCTTTTTTACTTGAGTGCTAGATGTAGACCAGACTAAATTGCTAATCCATGAACCCATTACTTTAGGAAGGGCAGCATCTGTGAATTTGGGGCATTTCCAGTCACTTTTAAAGCCTCAAGATGGAGCATTCATCAGGAGATGGTGCCCATGCACCATATACTTTATATCTTATGAAAGAGGTTGCAAATTATGCCCTGCACTTGCAAGTGGCCTTTTTTCCTGCTCTTTGCAATTTTGCTATTTTCCTCTGAATCTCACTAAATGATGGAAAATACTTCTACAGTGAAAAGGTCAGGGCAGAATTTAGCTTTTATTTTCAAGGAAATAAAGTGTTGAAGGTTAGTGTGAGCTGAAGGTGAAAGGGTTTGTTGGTTGCGTTCTTCTTACCTGACACTTATTAATGCTGGTTCTCTTTTAGAAAGCAGGTGATGAAGTGGACGTAATACTGTTGGGCAACAAGTGTGATAAGGAGTCAGAACGTGTAGTTCCAAAACAGAAAGGAGAAAAGGTATCACTGATCACTGGTACTTTCTTTGGGTTCTCCTGACTGTCTTAGTATGTTACACTGAAAATGATAAAAAGCTCCTGAATGTCAACAATTCTGTTAGGAATTGCTCCAGAAGAGCAGTTAGGGAGTTCTGGAGTATGAGCAGAAATCCATTAAGTAACTCCTAGCTGATCTCTTTAAGAATACTGATTTTGATTTTAAAGGTTAAAATGTACTATGAAAGCTTTAGGTTTTGAAATAGAAATCTTCTGGTTTGAATTAAAACCAAAAATATGTTAGTGCCTGCATTTTCAGAGTTCTGTTCTAACAGGGATTTCTAACATTTCACGCTCAGTAACATTCTGCATCCTTTTTCTTGTTCCATCCATCAGTGGTGTTTGTTTTTTTCTTGCTGCAATTTGACTGTAAAAAACTCTTCTGGCAGCCTGTGTATAGTTCTCTGCATTGCCTGTCAATATCCCTATGGGCAGATACATGTAGGGAGCATCCAGCTCCCCTAGACCTAACTCTGTGTGTTGCACAGCTCAGACTGCAGTGCAGTACGGTACAGTTTATACCTGCTGGCCATGTGTAGGGGAGGAACTGGTAGGCAGTCCTGTTTTAAAGGCAATGGTAAAATAGTCCCCCTGAGAACCAAAGAGGGAACCCAGGAGCTGTGCTATGGCAGAAGCAATGTGGTAATAGCTAGGTGTTGTGTGTCCTATCTACCAGTACCTGTTGTAACCGCAGACTGTATGCCACTGCTGTCTGCGACTTGGAATGAGCCCTTCTGCTGTGCTTCCAGGCAGAGTGTCTCGAGTTTAAAGAAGAGAACATTGACCATTTCTTGCCAATGTTATAATCCCACATCAGGGAACTTTAAAACACAGCTTCACCTTTTCATCAGCATTACAGAGGGAAGCTCTTGCAGGTTTGTCATTTGTGGGCAAGGCACTTTCCACGTTCCTGTGCTGTGTCTGTGTGCAAGGATGCTGAGAAACACAGACAGGCTCTTGCTCAGAGAATGCAGAGATGTAGTCGGTGGGTGCATGTGCGCAAGAGGGCAGCAGCAGGGTTTTGCATGTGGTATTAACCATGACGTTTTCTGACACAACCATGCAATCAGCATTTCTCTTAGGGTAGTATTTTTTTCAGAAACAAATGTTCACCTCCTCACCAATAGGTCTGCTTTCTAGATTTCTCCTGTGTTATGAGGCAGGGAACTTTTCAGTTAGACGTTTTATCTGTTCAGTGTGATTTGGGAATGCTAAAGCGTCTGACTGAACCAGCTGTAGGAAGGTCCCATTAGCAGAGAGAGAGAGAGAAAGGTAATAATTGTCCTCTGATTCCAAAGAAGAAAATATCCTCATTAAGAGGGGAGAGTTTGATACTAACTCTGCCACATGATAATTCATCCCTACATATTTCATATTACCCTGTGAGTGCAAGCTGTAAGTATTCTGTTCAGAGTCTTGCAGAGAAGACCTCACTGAGAATCGCATTGCTTGTGCTGGCATTTCTAGAGCAGTCTGTCATAATGGAGTGGCCATCATATGTCACTTTGGAGACTAATTTAATGTTGAGGATTTGTTTGCTTTCTGTAATTTCATAATTTTGATAAAAAGCAATATATTTAACTCTATGTATTGTTGTATTAATAGCATTTGATTCACTTGGAAGGCTGAACTTGATCTTCTGGAGCTCCTCCATTCCTCCTCCCCGGTAGCATTCTTTTTCGCTCTTCCAGTTCCAACCCCCCACCATAGGCAGGGACACCTCCCACTAGAACAGGTTGCTCAAGGCCTCATCCAGCCTGACCCTGAACACCTCCAGGGAGGGAGCAGCCACAACTTCCCTGGGCAACCTGTGCCAGTGTCTCACCACCCTCACTTCAAAGAACTTCTTCCTAACATCTAGTTTAAATCTCCCCTCTGCCAGTTGAAACTCATTACTCCTCATCCTGTCATTGTAAGACCTTGTCTTACAAGAAAGATACAGAAATGCTGGAATGTCCAGAGAAGGGCCATAGGGATGATCAGAGGGCTGGAACTCTCCTGTGAGGGCAGTCTGAGAGAATTGGGGTTGTTCAGTTTGGAGAACAGAGGCTCTGAGGAAACCTTATTGTGGCCTTCCAATATCTGAAGAGGGTCTACAAGAAAGCTGTTGAGGAACTTCTTAGGGTGCTGGTTAGTGATGGGATTTGGGGGAATGCTAGAGGAGGGCAGATTCAGATTAGACCTTAGGAAGAAGTTCTTCACCATGAGGGTGGTGAGACACGGCAGCAAGTTGCCTAGGGTGGTGGTGGAAGCCTCATCCCTGGGTGTTTTAAGACCAGAATGGATGTGGCTCTGGGCAACCTGATCTAATGGAAAAAGCTCCTGCCCATGGCAGGGGCAGTTGGAGCTGGATGATCCTTGTGGTGCCTTCCAACCCTGACAATTCTGTGATTCCGTGAACAGCTGGAAATAAATTTCACCTTGCAAGAGACACTGACATATACTTATTTTGTTGTTGTAAGCAAGAGTTGAGCTTATTGCACTCCCTCTCTGAACAGATCTCAGAGATAATAAAACATTTCCCTGTAGCATAATGCCCATAGGTTTGTATTTAGGTATTTTATTTATGGACGTATTCAAGGTGCTCCCAAAGCTAAAAAAGGCAATTCTTTGAATGTGCCTTTCCAGATTCATTATGAGAGGGAGTAGCCAAAGCTGTGCTTTAACTCTGGACTTTTGGTTTGATTTTTTTTTTCCATCTGGCTGCATTTTTAGAGGTCTTGCTTGCCACAATACTTAGCAGTATGTAAGGTGAACTGGAATAATATGTACATTAATTTTCTTTGGCCAATACTGTGCACAGAGAAAATGGGGGTGCATTGCTAGATGTGGTAGACGTTGCAGTAACATGATGCAGAGAAGGCTGTAGTACTCAAGGTTTGAGGAGTTTGGGGGTTTGGGGTAAAGGTGTGTTTGGGAGAGGTGTATTATTGTGTGGGGTTTTCTTATTCTATTTTTATTTTGCTTTGATCTTCACAGATTTGTCTTTGCTCTCTTCTCCTGTTACACAGTGTATTTTCTGTTCTTTGCTTGCCTGTTTCATCTATGCTCCTCTCTCTATGACAAAAAGGAACATCTCCTTTTCTATTTCACCAAGCTTCTTTTTCTACAGTTTTTGTCACATTTTTATCTGTGCTTTTCTGCAGGCACTCCCATAAGTTTCCTCTAAGTAACTGCCTGGGAGAGAGTTCATTTTCCAAATAAATCAAAACATTGAGACCAGACCTGCTAGAGACTTTTTGTCTCATTTACAAGTAAAGATAAGTTAAAACAATCTGTCTTGAGAATACAACATTTGAAGAAGAATGTTTTAAGTGACCTTAATTTGACTGAGGTACTTTACTGAGCTGCCATTGACTTAAGCAGTGTTTGTGTGGCATGCTGGAAGCTGTCAGAACACCTCCATGTCTCTTGCTACTAGTATTAGGAAGTGGGGTTTATTTTCCTAAAGGGGTTCATCCCATTGCCTACATTTGTTTTTCAGCTTGCTTGGGAACATGGAATACCCTTTTTTGAAACCAGTGCTAAAGATAATGTGAACATTGAGGATGCATTCTCAGTCTTGACTGAGGAAATACTGGAAAAGGTAGGCTTGTTTTCTGAGTAGAGAGAATGTGGGAGATTTTTCTTGACAGGTTGGGTAAACAAGGTTTTAAATACAGAAGAGGTTCAGCAAAGCACAGCCAGTGCTGGTTTTACATTATGAAGTTAATATTTTGGGGGGATCCTGTAGCTGTGGGCATAGAGTGGAAGTAGGTAAGGGATAATTGTGAGAGTGAAGAACAGAGGCAGTGAGCACATAAAATATAGTTGAGAAAGGAGGTGAAAACTCAAGAAAACTGCATTTGTGGCTTTCCTTCCCAGACTTTTCTTCAAGCCAGAGGTTTGGAGAGGAGGAGGAAGTGGCCTCAAGGTGCTCCAGGGGAGGTTTTGATTGAATATTAGAAGAAACTTCTTCATGGAAAGGGTTCTCAAACACTGGAGCAGGCAGCCCAGGGAGATGGTTAAGTCTACCTCCCTGGAAGTGTTTAAAGGCTGCAGAGCTGTGGTGCTGAAGGACATGATTTAGCATCAGTTTTGGTAGAGTTAGAGAAAGGTTGGACTAGATGATCTTAGAAGGCTTTTCCAAATGAAGTGATTCTGTGAACAGCTCTGGAGCAGTTCCACTTCTGCACCAGGAGGATTCTTTTTTCCTGTAGATTTGTGCAGAGTATCTGCACTGTGCAGGTGCTGCATGCCGATGGAATGAGCAGAACCTTCATGTTCAGCAGTCAGATGTTTTATCCAAAGCTCCTGTCTGTTTATTTAGATGATGTTTATTGTGGCCAGTATCTGAAAGGGGCCTCCAAAAAAGCTGGGGAGGGATTTTTCAGGATATCAGGGAGTGACAGGACTAGAGGGAATGGAGCGAAGCTGGAGATGGTGTGCTAGTTTGAAGCTAGCTAGAATGTTTTGGTGAGAAGAATTAGATCATAGGCTGAGAAATGAAAACAATGGTGAGGTCTACTTTGCTCACAGTCTTGCTGAGATGTGTACAAAGGAAAAGCAAAACATTAGATAAAGTCACTTCGTTCTGCACTTCGTGCTGGGCTGTTCTCTTCTGCTTTGTCTGCTGGGGACAGCTGAGGCTGCTGGCTGAACTCCATCTTGCTTTCTAACCTCACCCTCCATTTGCTTTGGCTGATTTCACCTTTGCTTCTTAATCCTCTTGGCCAAACCTCCATTCTTCCTTGGGACTGGGGTAAGGTTGAGAGGGGTAGGGGGATGTGCCAAGAATCGATCGGGGTACTGACGAGGACTCAGTTAGCTGCCAGCAGCCTTATGGTCAGTGCAGTGCAGTGCAGTGCAGTGCAGTACAGCTTTATTCCAGAAGTGCAACAGCTTATATACCCTTTTAGAAGAGGTGTGCACAACTAGCTGAGGTTTACATAAGTGGAAGGTACAGATTGGTTCAGGTTAATAAACAAGGTATCGATAGGTCAGTCAATCCCCTGGTGTCCACCCCACGGGATGGCAAGCTCAGCCCCCTGCAGGTGTGCGTGGGGTGCTCATTGTTTACAGCTTACTGTCCTGGGCCCCAGGCAGCCCAAGGACAGTTCGCAGCATGAGCTCTGATGTTTACAGCTCATGCCCTGCCTAGGGAGAGTGTTCTCCCACAATGGGAAGGTGAGGGGGTGGTTGAGAGCCCCTCCTGGGGACTCAGGTTTCTGGGAGGGGAGTTGTGTCTGTATTACCTTTTTACTTTGTATATTTCTGTATATATAACTGTATATACTGTAAATATCTGCTTGTAAATTGTGCCAGCTGTAAATATAAGCTTCATTCAAATTTCCAGAGCCGACTGAGTCTAGTCTGGGTGATTTCTAAAGTGTGGGGGGCGGGGGACACCCAAACCATCACAGATGGGTAGGTTCAGGCTCGACATGTGGAGGAAGTTGTTCAGCGTGAGAGTGGTGAGAGCCTGGAATGGGTTGCCCAGGGAGGTGGTTGAGGCCCCGTCCCTGGAGGTGTTTAAGGCCAGGCTGGATGGGGCTCTGGCCAGCCTGATCTCAGGTAGGGTGTCCCTGGCCATGGCAGGAGGGTTAGAACTAGCTGATCCTTGTGGTCCCTTCCAACCTGACTGATTCTGTGATTTACACTGGTGCTTTTGAAGTTAACCAGGACCTAAAGATTTGAGTTAATTAGTGCTAGAATCAATATTGTTGCTGTCAGAGTCAGCATCTCTAACTACATTGAGTGCGTTGGCTTGGAGGTCCTTACTCCTCAGAGCTGCAATACTTATGTAGGACTGAATTATTGTTAATTAGCTCTGAAAATGTTTTGCATTGCAATTTATTTTTAGACATTATAATATTATTTTAGACATTAATGGATGTTCTTCATGCAGGGCATTATCATTGCCATTCATCACCAATATTAGTTATACAAAACTAACCTTCCATTCCGAATACTCTCGAAATCATAATAAAGATAAATGAGCAAAATTACTGACAAAGTCACAAGTTGCAGTGTTTTGATTAAGTAGCCATAGGGGATGGCCAGAATAATAGCTCAGGGTTGGGCTGCTGCTAAATCAAGGTTCTGTTGTATTATACAATAATACAAGCTGTAGTTGATTATTTTAGAGGAGGAAGAGAGAAAAAAGCTTTTGATTCCTCTAGTATGAAAATGAAGCTCAGCAACTCAACAGTCAAATATAGAATCATATACTCATAGAATGGTTTGAGTTAGAAGGGACCTCTAAAGGTCATCTAGTCCAAGCCCCCCTGCAGTAAGCAGGAACATCCTCAACTAGATCAAGTTGCCCATTGCTCTGTTGAGCCTCACCTTGGATGTAGAATAGAAAGGTCATAGAATCATTGAATGGTAAGGGTTGGATGAGACTTCTGGAGATCATCTAGTCCAACACCCTGCCAAGGCAGGATCACCTAGGGCAGGTCACACATGAACACATCCAGATGAGTCTAGAGAAGTCTCTAGAAAAGGAGACTCCACAACTTCTCTGAGCAGCCTGTTCCAGTGCTCTGTCACCCTCACAATAAAAAAGCTTTTCCTCATGTTGAGGTGGAACTTCCTGTGTTCCAGCTTGTATCCATTGCCCACTGTTCTATCACAGGACACCACTGAAAGGAGACTGGAACCTTCTTCATGACAGACACCCTTCCTATATTTATAAACATTGATAAGATCTCCTCTCAGTCTTCCCTTTCCCAGGCTGCACAGACCCAGGTCTCTGCCTTTCCTCACAAGATGAATGAATGTTCCATGAAACAGGTCCTTGAATAGTTGGCAGAAAGTCTCAAATAAGATAACTCTGATTTTCTGATACATGAAAAAGACATTGCTGACTGTAAATCGAGACTGTATTTGTTAGGATGAAACACGACAAGTACAAAACAATAGCTGTGATCATCACTGCTGCAAAGAACTATGTAAAGTGACCTTCTCCACAGAGTGTGTTTGGGTGAGAACCAAGAGAATTCTCTGCAGCATGCAGAGATGTTGGGTGGGTGTTTCTCATGTTAAGATTGCCTGCGCTCATTTTACTTTGAGTGGAACTTTACTATTCCTACTCATCTTCCTGAAAATTCCTGATGTTTCTAGAATGGACATGCAAACAAATTCAGACCATGTAGAAAATGTTATGCTGCTGCATGGCTTTAATTACAAGTGCTTCAGAATGCAGCTGTGCACTCTGCATGCCCTCTGGTGTGTTTGGAAAATACATCTGTGAGAGTTTGCCAGGTTTGGCTGTGGTAACACTTCACCTTGCTTAGAAGTGTTTGCAGTCCCTGATAGGGCATCCTCCCCACTGCAAGAGAGACAGGGACCTGCTGGAAAGAGTACAGCAGCGGTCCATGAAGATGACTGGGGGACTTGAGCATCTCTCCTATGGCGAGAGACTGAGAGCCCTGGGACTGTTTAGTCTGGAGAAAAGGCTGAGAGGAGATCTGATCAATGTCTACAAATATCTGAGAGGTGGGTGTCAAATGGAGGGGGCCAATCAATTTTTGGTGGTGCACAGTAATAAGACAAGGATCAGTGGGTACAAACTGGAACACAGAAGGTTTCACCTCAACATGAGGAGAAATTTTTTTACAGTGAGAGTGACAGAGCTCTGGAGCAGGCTGCCCAGAGAGGTTGTGGAATCTCCTTCTTTGGAGGCTTTCCAAACCAACCTGGATGCATTCCTGTGCGAACTACCTTGGGTGATCCTGCTGAGGCGGAGAAGTTGGCCTTGATCTCTGGAGGTCCCTTGCAACCTCTAATGTTCTGTGATCACATGCCAGTATTTTGGTCTATAATTTGCCATTTTTCTTGAAATGCTTTTGTTGATTTAGAGAAGGACTCCTTTAGCCCAATTGATTTTTGCCACTGGCCTGATAAGAAAGAGTTGACAGTACAAATACATAAATCTCCATACTGTGATGCCAGTATTTTGGTCCATAATTTGCCATTTCTCTTGAAATGCTTTTGTTGATTTAAAGAGGGACTCCTTTAGCCCAATTAGTTTTGCCACTGGCCTGATAAGAAAGAGTTCACAGTACAAAAAAATAAATCTCCCCCACAGTTTCCTCATGGTTTTCAGATTCGACAAAATAATTTGCTTGTTCACAAAACTGTGAAATCTGAATGTAGTGCTTGAATTTTAACTTCCTCTAACTGATGAAATTTTGGAGAAGGGAAAAGGCAGTAGGAAGTGTGACTAGTAGCTGTGAAAAGTGACACGATAGATGCCAGTCTGAGATCAGTCATACATCCATTCTGCGGTGGTCAAATATGTACTTGCTGATTGCTAAAAGGAGATAGAGTTTTGCACAGTGCTTGGCCCAAGACACTTGTGTCTGAGATAGCAGGATATCAGGCCTCCCTTACTTCTGCAGTAGGACCACCTGTCCCAGACTGATGAGGTGCTTCACTGGACGCATGTCATTGCTTTACCAGGCCCACAGAGGAAACTAATTTTAAGGAGCTCCCTAGAAAAGTCTATTATGGTCATGCTTTGGGGAAGTATGTGGAGGTTATTCAGAAGTAAGATAGACATAGGCAGGGGAGGCTGGCAGGCAGCAGACTACTTTTAGATGCAGTGAGCTGTATTAATCTGAGGAAATCTAGGGTTATTTTTTGTCTATACACACCCATGTTCTCTCTCTACTACAGGCATTGCTTTATTAACTACATCTACAGAAAACGCTCCTGTAGATGGGGAAGATCAGTGTCTGGAGTTACAGAGCTCATACAGAAGTAATGAGCTTCTGGTGAGAACACACCTCGAGTACTGTGTCCAGTTTTGGTCACCACAGTATAGGAGGGGCATCGAGGTGCTGGAGCGGGTGCAGAGAAGGGCAACGAGGCTGGGGAGAGGTCTGGCAAACATCACCTATGAGGAGTGGCTGAGGGAGCTGGGGGTGTTTAGTCTGGAGAAGAGGAAGCTGAGAGGGGACCTTATTGCCCTCTACAACTACCTAAAAGGAGGTTGTAGTGAGGCTGGAGCTGGTCTCTTTTCCCAAATTACTAATGATAGGGCAAGAGGAAATGGCCTCAAGTTGCATCAGGGGAGGTTTAGGTAGGATGTTGGAAGGAAGTTCTTTCCTGAGCAGGTGGTGAGGCACTGGAACAGGCTGCCCAGGGAGGTGGTGGAGTTGTCATCCCTGGAGGTGTTTAAAAGGAGAGTGGATGTGGTGCTTGAGGCTATGGTCTGGTGATGAAGGATGCTGGGATGAAGGTTGGACTGGATGATCCTGGTGGTCCTTTCCAAACAGTGATTCATAGTGATTAGATGTTGTGCTGAGGGATTTGGTTTAGTCAGTGACTTGTCAGTGTGAAACTACTGACAGGACTCAATGATCTTGAAGGTCTTTTCCAATCTGAGAAATCCTGTGATTCTGTGGATTCTCTTGAAATTTAGAACAAGTGGTGGTTCACACTGGAGGACTGGGAAAAAAAAGAAAAAAACCACAGGAAAATGTGTCAGATGTTTAAAAAAACCCCATCCTAGACCTAAACAAAACCAACCAAGTTTGTTTTGTCATTATTCTGTGCTGTATCTCCCCATCTCTTCTTTTGTGGGCTTAAGGGAAAGAGAAGATAGCTGTGTCCCAGCAATTCAGATAACCAAAGTGCTGCACAACCTTTTGGAGATTTATCATCTCAGCTATTCCATGCTGGGGCTCAATCCTAAAGCTCGAATTTACATTGGCAGCCTGGTTAACCCAATCAAATGTTATTTGACAGTGTGTGTTGGTAACAGCTAAGGAGTTATGCCAAGTTTCTGAGAACTCAAGATTTTCACACCAATCAGTTAATAACAGATTGGATTGGATTGGATTTGAAAGGCTGCAGCGGAAATGAGTGTTATAGACCCAGCTTATTCTAGAGGTTTGCTTAGACATGTTAACAAATAACAGTGTTTATTCACAATTCTTAGGAGTCTCAGATATGCCTAAACCTGTTTGTTAATAGATGGCAGCTGTTCCTTAACAATACTTCTGGTTGCCAGTGAGCTATTTCTGCTTGTGAGTCAGTCTTGAAAACAACCCAACCAAACCCAAAAGATACCACCCAGAATGGGTTTAGCATTTGCACTTTGGTGTTGGTTGGTTTCCTGGCTGATGAGCAGTACTCTTCTCAGCTAGCTTTTAAGAAAACTATGACAAGCCTTTGTGTTTGTCTTTGTGGGTGTGGTGGTTGGTATTTTTCTAAACTAGGAGTAGAAGGGAGGAAACTCTTCCAAAAAAACAAACAAAGAGCAGAGTTTTTACCCTTTTCTGAAGACTGCTGTAAAACTAAGCAAAACTTCTGTTCTGCCTACCAAGAGTGATTGACTACTGAGATTGTTTTAATATAATGTTAAATAAACATCTCTGTTGAGCAGAGAACAGTCAGAACCCACTTAAGGACTTCCTTCTGTTGAGAGTAGCATTTAATGTTTAACAGCTGGGTGTCATTTGAAATGAATATTCAGAAGTAGCAGGCCTCAGTCCTGTCCTGCCTTGATCTTTGTATCTTACTTTCCTAAGTCAACAAGATTTTGGAGATTATGCTTTGTCCCTCATTCCTTTGCTCCTAAAATACCTTCAGAATTTGCTAGCTGATTTTAAACAATTTTGACAGGTCAAGCTAGAAGATGCTTAAGCTCCCAAGTTGCTCCTTGAAAGGAAGGTGCTGGATAGAGGAGGTGCAGGGTATTCTCCAGAAGGAAAGTCTCCAGCATTAGTTTGTTCAGTATTAGACATAGAGAGACTGAAAAAGGCTTCAAGCAGCAACTCCAGCAGGAGCTTGCATCATGGTTATCAGATTTAATTCACTGCAAGACCCAAGTCTATAGGAAATCTGATTTCATTATTGCCAAGGTTCACGGAATTGTTAGTTTGTCCAAAGGATCCCTGTGTCTCCAGCAGTGCACAATCAGTGTTTCTTTATTACCCTCAGCCATGCATGGAGCCTCAGGCTTTATTTGTCCTTTATTTATCTTGTACTGACCACAGAATATTAATTTCTTTGTGAGGATTTTCATGATGCTGGTAATGCTGCATTTTAGATCTGGTTTAGATTTTGATCTTCATAACCTGCTTAGTAACACTATGTAGAGTACTCAGCATTGCACACATGAGAACCAAGGTACAGAGATGAAAGCAAAGAGGATAAAGGCCACCAACTCATTTAGTGCTCTGGCAGTGTAAGGCATAATTTTACTACACTACCTTGTTTAATTAAAAAAAAAGAAAACTGTTCTGGGCATTGAATATTCTTCTGGAAAGAGTAGCATGTAATTAGGTCATGTAAATCAAAACTGAATCATGAAGTTTGAGTGTAGGGGATGAGAATCATCTTTGCGTGCAGCTGTAGCCAGGTCTGGTTGTCTGGAACCATCTCTATTCAGTGGAAGGAAATGCATCTTTGTAAAATAAAATAGTGTTCTGGAGATGCCTTTCTCTTCCCATTGGTTAAGAACTCTGTATCTCAACCTATATACATTCACATGATTGAAGTTAAATAAATTAAACTCTAAAAGGCCAAAGAAATGTTGCACACTTGACTGACTTCTGGCACTTGCTGCTTCTGCAAGATCTCTACTTTGAAGCCTGATTGCTCTCTTAAATAGGGGTTTTGAGGTGGCACTATATTCATTCTTATCTAGATGATCTGTAGGGTCAAGGAACCTTAGAATACCAGCAGAGCTGTCTTCTCAAGTTTGTGAAATCACCAGCTGTAGTGCAGCATCACTCTAGTCTGTGTGGTGTTAACAGAAGAGGGAGATAGAGACCCACACTTTGCCAGTGGGTTAGACGTGGTTTAGACATCGTGGAACAGCACAACTTGGGAGCAAGGACTTCATCCCTGTTTCTTGAGAAAGGTGTTCTGCAGCAGTTGTTCTGCAGCACGTTCTCCTATTCCTCTCCCCCTTTACTGATTGTTTTTCCTCCTCATATCCCTACCTCTTGCCTGGTGCTGCTTGGGCCTTGTCCTGCACATTCCTATTACAAGAGGACTGGTTTGCATTTTGAACAAGAAATTACAACCCTGGAATTACAGAATACAGGGAGAATACAGGTTAAGAAGATGGCAGGACTGACCTTAGTAAGTGAGCCCTCTCTGCTAGTAGTTCAGGTGTGAAAGGGCACGTGAGGTTGGTTGCACAAGATTCTGTGCCGTGCTTTGCTGGTCTGTGTTGACTACCAGTGTTAAATAAAACCAAGATTAATGCAGTCATTAACTATAATCATTTTGTCTTTAGGGGGTATACCAATCCCTGGAATTTCAAGAAGTCGTTAATAATAGGAGCTTTGGTTACAGTTTGTTCTGCTTGTTTCTCTAAAGCCCATAGTTTTCCTACAGGCACTCCAGATCTGCCATTGAAATAGATACAGCAAAATTCTTCTAAACTCATAGTGAGCCTCACCTCCAAAAAAACTAAACCAGTATCAAAATACCATGAAGTGCTGCTAGAGGAGGTGAATCCACCTTGCTACGACACTGCTAATCTGAGCAGTTTGCCAGCAAGGAAAGGCAGCTAACAGTTGATTCATTTACCCCATTAGAAACTATTCAAAGAGCTTCCCATATTTTTTATAGTATTTCCTCTTGTGTACCTGCTTAGCTCTCTTTCCCTGTTCAGAAGGGGAAAATAAATAAGGGAGGCAAAATCTATATGGGATCTGAGGCATCTCCCCACAGTTGCTGTATCTGTGAGTGCAGTATCTGCTGCACACCAGTGGTACAAACTCTGCATGGAGCTGGGCAGGTGAGGCACCTGGCTGTGGAGTCCTGGCTCTTTATCCAGTCTCGTTTTCTTCACTGATTCAGCAGGAAGCTTAAACCTGGCTTAAGCAGATGCTTGCCTGTTAGGTGAGATGTCTGCTGGGCTATTTAACAGGAAAAACTAGTATTTGCTAGCAGGAAGTTTCAACATCTTACTAAACCCACTGCATGGTGGAGTGGTGCTGGTCTGTGTGGTGGTATCTTCAAAACCCTGCTTTGCCCAAGATGCTAGAGTAGAAACTTGAGTCTCATTGTACCATTTTGGTTCCTCTCACCTTTTCCACACTTCTCTGCTGTTTGTTGATTGGTTTGTGGAGGAGTGAGTTCCAGCAGGCTGGGCTGAAATGTGAGCTTGGAAGTATTAGTGTTCAGGGAGCCCTGAAGAAGGAATGCTGCCTGCCTTGTTCTCAAAGGTGGGAGAGATTTGCATACCTCCCTGCTGTAATTTCAGGAGAGGAGGGTGCCCCACCTCTTCCAAGGCTTGGCTGAGGTTGAGAACTATGTGGGATTGCTTGATTGTTCCCTCAGCACTTTATGCAGGACTTGTAGTATCTCTTCAGCTTATGTATGTGCACTTTTTTTCCATGTGTATAGCACATTTGTTTAAGTAAATCCCAGGCCTTTATTTGCTTGATGAGATCCTGTGTGGAATGTTCTTATCAAACTGAAGTGATTCTTACAGTCCTCAACTTTTAAGTGGCTATTAAAACAAACTGTTAGCTGCTTTATTTGTGGAGAGGTGGTTCTTGTCTTTCTGTCCCAGCTAATTTGCTGATCAACAACTGTCAGATAATGATTTTTACAGATGATATGAACCATTTCATCGTCATACTGGTTTCACCGTTCTTAATCACTTATAGTAGTGAGGGTCCTTGCTAAGGATAGGTGAATAGTTTATTTGCCAGCCAAAAGTACTATTAAGTAGTAAAATATTTGCAAAGAAGCATCTTCAGTGTTGAAGGAACGTTCACTTTCTTTCTCTTTAACAGAAAGCATGGCTCTAGATATAACCTGCAGCACTTCCAGATGCCCTCTGTCCTTTGAAGTTAAAAGAAACCTGAATTCTGGAATTGTGCAAACAGGGAATTCTTAGAACTCTTTCACTACTTAGGCTGCTGTTTTTTATTACTGTTCTGAAGTAAAACCAGAGGTGAAGTAAAGCCCCTGTAGTTTATGTCCACTATAAACAGAATCATAGAATGCCAGGTTGGATAGGATCTCAAGGATCATCTGGTCCAACCTTTCCAGGTAATAGTTTAGTTGAAATGAGCAGGCCCAGCACCCTGTCAAGATGAATCTTAAAACTGACCAGTGTAGGGAATCCACTGCTTCCCTTGGGAGATAATTCCAATGTCTAACTGTTCTCACAGTGAAAAATCTTCTTCTGGAATCCATTTGGAATCTCCCCAGGAGTAACTTGTAGCCATCACCCCTTGCTCACTGTTATTTATTGTTCTCTGAATTTAGATTTGTTATTGTACCGTTATCTCCCAAAGCTTCTTTTCTCTTTCCCATACAATCTTACCTCTAAACCAGGGCGTTGTCTTGTGCCTTGAGATGACAAAATTACACAGAATCACAAAGAATCACACAATCAGGTTGAAATGGATTTCTAAGATCATCGAGTCCAACCTATCACTTAACCCTTATAATTAACTAAACCATGGCACTAAATGCCTCTTCCAGGCTCCTCTTACACACCTCCAGGGATGGAGACTCCACTTTCTCCCTGGGCAGCCCATTCTCAATGCCAATCTCTCTTTCCATGAAGAATTCTTCCTAATTTTCAGCCTAAACCTCCCCTGGCACAGTTTGAGGCTGTGTCTTCTTGTTCTGTTGCTGGTTGCCTGGCAGAAGAGACCAACCCCTGCCTGGCTACAACCTCCCTTCAGGTAGCTGTAGACAGCAATGAAGTCTGCCCTGAGCCTCCTCTTCTGCAGGCTGCACACCCCCAGCTCCCTCAGCCTCTCCTCACAGGGCTGTGCTCCAGGCTCCTTGTGTACTTCTGATTCTGCCTTGCGTCCTCTTTTAAACAGCTCTTCATACTTGACAGTTTACTGTCTCCAGCTGGCACAAATCATAGTGGCTGACGCCTGTACTCCAGGCCCTTACACAACTGTGTACAAAATTAAGGCACATCAGAAGTTACAAAGCTGCATGCTGGAATTTGTGTGAACTCTGAAAGGTACTAAAAATGCCATGTCTGTCAGTACTCCAGATCACAAGCCGAAGTGCACATGCATGGTTGATATGTGACTAGTGACAAGTCATTCCTAAAGTCACTGAGTTGTAGCCTTCCTGTACCCTGGATTGAGACCAGTAAGTGTTAATAATGATATTTATGACAGCTTCAGCATCCGTCCTCAGGTTTAGACACTACGTTATCTTTCCTGCCCTCTGCTGCTGCCTCTGTCCCTCTGTCCATTCATTTCTGATCCTTTCCCAGGTGTTGTATCTTCTCCCTCAGCAGCATGGCACTGTGGAAGCATTCCTGGGTCTCTGCAGCCCCAGGAATGAATGGGCTCAGCCACTGTTTGTGGAGATGGTGCTGGTACAAGGCAGCCAGCATGCTGGGACAGCCAGAACTATGGCTACAGAAGGACAAGGGAAACAAATTCCATGTGTCCTCTCCAGAATTTGAGGTAGCATTAAATATTATCAGCCAAAGTGACATAAGTATTATTGCAACATTATTCTCCCCTGCTTTTGATTCAGCTGGATAATTTTAAGTGAAGCTTCTTCAACTACCTTGGAACACTATATGCACAAGTTCTTAATTCTGAATTAGGATTAGCATTATTTTATGTGATGCATTTATGTTTTTTTTCCCCTGTGCTCTGAATTTCCTGAATTCCAGCTTAGATAGCTGTTTTCTCTGGAAGCTTCTCTTTGTTGCCAGAAATGGTTGTTTATGGCAGCTGGGCTCGGGTTGAGAGAGGAATGTGGTGAATCCAGGGGTGGAACTTCTCTGCATCTCACTACACAGTTGGTTAAACCTGAGAAGCAGGCAGAAGGGCAGGTAGAGAAGTTAGGAGGTATTTTTTTCCTGCATGTGACAATATTCTCTATGTCTTTGTGCTTGTGTTCAGGATGCAGTGTTCATAGTTTTAGAGTACAAGATTGCAACATAAGCTCCGACTGCATTGCACAACTGGGTCCAGTTGTTTCTCTGGTCAGCGCTAATATGTAGTTGAGTTTCTTGCTGAAAGGAAGAGTCCTGGGTTTGCTGATTTAGTCATTTTAAATCTACATTTGCAGTCAGTACATAAATCACAGAATCACAGATTTAACCAGGTTGGAAAAGACCTTGTGAGATCATAGAGTCCAACCTATCACCTAACCCTTCTAATTAACTAAACCATGGCCCTAAGTGCCTCATCCAGCCTCCTTTTAAACGCCAGAATGAGAGGACACAGCCTCAGGCTGCGCTGGGGGAAGTTTAGGCTCGAGGTGAGGAGAAAGTTCTTCACTGAGAGAGTCATTGGCCACTGGAATGGGCTGCCTAGGGAGGTGGTGGAGTCGCCGTCCCTGGAGCTGCTCAAGGCAAGATTGGACGTGGCACTTGGTGCCATGGTTTAGCCTTGAGCTCTGTGGTGAAGGGTTGGACTTGATGATCTGTGAGGTCTCTTCCAACCCTGATGATACTATGATACCTCCAGGAATGGTGACTTCACCATCTCTCAGGGCAGCCCATTCCAATGGGCAGTCACTCATAAATGTATTATGGGAACAGGGTGCTGTTTTGATAATTTGCCTTGATAAAGTTGTTTCCAACTGGGGCATTCCTTGGTGTAGAGGCAAAAAAATAAGAGAATTTCAGTGAACTTCACAAAACAAGTTAACACCTTTATAAGAATTAATGGCCTCTACCTTTGTTAAATGGATACTGATGTTCTAGACATCCCTGTTCCTTCCAACTGGATTTTCTTTGCACCTCATGCTCAGTATGCTCAGTACTTCAAAGTGTACTTAACTGCAAGTTAGTGAAAATTGAGGTAATCAGCAAAAGAACTACATCTGGAACAATTCACTTGAGTAAAGATTTACAAGATCAGTTCTTTTTGTTCAGTTGTCAAAGAAAAATATGTCCAGTGACCCTCACCAAATCTTTCACCTCTGAAAACATGTGAAAATTCAAGCTCTTCAACTGCTGTGGTTCCAGTTACCTTAATTGTTTGCTTTTGTTTGTTTTACAGAAATCCTGTGTAATTTATGACTTAGATGTTGTGACTCTAAATGAAAGTAAGAAGAGAAGCTGCTGTGGGTTCTGAAATACTGTTTCTTATTCAATTTTCTCTTCAGAAAACACTGCAAAGGAACACACAGGATTTTAAAAGTGAGCCAAACAGAGTATTAAGGCATCCTTGGTGTCATGCAGACTCTGTTGCCAAATGTTTTGATATGTTTATATTATATTTTCATATTTTTAATACGAAGTTAAAGCAGTCATCTGAGTTTGGAGCTATTAGATGCATCTCATGATGACTGCATTTGCATACAAACGTTCGCAGAAATGAAATCCAAGGTGTACTCATTTTGTCTTATTAAAAACAACAGCTTTGTCTTGACTATTTTCTCCGTGTTTTTTATGGCAGATTTGTAATGTAATGAACATGGACATCATGGCACAGGCAGCCAGGCACAAATACAGGCTGGGTAGAGAATGGCTGGAGAGCAGCCCTAAGGAAAAGGACCTGGAGGTCTGGGTTGATCAAAAGCTCAACATGAGACTACAGTGTGAGGGCAGCCCAGACAGCAGCCGTGTGCTGACCTGCAGCAAGAGCAGTATGGCCAGCAGGGGCTTCTTTCTCTCTGCTCTGCTCTCCTGAGACCCCATCTGGAGTCCTGTGTGCAGTTTTGGAGCCCCCAACACAAAAAGCACATGGAACTGTTGGAGCGAGTCCAGTGGAGGGTCACAAAGATGTTCAGAGGGCTGCAGCAGCTCTGCTGTGAGGGCAGGCTGAGAGAGTTGGGGCTCTGCAGCCTGGAGAAGAGAAGGCTTCAAGGAGACCTTACAGTGGCCTTTCAGTATCTGAAGGGGGCCTACAGGAAGGCTGGGGAGGGACTATTGACAAGGTCTTGTTATTACAGGATGAGGGGGAATGGGTTTAAACTGGTAGAGGGGAGATTTAAACTGGATGTTAGGAAAAGGTTCTTTGCCATGAGAGTGGTGAGACACTGGCACAGGTTTCCCAGGGAGGTTGTGGCTGCCCCCTCCCTGGAGGTGTTCAAGGCCAGGCTGGATGAGGCCTTGAGCGACCTGTTCTAGTGGGAGGTGTCCCTGCCTATGGCGGGGGGGGGAGGTTGGAACTGGCTGAGCTTTGAGGCTCCTTCCAACCTAAACCATTCTGTGATTCTCATTAAGTACCTAATATTTACTGCAGTACTCTAAGATAATTTTGTGAGGATTGTTTTAGCACAACTTCAGAAACATGTATGTTACCTGAATAGCCTTGTAGTGGGAGGCTGCAAAGGTGAGGGCTGTGAGCAAAGAATGCCCAGAGTGGTTGTGGATGCCCCCTCCCTGGAGGTGTTTTAAGGCCAGATTGGATGAGGCCTTGAGCAGCCTGTTCTAGTTGAGAGGTGTCCCTTGCCCATGGCAGGGAGGTTGGAGCAGATGATCTCCGAGGTCCCTTCCAACCTAAGCCATTCTGTGATATATTCTGAACTGTAACAACTGCAGTAATTATCTTGCTAATAGAAACTTTTATCATTCTATAAACTAATGCAGGGGGGTGTCAGCAGCATTACCTGCATTCTGAAGTGCTCCTTTTGTAGTGAGCGATCACAGCATTAAAAGGCTGTGCTGTGCCTGTTTGATACTGTGATCTATTGCTGTTATTTTCTTAAAGCAGAAATACAGCAGGTATCTGGTTCTGCTCGTTTAGATCTGTTTTATACTGGTATCTAACATCTTGAATTTCAGCAGAGAATATCAGATTTTATTTAAACTTAAATGAGGGCAGAATCAGGATGCCAATTTCTTTAATCAGATCAAAGCTGCAGGACACACACAGAGCAAGCACAGCTTGGGAAATCTGCACAACTGTGGCAATTACATTATCTTTTTTTTTCCTCAGAGGTGTGGTTCTTGTTGATTATTAAGTGTAATTGTTTATCACCATTTGCTAATGGAAAATACTATCGTGCAAAGCTGTTGTGGGGTATCCCAGCACACCCAGGATAACTAACTCCACTGGCTTACTGTTCTGGAATGTCTCTATCCTCCTCAAACATGCTGACTTCTCTTTTGAGGGCTCTTTACAGATTGTCATGGAATCAATTTATGATTAAATTTGGTATTGAGACAGTGAGCTCATCTGGAAAATGCTTTCTGAAGCACACGGGACCACATGTCCTTCAGCATGCTGCCGGGTAACTGTGCAACCAGGCCACTGGCTATGCATGCAGAAGGGCTGCAAGGGGAGGGGAAGGGCCAGGTATTTACAGCCACTCCAGACTACTCACGGTGGCCAGTCACTTAAGCTAGTGTTTAGAGCAAAATCTCAATCAAGGGACAAAGGATCATACCTCGCTTAGTCACAGAGGATGAAAACAATGCTGGAAGGGATTTTGAGATGCTGTCGAGATCCTCATCTTACCTCAGCTTCAGATCAGCTGTCCCTGCAGCAAGATGTTTAGAGACCTGCAGTGATGGAGGTTTCCTGGTCTCTCTGAGTGGCATACAAGTCCTTACTTTACTGGTTTTGCAAGCAGGATGTTTCCTAATACCTAACCTAACTGGTACACATGGAAAGCAGGTTCTCCCTTTCTTCTTGACACAGGTGAACACTGCTGTCTGTCCTCTCGTTTTTCTCTTTAAGCCAGAGCACTCTTGTCTTTTCTACCTTCCCTCTAGCTTGGGTTTTCAGAATCCTTTGCCATTTTTGTTTTTCTCCTCTCAACATGTTCAAATTGCTTCTCAAGTACCCTGGAGTGTAGATCTGAAAACTGAGCAGCCTATTACACTCTAAATAATAACATCTGGATAGATTACAATTTTTTTTTTCGTTATCTTATTTGTACTACTCCTGATTATGCATTCCAGCATCAGCATAATCATAGAATCAACCAGCTTGGAAGAGACCTCCAAGATCATCCAGTTCAACCTATCACCCAGCCCTATACAATCAAGTAGATCATGGCACTAAGTGCCTCATCCAGGCTTTGCTTGAACACCTCCAGGGACAGCAACTCCACCACCTCCCTGGGCAGCCCATTCCAATGCCAATCGCTCTCTCTGGCAACAACTTCCTCCTAACATCCAGCCTAGACCTCCCCCAACACAACTTGAGACTGTGTCCCCTTGTTCTGTTGCTGGTTGCCAGGGAGAAGAGACCAACCCCTACCTGGCTACAACCTCCCTTCAGGTAGTGGTAGACAGCAATGAGGTCTGCCCTGAGCCTCCTCTTCTCTAGGCTAAACACCCCCAGCTCCTTCAGCCTCTCCTCACAGGGCTGTGTTCCAGGCCCCTCACCAGCTTCATTGCCCTTCTTTGGACCGGTTCCAGTACTTCAACATCTCTCTTGAATAGAGGAGCCCAGAACTGGACACAGTTCTGTTAGTTAATGCAAGTTAGCTTAGCACTGCTTGTGATCTGTAATCTCTGGAGAAATGCTTTTATATCCTCGTATGTGCTTATGAAATTGACTATTCCTTTGTATGTGCAGAACCTTCTGTTTCTCCTTACTTGCTGGCATTTCAGATTTTTCTAATCTGCCAAGATCCTTCTGAATCTTAAGCCTCAGCATTAGGTGGAGCCTCTTGCAGATATGGTCTGCAAATGTAAGTTAACTATGTTCAGAGATTTGTAGAATGGTGTAGGTTGGAAGCAGCCCCTGAAGATCATCCAGTTCCAACCCCCCTGGCAATGACAGGAACACCTTTGCTAGCCAAGGTTGCTCAAGACCTCATCCAGTCTGGCCTTGAACACCTCCACGAAGGAGACATCCACAACAACCCTGCACAACCTATTCCAGAGTCTCACCACCCTTAGTGTAAGGAGTGTTCAGTCATCAAAGATGCTGATGAAAGTACTCAGTAGCTCTGGATCCAAGCCAGATCTTGGTGAAATGCCATTCGAGGTGTGCATTCAGGTTCGGAGTACTAATTGTTTCCAAATAGTTTTTATATACTCTTCTAGACTGTATTTTTGGGGGAGTTAAGAGCACATACACCTAATCCTGATTCTGTTCTATCCACAAAGCCTGCTACCATCTGACAGAAGTAGACTAGATTGATCTGGAACTGTTAAGACAAACCCATGCTGTTACTTCTCATCACTTGTTTCCCATTGGACTTGTAAATATTCATTATGAAAATCAGGCCTTTGATATAAAGGCAAAGCACATGTAGGAAGAAGAAGAAATGGGAATTCATGGAGGGGGTTAAAGAAATACAGGCTATGGTGGCTTGACATGAAACTTAACTGTAGAAGGCTCAGTTTATTTGGTGTGTGCACACTGCAGAGGAAAGCACATTAGTGGAATCATAGGAATATCAGTTTGTTGTGAATGACTTAGTTTAGAATGTTAGCACAGATTCAAACAGATGATGATCTGCAGTGCTTTAAAAATAATTTTATTGGGAATGGAATAAATATATGCTGGAGATTTTACAGCCTACTGCATAAATGTGTTGTGAAATCAACACAAAAGTCAGTCAATTAAAAATGCATTTAAGAATAATTTCAGGAATTACTCCAAGTCCCCTTGCCACTGCCTGTGGTTTTATGGTGACAATTTGCTGCTGATACATAAAGACAGGCTCTGAATGCTGCCTGAAGGGTACATACACAAAAGCTAAGATGTGGTATAGCTGAGGCCCTGGTCCTGAGGTGGATCTGCTCGCAGGGATTGCTCTCGAGGTCTGTCAGCTTCAATGTGGTTGTGCGCCAGGAGGAGACTCTGCTAAGAGATGCCACTAAGGGACTAAGTGCAGTGTGTGAAAGATGCAGTTGGCTTCCCAGTCAATGGAAGTGCATGATCTCTGAGAGAACTGTATGGTGTGACACAGCATCTGTCCCAGAATTCATGGTACCTGAGACAGTGTTTAGAAACTCTTCTAGACAAACTAGTGCTTCGAGTTCTTGTGAATCCAGAATCTGATCTGCTTTGCCTTCTTTACTGCACCCAATAACCTTGTCAAACCTGAACGAGTTAAATACATGAGTCTGCTTCTTGTATTTCAACAACGACTCTCTTAGCTATTATATTACTTTGCACTTCAATAGTTTAACTCACTCAAGCTGTTCAAAGCATTGGGTGAACTTTGTAAAAGAGAAGCTGCTTTGAAAATAAATCCCCTGTTGTGTTATTAAAGCTAAACATTCTGGTAGGTAGGATCTAACAGCAGCATGGCTGAGTGCAGAGAATGCAGGTTTTTCACAGCGCTAGGACACCTCAGTGCCAAACTGTAGCTAAAGCACAGACACACATCAAGATGAAGTTCAAAGCAATCCAGATCCATTTAAAGCAAGATGACTTGGATTTTCTGTAGTCCTCTGTGCTGACTGGCTTCCAGGGTCTTTGTTTTATCTTGCAGAGCATGGATAAAGTCCCAGTCTATGTCTGCAGCAGCACAGAACAAGAGCGTGTCTGTCCTGGCGCTTCTCGGGCTGGCGCTGCTGCTGGCACCAGCAGTTACAGAGGCACGCAGCAGCCTGGCCCTTCGGCAGGCACCAGGCAGGGCAAGCTGCAGGGCAGCTCTTGGTGCCACAGCCCTACCCCGAGCTCTGCCACCCCCAGCAGCCTCAAGGACAGGGATGGTGACTGGGGAAGTTTTCGGTCTTTTTAGAAATCGCTTAAAGGTGCCTTTATTTTCCAGCCAACAGCACAGCCTCAAATGTAGCCGAGTTTACTGCAAGTAAAGAGAGTTTTGACAGAAAAGTGAACAAAACAAACTCAAGCACAGACCAAGGGAACCACCCAGGAGTTTGTTTTGCCATTTGAATTCCCCAGAGCGTCTGCATTTAGCAGTCTGGAGATAAAAATGCATTTAAAATGGTAACATTACATAAAGTATCATAGGAAGATCATCCAAAACATCACACAAGCCACTTTGAAAAGGGAACTGGTAACGTATTTTAAATTGTCCTGTGGCCTGAAGACCCCAAATACACACCAGGTGACACTTGGGTGGGCAGGAATAATGAGGTAAATGGGTTGAAGATTTTTACTCTCATACGTGCTTCATACTTTAAACACCCATCCACGGCTCATAGGTGAAAACTAAATAGAACGTAGAACCATTTTAGTTGGAAAGGGCCTTTAAGATCATTGCATCGGGCGGCTTGGACCTCCTTTAAATGTCCCTTCCAAGCCAAACCATTCTTTAAGTCCAACCATTATCTAATTCTCCACAGAAAGTTGCATATAATTGGATTGTTTTTAATTTTTTTTTTAATGCAGGATGAACTTTCACAGGCAAAGTTTCCACGCTAAAATAAAACGCCATTAGTTGCAATGCGACGTGCTTGGCTGAGCCAGGTAAGACATTTTACCCACCAGCTGCAACTGGTGGTAGCGGATCTCCGTCCCTCTGACAGGGACGCAGGTACGCGCCAGTCCCAGTGCTCCAAGGCACGCCAAGCTGCCACCAAACCGCGCACCCTACCAGGCACACCCCTAGCCCTCCATCCCCGGTGGCTCATGGTGGCAGAGTAACGCGGACACCTGCGGAGCGCTGCGGGGCGGCGGCTGCCCAGCTGCAGGTCGGGCGAGCGGTCGGAGGGTGGAGTGAGAGGGACAGGCTGGGCTCGGCGCGGCAGTCCCCGGCGGGCGGGCAGCCCGGCACTTTCCTTTTCGGCGCGGGGAGGAGCGGCAGCTGCGCAGGCGTTGCTCGCACCCTGTTGATTAGTCAGTGCTGGGATGGCGCTTCCTGGGCCAGGCGAGGCGGCGGCGACGGTGGCGAGCGGCCCCAGCCGGTCCCGGCGGGCGGCGGGAGCAGCAGCAACAACCACAGCAGCAGCCACCCTGCGGGGCTCCCCTTCTGCCTAGCCCGGCATGTCCCGGGGCGGCCGACGCTGAGCGAGGCGGGGTCGCCCCGTCCTTCCCTCTGTCCCTCCCCGCTGGCTGCAGCCCCGCCGGGTGTGAGCACCCCGCCGACGCTGCCCGTCTGGCTCCCCTCCCATTCCTCCGTCTCGTCTTGCCCTCCCCGGGCTGGGAAGATGGACCCCGGCCCTCCGCTGGGCTGCAGCCTGAAGGACGTGAAGTGGAGCGCAGTGGCCGTGCCTCTGAACCTGCTCGTCAGCACCTACCGGCTGCCCCAGATCGCCCGGCTGGACAGCGGTGCGTGGGGTGGGGAGCGCGGCCGGGCGGGCGGAGAGCGGCGGGGGCCGCTGCTGGGGCGGGCTGCTCGAACGCCCCGGGGGCACCCTCTCTTCTCCCGGGCATGGAAGGAGCGGGGAGAGCCTCGCGGCTTCCCGCAGCACTTTCCGTGCGGTCTACACACCGACATCTGCCGTTACCGGGTGCCGGTGCGAGGCTTCGGCACCGCCGAAGTCCGTCCGTTGCTTTGCATCAAAATATCTGGGTAATGACCCCCTCCACTCCTAACTGTGCGCGTCCGGGGGAGCTCGGCGCAGCCCGTTTGTTCTCGGCCGCCTGCCCATGGGAAATGTCCTCGCAGTCTCAGACTGAGGCATTGAAGGGCATTTTCGGTGCTGGAGTGCCGGGATGAAGTGATGCTCCACCAGGGCCAAATCAGAAGGAATATTAAATAGCCAAGTGGACTAAATCCCAAACGTTATACTTCACTGAAAAAAAAACCCGAGTAAAACGTAAGAAGCCTTTATGGTCTCCAGATAAGTTTTTATTGTGGTTCCCTTGGGTGCTCACCTGCAGTTTCCAAGTCAACAGCGTTTTGTTTACACCAGGAAATACGAAGCGGCTCTGACAGAAGGACTCTCTCTGCCAGCAGCCTTGCACCTCAGCTGCATACGTGTCTTTAGGTATCGTGTCAGCATGGGGAGCTGGGGAAGTGTGGGCTTCTGTAAAGACTCGGGCAGCTGCTTTCTGACAGCCTCTGCGTGTGCGCATTGCGTGGCGGCTCCGTGAAAACTGCCCAGCGCTCCTGTCCCTCTGGGAATGCAGCAGGTACCTCATACATCAAGAGGAAGTCTCCAGGCTCATTAAAGCGTTAGATTTTGTCACCTTGTACTTAATGTGATGTAACAGAAGAATTCTCTTACAAAGTTTTGTATTGATTTGACAAGTTTAAAGTGTTCCTCCCAGGCACGCAGGTCCAGAGCCAGAGTGGTTTCTCTCTAACTGCAGTCCCCGTCACCCAGCGGTGATTTAAGATGGGGCTTTTTCAACTTGTCCCTTGATTGTGCAGTGCTCTGCCTGTCCCTTGTAGCGCTTCTCCTAAGCAGGTTCAAGAAGAGCTTTGTGGCCTTTTTAACTGCATTTGGCTGGTTTTCATACCATTGAGTGTTGTCCTATGAGAATGGCCAAGCTGGTGTGTTCAGGGGTTCCTCATGGTAATACCTTCTGTCACTGGGAACAGTTAAGATGGCCTCCAGTCACTGCGCTTAAGGCTGTCAAATTACTTGAGCTTCCTGGCAGTGATTCAGGCTTTAACTGGATGTATGTATCGATGAGTTACTAATTTCTCTTTCTGCAAGTTATACTTCCCAGTCTTCCTCATCTTGTGTTGTTTTGTTGGAGGGGACCTGAAAGAGGTTTGTGAGTAGAGAACATTTCGGGGTTTTGAATCAGTTTATTTGGGGGGGGTCATGTGTCAGACATAGTGATGGGAATATCCCGTAACCATTGTGGAGACCAAGATGATCTGGATTTTATGCAAAGGCTTTTTTGCTGCATGTGCCACACTTAGAGCATGTGCACAGGCAACTAGAGGTAAGCAGCCCTGAGCTCTTTTGCCCATGTCCTGAGGTGGCCAGACATGAGGCAGCTGTTGGTGTAGGTGTCCTGCGAGTTGTGGTTGAACCACACGCTGAGCCCTGATAGGAGGCAGGCTCAAGTGTAACACTGTGGTGTGAGCTTTGGATTGGAGCTGGTTGAGTTCTGGCCAGTTCAGCATGCAGGCAGAGGCCTTTCAGCCTGCTTTTGCCTACTCGTGTGATGTACCATTTAAGTTCTGGGACCACAGATGGCAGACAAATCAATATTTTATAAAGAACACAGATGCCATGGTCTTGCTGGTATGCAGAGAACACTTCCTCTGTTTCCAAAGGAAACCATGCATCAGTGTGCAGCCTTCTAAAGGAAGAGAGCTGGGAATATGCAATGTCTGTGGAGATGACTGGAGCACCTGCTCTCCCTGGATGGTTGTTTGGCATCCCTGTCTGTGACCTGCAAAGCTAACAAGTGAAGCTCTGTCAGAGAAGTTTCATTATGATTGCCTTGACTCCAGTCCAAATGTGTGTCCTCCAGTGCTCAGGCAGTTTAAGGCTACCTCTGTTAACTAAGTAGTGTCTTGTGACAGTTTTATCAGGATGCAGCTATTTTTTCTCCTCAGCCCTGCTGCAGGTACAGTCTGCAGCTACTCGTGGATGGGTCAGGGTTCAGGTGCACAGAAATGACCTCATCACTTCTTTAGGTGCTGAATTCCTCTCCAGATCAGTGGAAGCTGCACGTGTTCCATGCTGTTGGAAAGCAAGCCACCTGTAGATGTCTGTCTTCAGTCACCTCTTGATTTTGTGGTTGTCTTCTGTCTGTAGCAATGAGTTGATTGTTTCAGCCATCATAAGGTTTTTCAAAAGCCAGAGTTCATTTTTTTTCTGGAGGGCCAGGATGGCAGAGAGGAATGAAAAGCTAGAGATGTGTTGTCTTCAGAAGATGCCAGCCTCATTGTGTTGTTTCTGCGATTCTCAATGGAGTTAGCACTTGGTGGATTATGTTCTTAGATGATACCCACACCCTGTTTTTCACTTCACCCTCAGTCCTTTCAATTTGAAGGAAGAAAATGGGTATGGTGAATGCAGTTTTATTCTTTGAGTTTGGATGTGCAGCTCCTGGAAACATGCCCTTAAGTAGTTCAGTTTGATTTCTTGACAGAATGAAGTTATGAAATATTTATGTGTGCTAAATTTGGTCCTCTGCTAAGAAGGGAGGGCTTTTCCTGATGGTGTGGGATGAAGGAGGAATGGGAGGAAGTAATCTGTCATTACATCAAGATATAGTTGGAAGTAGTTGGGCATCAGTGCCTCTTTATCCGTCGAGAAAGGATAAATAGGCCAACTTCTGGAGTCTTTTCCAGATGAAAATTTGAGACTGTTTGTGTTCTAGGTTATGCCTTTTGGATACCGTCAAGTTGTAAGTCAAGTTCTGTTTGTTTTGATCTGTTCATGTGCTTTAGTATTTTGCTGGTGAATACTGTTCCTAAATGGAACAAAAGATCTGCCACTCTTGAGAGGAAGCAGGGTTTTTTTCTGGGTTTTTTTTTTGTTGACTTGTGTGTTTTTTCCCATCATTTATAACAGCTTAAATATTTCTAAAGGGTAACTGGAATCCAAAGCTGCTGAAAGAGTGGTGAACACCATACCGAAGAAAGTGAATGGGCTTCATCTCATGCTGTGGAATTCACTGAGTGGGCTGCTTCAGATGAAAAGAAGCAAGGTTGAAAGAGCAAGAGAGGAGTGAGCTTTGTGCTATGCTTTTCCTGTCCTCCCCCCCTTGCCATCTTGATCTGCTTTGTCACAGCTGATTCCCAGCCCAGTGACACCAGCAGGCTTGTGGGTGGGTGCAGTGGGGAAAAGATTTCTCCCTGTGAACCCACAGCGGAGAGATCTTATCAGAGTGTGTTGTTGTAAGAGGGCAGAAGGTGAGCGGCGCTGGTCTGAGAACGCGCAGCTGTGCCTGGGCTTGCCTTGGTTGTCTTCATAGCTAGAAAAGGCTTAGAGGGAAGTTGTGCCTATGTCTTGTGGCTAATGCTGTAGTGATGTCCTGCATGATTATCTCAGGGCTTTAAATGGCATAATTACTTTTCTGAGTATGGTTTTAAGGTTAAGATTTGAAAAATACTGCTATACATAGAACTGAGCTTCAGGCTGGGCTTTCTTTCATAAGCTCAATGTTGCCTTTGGACTCAAGAGTCTTGTCATTCTTTTCCTTAGCAGAACTCCCTTTTCCCTAGCTGCCACTGCTGTTTCTTCAAGAGCAGCCTTTGCTAGCAGGTAGTTTTTACCCACAGACTGAATATGAACTGGAAGAAATGACAGAAATTGACAGTTTGTGTACAAAGACTGAAGTTTCTGTGGTTAAGAGGGCAGGTGGTCCTCTGATTTTAGCTGTTGTTTTTTTATGCCAAGACATAAATATAATTATACATGCCCTTAAAAATAGGAAGGTGTTACAAAAGATGTTATGTTATGCTCCTGGGATCAAACATAGTGGCATTTGTTCTTGGCTCACAGCAAAGTGATTCACAGTATCACAGTATCACCAGAGTTGGAAGAGACCTTACAGATGATCAAGTCCGTTCCCTACTGTCCATGGTGAGGAAACCATGCTGAGTGTTTCTGGAAGGGAGGTTGTGGACTCTGATGAGCCACTGAGACCCCAAAGGAAATTCTTTCTGCATTTAGAATCACAAGATGGTTTGGTTTGGAAGAGACCTTGAAGATCATTTAGTTCCAACTCTCTGCCATGAGCACGGCTATCTCCTGTAGTACACCAGTTTGCTCAAGGCCACATCCAACCTGGCTTTGGACAGGTTGCTGAAATGGCAGAAATAGTGGCTATAAAGAATAGTCTGTTAAATGGGTAACAAATTTGCAGGGTGATTTCATCTTCCTTACCCTGACTGTCAGCAGTGGGTGACCATTTGTGCTTGTGCTACTCTTGCTTGTGGAGGTGAAGAGATTTTACTTTATTTCAGGTTCTCTTTTTCTCTCCCATTTCAAAACTATTCACAGTGATGTCCATCTACCCTAGTCACATTCAGGGGAGTATTGTTCCTTGCAGCACAAGTTACTGTAGGGTTTATTCTGGTTCCAAGTACCTGGAAACTGAGCACCTTTGCAGCTCACCAAATCCCATGGCAGTCAATAGAGCAACATGGCTATGTAGATAATGAACGTTTTGGATTGTGTCACTCTGCAAAAGTGAGTTATCTGTGCAGCTCAGCAATGCTGTGAAGCTACAAAGAGCTTTATTCTTTTAAGATCTGAATGCTGCTATCCCTGCTTTAATTGTCTCCAGTGACCTCCTTCTTTTGAGAAGACAGTGCAGGGTGTCTCTGTAGTCTGCTTTTGAATGAATCTTTAAAAGGGATCATGTGGGGGTAGGGCAGAGCTTTTCAGTGGACCAAGAAAAAGGTTTCAGATATGCTCAGACCTGGGCAATGGCTGCGATTGATTTCCCACTTGGGCTATGGCTGTCTCCTGTGTACTGTGGTGTGGTAGGTGACAGTTCTCATCTGCTGGGCAGACAGAGAAGTGTCTCTGATGTAAAGGCAAAAATCCTCAAGATGTTTGTGGCTTGGTTTCTTCCTTACATGCTGAGCACCTTTTAAACTCCAACTGTTTGTACTGTGTGCTTTGCCTTAAAGTGTCCTCTTGGAAGCATCTCCTCTCTGATGCTGCTTTCCTCCTTTATCTTGTGCTGTGCTTTTTGCATCAGGACAACTGAATGAAAAAATAATTGTCAGGTTGCCACTAACCACTGATCCTGGGGTTTTGGTTTGGTTGGTTTGATTTTTTTTCTTTTTCTTCCCTAACTGACAGAGATGTGTTCCAGGAACATTTTAGTGAAAATACTTTTAATGCATTTAAAATCTGCAGCTCCTGAATGGTGTCTGTGAAGATTACTGTGCCCTGCTGGAGATGGAGACCAGTAACTTGGCAACACCTATTCCCAGGTGTACCCCAGGCTTCCAGTGAGGCAGATAAAGAGTTCAGCAGTGTACCTGGTTTATACCTAAAAATCCATTATTTCTTTGTGCTGCCTGGATGCTTGGCAACAATTTAACACAGAATATGTGTTCTTTAACCAGTATGCCATTGGGACTACACTGGACCCTTGATACTGTGGTAGGGCTGCTAGGATGCAGAATATTTGCCTTGGCTCTTATTTCTTACACACTTAATAAATGTTCTTATTTTTTTCTGCCATATACAAGGTGTGAAACACAGCTTTTTGTTTCAGTTTCTAAAGTTTTGAGCCTTAAGTGAAGCTTTTGTGTAAACCAAACTGGCCAAACTTTTCTGGAATAATTCAGGTAGTTCCAGGTGTTGGAAGGGGAAACTCCATTAAGTCTGTTCTTAACTGGAATTCAGCTGCTCCAACTTTAAATTAATGGATAAAGTCCTAGAGGAAGCTTAATGCCTTGGCTTTTATTCTTTTAATTTCCCCTCCATTTAAATTACCTGTTGCTCTCAGATAAAGCACAAGATATACATCAAATCAAAGGAATTAAGGTGTCTCAAACAGTTAGTAAAACCCTTAATCTTTAAACAAACGTAGTGTGATGAATCATGCGCTGCTGTTGCAAGATGCAGTAGTAAGGAATGGTACGAGTCTGGTAGGAAAGAAAGGTTTTGTTGTTCTACACTTTGTAAGTGCTGTTCTGGAACTAGGTGTTCCTGGCTTGGGTGATTGCGTGAATTGGCACTCCCTGTAACAGCCCAGCAAAGGCAACTCCAGAGAGTATGCCAGGATGAAGTGCTGGAGGATATATGGTGCCCCAGGATTTGATGGAAGTTGTGGGAAGAGCTACAGCGTGTTCCAGTCATTCCAGTGGTGGTTTGTCAGCAGTGAAGGGCATGGGTGTTGCTGTGTTTCCTTTTTGCATTAGAAGTAACAAGTTGGTTGAATTAGGGAAGCTTAAGTCTCTCCCCTATAGGAAAATATTCATCATCTTAATGTGGATTGCATATGACTCAAAACCAACCTTCATAAAACCCGGTGAGCCAATATTTCAGGGCTGAAAATGTTGCTTTTAGTGGTACTTCCCCTTGGAATGACTTTCGCATAGCATTTGTGGTTGGTGATTTTCATACCATTGACGTGATGAAAAGCTCATGGAGCTACCTCCACTGCACCTTCACCTGCAGCCACAGCTGTAATAGGGAGGCCTGGCACAGGGACCTGAAGTTGAGATGTATAAGCAAAGTGAAAAGTGTTTCTGCAGAGGATTGGGGCCACCTCTGCTCCGCAGCCTGTGTGGCAGCCTGTGCTTCAGTGTAAAACTGCAGCTATTGCTGCTCTGCCAGGGCACCTGCACGCTTGGCTGGAGCACTGCACCAGCAAGAGCACAGCTGCTCTGCCTTGGTATCTCCTGTGCTGCTGCAGCACGGTGTGTCACCCCGACAGGCTTCTGCCTGGGTGCTGGGTGGGGATGGAAATGCCTTCCTGGGGGTGGGGAGGGCTTGGCATCCAGCCTGCCTGCCCTGCGGTTTGCTTTGGCTTTCAGTTTGTGCAAAGGAGTGGTCAGAAACTTGGCCTTCAGAAAGAGGTCAGTGGAGTATCTGTTGAGGAGGGTGGACAGGGAAGGAGGTGACTATATTTGGCTCATAGAGGGCATTAACACTACTGAGTGTTAATCATAGAATCATAGAATGGTTTAGGTTGGAAGGGACCTCAAGGATCATCCAGCTCCAACCCCCTGCCATAGGCAGGGACACCTCCCACTAGAGCAGGTTGCTCAAGGCCTCATCCAGCCTGGCCTTAAACGCCTCCAGGGAGGAAGCATCCACAACCTCCCTGGGCAACCTGTGCCAGTGTCTCACCACCCTCACTGTAAAGAACTTCCTCCTAACATCCAGTCTAAATCTCCCCTCTGCCAGCTTAAACCCATTCCCCCTCGTCCTGACGTTACTAGACCTTGTCAATAGTCCCTCCCCAGCCTTCCTGTAGGCTCCCTTCAGATACTGCAAAGCCACTCTAAGGTCTCCTCGAAGCCTTCTCTTCTCCAGGCTGCAGAGCCCCAACTCTCTCAGCCTGTCCTCATAGCAGAGCTGCTGCAGCCCTCTGATCATCTTCGTGGCTCTCCTCTGGACCCACTCCAGCAGTTCCATATCCTTGTGTTGGGGGCTCCAGAACTGATATGTTACTGAGCTCCTGTAAAGAACCAAGAATAAAGTTTGTGTGTGTACATATATATATATATAGTGTCAGAGGCTCAACCTGATGAAGTTACTACTGGACTTGCCTCATGCCAGGGCTGAACCTTAGTGACTCAAGTGTAAGTGTTATGTAAAATAAAACATGCTGCAATCGTATTTGTGAAACAAGCAGGATAAACCTATCTGCAGAGTGGTGGTGGCAGTGAGGAAGTTGGTCAGTTTCTGCTTACAGCCCGAGCTAGGGGAGTGGGCAGAAAAGCTGAGTGTGGGACTAAAAGCCTCCTTCACCAGGCCAGTGCGTGCCATGTGCTGCTCTGCTTGTGGTCCTTGCGCCTTTGTGACAAAATGTGCAGCTGGTGTAGGTGAGGACCTAGCCCAGAGGGCAGCAGGTTTCCAGGGGAAGCTGAGGGGCTGTAGCTGCAGGCTGGGAATCACTGCACAGGGTTGTGTGTCCACCGACAACTGTGAGGTGTTGTGAGGCTGCGTGGGGATGTGGTTCCCGTTGCAGGAAGGATGAGAGCTAGTTGGAGACAGTCTAGGGACTGACCACCCTGAACTGCTTATTCACTGTGTCCTAAAGGGAGAGACAGTGTGCCAAAGCCTGACCCGGGACTGAGAGGAGGAAGGTCCCTGTGTGTATGCTAAGCAGTTATTCCAGAACTGTGTGTCCTGCTTTTATCCAAGCATGTCCCCTCCTCACTGTGCTGACACAAGCTGGACTGCAGCAGACAATTCTCACCTTGCAGCTGGGCTTGTCAGAGCCAACAGGCTAAAAACTCAGTAGCTAAATTACTTCCAGGAACTATTTCAAAGTAACCCACAAATGCTCAGATCCTCCCTCCCCGTTGTGTGTTTTTCTGTTTGCAGCTTCTTGCCGTTGTTGTTCCAACTGGCAGTTTTACTGATTTGCCCCCCTAAAAGCAAGCACTGACTGCTGCTGCTTCCTGGCACTTCACCATTCTGGAGATGAAAGAGGCCATATTGGCATGGGAAGATGAAGGAAACTTTTTACCTAAGGGGTGGGGCGCACAAGCCCAGATCTTTGCTTCTTGTCTGGCTTTCCTGTCGCATCTTTCACTGGGTCCGCTTGGGTTATGGTTGGGTTCAGGGAGCCCTTGGTTCTCGTCTGTGTCATCCCCCAAGCTACTGTCCTGCACCTGTGGGCTTCTAGTAAGTGTTGCATGTTATCTGCAGTTGTTTCCAAGGTCAGTGTAAGGTAAAATACTCAGTACTGCCTAGCAGTGCAATGAGTTACTTTCATTTCTGTTATCCATTTTTGGCTTCAGATAGGATAGTCTTTCCTTTCACCCCTTCCAGCACTGCTGGGACATTGTGTTCTTGGCCTGTCCTCCTCTTATGGCTCCTGTGCATTGCTCCTTCTTCGTTGCTCCATGCTCTTGTCCTTTCCCTTCATGTCCTCCTCTTCTCCCTCAGCTTGGAAGAAATCAAGGTGTTTCTTGGTCTAGACAGCAACACGATGCTTGGTTGTGCATGTACCAGGAGTGGTAGCTGCTAATGTGTTACCAGAGGTGAGAAAGCAAGCAGAGAAAATTATTTCAGATGTTCAGACTTGAAGGCTTCTGTTCACAGAGACCAGAAACTGGACCTGCAGCTTGTTGCTGTTGGAAGGAGGCCGGTGTTCAGGGCTTTGCTGCAGAGAGGTGCAGGTAACATGGGGTCTCCCTCGGTGGAGTCCTGCACTTTACTGAAGCTGAAGCAAAACAGCACAACAGCAAAGGGAATCTTGCTGTGTATTGGTAGGCTTTGCATGTATGCTTCTGTTTATTGGCCAGCACTGACTGCTTGACTTGGAGAAAGTGAGAGGAGATGGTGCATTTGTAAGAAACTTGTAATCCATGCCTGTTATGTGAGTTGACTATCTGGAAGGAGTATCTTACTTGTATAACCTTTTTGGAAGGCTTGCTTCCAAAACATGAAGCTATTCCTGCTCCTCTTAGAACAGCTTTGCTCAGGCTAAAGTGAAAATGCCTCTTTTCCTCACTGAAGGGGAGCCACAGCCACACACATTGGCTATATCTGCCATCTTATCTGGGTTGCATGTATGCAGTGTCACTATGGCCAGACTTCTCTTAGTCTACAAATGTGAAGCTAGATTATCCTGAGAGCAGAAAGAAAGAGAAAGCCTTGGTGGAGATGTGACTCAGAGATGATAGGGCTCCATTTGCAAACACAAACTGTGAGTAGCTACACGTGTGTGTTATTGTGGTCACTGAACCCAGGATGTGGCTGTAGACAAACAGCGAAGCTGCAACACCACTGCAGCTGAATGTAGGGCAGGCAGGAGGAGGAGATCACTTCTTCTCATGCGGTGTGGCTTGCATTGTCAAATGACATTTGGGTTCCTGTCAATATTTATAACAGAATATCCTAAGACTAAATGGCCTGTGGGCAAAGATAAATGTGCCCTCGAGGGGAAAGGGAGGCATGATGGGCTAGGCTTCTCTCTGTCCTGTGTGCTGCTCACCAAGAGCAGCTTTTCCCTTCACAGGAGGGGATTTATTGTACTCCCATTGTGCCTTAAGATAATAGAAATAGTATCAAAGAGGTGCTGTTCTCTTACCTCTGCAAATAAAGCAATTCTTTTTATACCTTGCAGTTTCAGTGTAGGTATCTGTGAAGCAATGGCAATGCGTTGCCTTCAGGGTTAGGACTGTTCTTGATCAGAACAGAATGAGATGCAGCTTTGCCTGCATTCCTCTTGTTAGCATGCCTGTATTGTTCAGATACTGCCCTTGGATGTACCCACCCCAAACAGGTGCCTGTGCTAGTTTGAGCCTAGCTGGGATGTTTTGGTGAGAAGAACTAGATCATAGACTGGGAAATGAAAACAGTGGTGTTGTCTACTTCGCTCATAGCCTTGCTGAGATGTGTAAAGAAGAAAGGCAAAGCAGAAGAGAACAGCCCAGCAGAGAGTGCAGAGCAAAGTGACTTTTATCTTTGCCTTTCTTCTTTACACATATTCCACTTGATCATGCAGAATTTCTGTGGATATATGTGATCAGCCTGTGTCTGGAGAGGCATTGCCCTCTTACTGGAGACATTGGGATTTTTCCAGGTTGGGCAGAAGGGATAGGAAGGAGATAGCTAAAGGGCAAAGGCAGTGGCAGCCCCCCCAAGCAAGTGCCATGTGTTCACAATCGGTGCCTGCATGGTCTCTGGGGGGATGGGAAGATGGGCCAGGCCACTGGGCAAGCAGCCAGGTGGCAACCCAACTTCAAGAGCAGAGCTGAACTTCTGCTCACTTCTAGCTTCTTTTATTCCGTCCTTAACCCAGGCTGCAGAAGAATTCAGAGACAAATTAAATTGTAATGATGAGTTCTTTCAGAGCCAAAGAAAACTATGCTTGAGTGGCTCCTGCACTTGGACTACTTTAATTGGGAGCTTGTCCAAGATGCCCCAAGTTCAAACAGGGATCACTGGAGTGCAACACAAAGCAGCTTAGTGTCTCTTTAGGACTTGGGGTATATAGTGAGAGGACTGAGCATGCCTATTTGAATACTATTTTAAAATATCATCTAATTATAACTAACTGTCAATGAGAGCTCCCCGGATCTCATGCTGTGCCCAGAAAAAGTCTGAATGAATAGGCTGCTTTTCTCTCTGCCAGAGCAATCTAGACTCAAATTCTAGGTCTTAAACTGATGAGGTTGGTAGGGTTAAATTTTTCTTCATTGGCATCTTGAATCTAGGGAGTGTTACCCGTGCTTCCCTGACCAGGCTCCCGGCTGCTGCATGCAGGAAGAGACAGATGATTTCTACAGCAACTGAGGTGCACAGCCACCTCCAGTTTTATTAATTAAGGCATCCACTCTCTCTGTGCTGGGAAGTAGGAAGCCAGGAAAGCGTGTAGTACAACGCTAAATGCTGACCTCCCACTTCCAAGTACTAAGCTTCTCCAGCTAGGCACCTGAAGCTAAACAGGCACTTGGAAATGTATCCTCCAGTGGACCTCACGATATTTATAGATCTGAGCAGGAGCTTTCTAGCATGAGGAATGCTTGCCTCTAATGAAGCAAAACCTCAGCTCTCTTAATGAAGCATTTAAAGGGGCTGATTTGGATGGCAGCAGGCTGCCCAGAAGTCTCATTACTGCTGTGTTTTTCTTCTGTTCAGGTACTGCTGTCATTCTCTTCATCCATACCTATCAGACTGCTTATGAAAGCTACCCTCTGGATTCTTCACTTCCAAACCTGGTGCAAAGGGCAAATAAATATTTTAAATCTATTTCTCCTCCCAGACTTTGGGCATGAGAATTCAAAATGGAAAACAGACTAAACATGAGACAGACATAAAAATTCCTTTCTCTCTCTCTCTCTATGGTAACACTAAACTAGGCTGGAACCTCTTTTGCATGCACTAAAAACAGCCTTCTCCTTCTCTGTATTTCTAACCTGTGATCATTTTTAATGTGGTTGAAGTTGGCATTATTTGCTTTTACTCATAACACTTCAGATTTGTGATCTTGGGTGACTTCAAAACCAGAAAGTGTTCTTCCATAAGAATCTCAGTTTTCAACTGAGTGGTTCTAAGATTTATGTGTTTTTTTCCTTCAACTATAAATTCTCATGATAAATACTGGCCACTATTCAACATGTTGCAGAGGTTTGGAGCAGTTTAAAGAACTGCTGAAACTTTTAGGGTGGTTTATAAGTAATCCTGGTGATTAACTGACCTGTTGGTTCAATCTTGCAACTAAATCTGTTGTGAGGACACAGCAAATCTGCAGTTACATCTGATGATGCTCAACATTAATAATAATACTAAGAATTATGACAACAGCAGAAAGTTAGTGTGTTTTGGAATGCAAATGTTAAAGATGTTGTTGTACTGAATGTTGGGGTTTTTTTTCTTCCCTGTGTGGGGGTGGAGAGTAGTCTGTGTTGAAAGATGTGTTTTGGCTTGTTTGGCTTGAGTTCATGAAAAGTAAGATTTCTCATTTGGGGATGTTTGTTCTGAAGGCTTGAAACAAACACAAACAAATCTCGGTGAAATCTTTGTTGTTACTCTTCTTTTTCTTTTCCACTGGTGTTCTTGTGAACACAAAGCGAGATGTCAGAGTTCAAACTGTGAGACTGCTGAAGTCAAGAGAGCATTTACCATCAGTGATGGTGGCACTAGAATTCCACTTGGTGTTTAAAATATTTGTGCTCCTCTTCCCTGCAGTAGGTCAAAGGGGTTTTTTTGAAGACTCTCTGAGGTGCTGTCTCTGTGTATTTGCAGCTAGAGGAAAGCTTGCCTTGGAACAAACTGGATTTTTCAGTGGATTAATCTGTTCCATAGCCTTCTAACAAGATTATGGTTTATGCTGATTTGTTGCAGCAGTACTGGTATATCCAGTCATTCCAATAGCAAAATGCTAATCCTAAAGAAATAAATCTGTCTCCTTGCTGGCAGGCATCAGAAGAATGAGGGGGGGATGGGAGTCTCTGCTCCCTTGTTAGGGATTAGTGAGTGATAGCTCGAGTTCAGCATCAGTTGGACCGAAGCAATTTGATTGTATCAGGCTTTTGCAGAGGGTTGGAAGTTGCAGAAATAAAGCCTTATCTCCTTTCTCTTGATTATGAAATATTTAATGGTCACCCCGAGCAAAGTTTGATCATGGCACCATGAGGCCAAAGGATTACATCAGTGCACAGAGTGCCACAAGATGTTAGGCTGTCTGGCGCTGATGCTGTCCTTGCCCTCTCATCTCTAAGCAGGTAGGGCTGGTGAAGCCAACTGGGTGCCCTGTTGTTCAGACACATGGAAGAGTGTTGCAGCAATGGTCGTGTTTAATCTGAGGAAAAAGGGGTACAGTGGAGAGAAGCTTCATTTGGACAGACTATTGCCTGGGTAGGTGCATCTTGCCCAGCTCTTCCTGAAGCTGTGAGAAGATTCAATGTGTCCCCTCTGCCCAGGGCTGAGACAAGGGCAGTTGCTGGTAGTGGACCTTGCTGCAGGCAGTTTTAGGAAGCTGAGTGTCTCTGTCTCTGGGCTGGATGGGGTTGGATGATTCTCCTGGGCATTTCCTTCATGGTTTCTGCAGCCGAATACTAAAGAGGCAGCCTGAAACTCTCGGTGAGTTTGCAAGGCACAGCCTGAGCTGGCTTCGATGCCTGAGCTCATCTGTGTCTCAAATAAATTATTTTTTTTTTTTTTTTAAGACAGAGCCTTTGAAAATATTTTTGTAATGTGAAAGGTAGTTTTGAAGACCAAGTAGTTGAATCTTAATTTGAGAGACAGAACAAAAGATTTTTGACTAATTTTGCCTGATCTTCTCTGATTCGCGTATGAGGGTTTTTTTTTTCCATTTCCTTGCTTTTGGCAAAGGAGAGAAGAATGTAAATCATCTTAAAATCAAAATATGTATGAATCCTTATGCTGCCAGGGAGAAGGCTTTTATCTGCTGCGAGATGTGGGGGTCTATGCAGCTGATGGAAGGTTAAGTCAATAGTGCTTTGGATTTCTTTGGACAGAGAGGAGTCTGATTGCAGCTTGAATTGTGACAGCAATGCTGATTGAGATGATGGGAACCAGCACAGACCAATGTACTGCAGGAATGGAACAATTAAACAGAAGCAGGTATTGAAAACTACTCAGGAAATTGCTTGAGAAGGAAGAAAGGAAACTGGAAAGTGATTATCAGCAGTCCTAGATACAACTGCAATTTCTATTCCTGACCTTTGTGTTGCAAGCTTAAAAGGTTGTGTGGCTGGGTACAGAGTCCTCTGCTCCTATTCCACTGCATAGTCTGAATGAGACCACTCTCAGGCTTTCCTAATGAATCTGCCCACTTTAAATTAAAAATTTAGTGCACTAGATTTTATAGCCCTGAGATGTTTAAATTTTAACGTGGATTGAGCTTGTTTTGGTTGAGAGTTGGTGGTTTTTTTTTTTTTTCCAGTCTTCCTCCTAGAAACTACAATATTTGCTCCTCAAAATGACAATATTTACCCTTTTATCTCACAGGCAGTCTGTATTTAGGCTTTGCACGATACACCCCCATGCAAGTTGCTTTGCTTTTTTAAAACAAGGAAGTTTTGTCTGATCAGCTGCATAATTATTATTTGGTTTTAAGTTATTACTAGCCTTGGGTGTTTTGTGTGTCTGTATGGAATGACAAAGCAAGGCTGATAGCATGGAGAGGCTTTGAAAGCAGGTTTTTCTTTGGTAGTAGTCATGTTTTCTACAGTGACATGCTCTTTTCACTTCTCTCCCATTAGGCATTTCATGCAAGAGTAACTCTTCCGAGTATCTGTTCAGTCACAGTGACAAAAAACCTCATACAGTTTTCAAACCTTGTAGAGCCAGCGTTCAGTGATGTTGCTACAAGTCAAGTTCTTCGCGTAACAAATTGCTGGGTGTTCTCCCTCTTTCCTTGGTTAAGGAACGTTACAAGGATGTGATTGTTTTCTTTATAAATTCCTGTTGCAACTTCAAACTGGAAAAATTTAGATGATGTTGTCCTCCTAATGAACTTCTTTTCCTCTGACCTACATCATAGTTCTGTGTGTTGGGTTTTTTTTTTTGTGTGGAAGAATTAGCACTGGCAGGCTGAACAGCTCTTTGAGATTTGACCCAGTAACCAAGTATAGTGCTAAAGCTTGAGTAAGCAAACCACCCTGCTTTAATATTTATTGCTCTTTGACATTCATCAAAGTATGTCTCTGTAGATGAATACCCAACAGATACTCTGGAGTGTAATGCAGCATGCAGGGGAAAAAAGAGGTTTGACTTCCTCCCTCCACCCTCCCTCAGAGATAGAAGCTATTTGTCACAAGGAGAGGTTGCATGACCTGTTAGATAAAGAAATAAAAGGAAATTGTTTGTCCTCATTTGATTATTGAGACTTAACAACAACTTATGTGCTTCTTCCCCCAAAATGGGAATTCCAGACTGAACTTTATGCAAGAAGGAAGCTTTGAGTGTTAATGAAAGAATCCAGGCAGACCTTAGAGTAGCCTTCCGGTATTTGAAGGGGGTTGCAGGAGAGCTGGACAGGGACTTTTTGCAAGGGCATGAAGTGACAGGACAAGGTGCAATGGCTTCAAACTGGAAGAGCCTGGACTTAAATTAGAACTCTGGAAGAAATTCTTTCCCACAAGGCTAGTGAGGCTCTGGAACAGGTTACTCAGACAAGTCGTGGATGTTCCAACCCTGAAAGTGTTCAAAGCTAGATTGGATGGGGCCTTGAGCAACCTGGTCCAGTAGGAGGTGTCCCTGCCCTTGGCAAGGGGCTTGAACCTTCACAGTCTTCAAGGGCCCTTCCAATGTAAAGCGTTCAGTGAACTGCAGGGGAAGAGGCAGATGTTGCTGCAGTGATGCAGCTGAGCGCTGGAGGTGAGGGCTGACACACTGATAGTGTTGTGGTGGATGGGAAGTCTGATAGAAGCTGTCTTGTGCACTGTTGCAGTTTCAGTCTGCTTGAAACAGCAAAACCACTCGATGGCTTTAGGTGAGGTTCATGCTCACTTGCTCACTCATTTCTTTCCTTCCCTTGATGGCCAGTGCTCTTAGGTGGTTAGGTATGGCAGACCTGCAGGTATTTGACAAACAAATAAAGCAGGTTTGTCTTCTTCTGAGTTAACCAGGTGGTGCTTTTGTTTCTCCTCTGCTGCGTGTGGGGAGGGTTATATAGGAGCAGTCTTTTTTCCAGAGTGGAGGAATTGATAACCCCATAAAAGTAGATGCTAAGCCTCAAAGGTACTGGAAAATTTACTGCTTGGAGTTGTCTTCCAGAAGTCTGTTGCCCATGCTTTTGCCTATTTTGGGGGTTTTGGGAATATGTTTTTCAAAGAACCATAAAAGCAACAAACAGTGCAGTGTTTCTTGAGTGCTAGTAGTGGTGCATCCATGTGTGCCTGAGTCAGCTGAGCTCAAGTTGAAGCTAACAGTGACAAATCTTTCTAGTGCAGCTTGATGTACACCTTGGTCTTGTTTGGTTTACTTGCTTTGTTTGTAACAAAAGATCCCTGTCTGATGGTTTTTGTGAATGGTTACTTCTTGGTTTTTGTTGCCTTGTATTTCAAGAGACCAAAAAGCCAAACGACCAGCTGGCTGAACCAGAATCAGAGTGTTTGAAGACTGTGTAAAAGATGACCCGAGAGGGTCACTGATTCCCAGATAAGAGTGGCTGAGTTAGGATTGATAGATATTTCTATGTTCTGTAAAGGCAGAAGGATGCTGTGGTACCCAGCCTGGTTTGAATACTTGGCAATACCAGAAAGCCTCCCTTGGAAAGGCTGCAGGTTCCTGTGATGCTCACAGACCCTCATTGCCAAGGAGTCTGAAGACATTGTGAGCATTGCTTGCAGTTTGTAGGTGCACAGCTGGACCTTTCTGACTCGAGTGTGGTCTCTTCAGGTGTGCTGTATGGTCAGTGCTAGGCCATGGGCTCCCTACATTTTAGATGAGCTTTTGTGCTGAGAGGAGGTCTTGGCTTCAGCGTTTACCTGCAGTGAATCCTCCAGTAGATTAGAAGACTTAATCTTAAGGTGTTACCCCTGTGGGAGCTTATGTGACCAGCAGATACTTGGAAAAACACGAGTTTGCCTTTCCAAAAATAAACCAGTTTTTATTAGTTGACTGGTGCACAGTGTGGTGAATTCCTTCTTTTAGAATGGAAAAGCAGCACTGGCATTTATATTTGTGCTTGCAGTGTGACCTCCCTCTGACCTGAAATATCTCTGCATAGAGCCATGAAGTCCATAATCTGTCTTCTTTTTTTTTTTTTATTTTAGCAATAGGTTATGGCTTCATTTCTGGCTGGGGCTGTGCTTTGTTTCTCATAATGCAGTAGCGTAATGTTAAGGTGTATCTTAATGCATGGCTTGTTTGGTCTTCAGCCAGGGAAAGTCCAGTGAAGCTTTATGCCCAGTGAAGCATACAGTGTGTAAGTAAGACTCTTCAGTGCAATGACAGCATGATAAATAAATTAAAACCTGACTTTTTTCTTTTTTCCAGCTTCTAATCGTTCTGCATTCGCTTAGCTTCCAGTTGCTGCAAAATAAACCTTGCTTGCTGTCTTCCCTTCTGACAGTAGCCACATGCTGACAGCTCCTTGTTCTTTCACAGCTCACCTGACCAGACAGCCACTCCTTTTAGCTATATGACAAGTTAACCCTTCTTTCCCAGCAAATGTTGGTGCAAGCACAGGTGGGGAGAAAGTTGAAGTCATTAATTTGTGTGCTTTTGTAGGTACCTGGCTGAGCACCCACTGAAATGGTTTTTTAAATGCTGCTGAGGTTTTCCTGTGTAATGATGTTGTGCAGTTGTGGAACATTATATGGAGTAATGAAACTTGCCACCTGCTTAAGTGACCAAGGCAGGCTGGGTGATGCACTCCATTGCATGGCATCTGTTACCTTGCATGCAGATGGTGTTCAGGCTTAATGAAAACACATGGCCCAAAGTCTTGATGAGTTTCCCCTGGGGGTTGGCAGGCATCATCTTCACCAGCTCTTTCACAGAAGCCATCTTAGGTTTCCTGTGAGCTCCTGGTCCTTTTCTGTAAGGCTCTGTGTTGCAGGAAGAGCACTTTCTGTGTGCTTGAACTGATGTGTAAAGGACAGCGTTCAACTCACTTTCCAGTCCTCTGTGATGGATGAGATGAGAGAGGATTGTCTCTGTAACCATCTTCCGGGCAGGAGGAGATGGTATCGAGTTCATCTGGTAAATGGCATCTTGCATGTGCCAGCTTTTCCTCTGAATTGCTTGTTACCTGCTACTTTAATGTCTTCAGATGCAAAGCTTGTGCTTCAAGGCAGCCGTGCAAGCCCTCAGCCAGGATGACAAAGTGTGTGGCATTATAAAGCGTTTATATTCCTGCAGATCACTGCTTATTTTTAGCAGTGTCGTTGCTGTGAGTGAATGAGTCATGTTAGTCTGCACATTTTGCAGTGACTTGAATGTTAGCTTCTCAGCATTTGGAGGAGAACCTTAAAAGCTGGTTTGGTTTGTTGTTTGGGGTTTTGTTTTTCCTGTGTGACCCGCACAGGGTCCTGCTCTGGCAGTGGGGCTGGATTAGAAGATCTCCAGAGGTCCCCTCCAAACCCTAACATCCTGTGATCCTGTGGTTTGTTTCATCATTTTTCTTTAGGGCTTGGTGCTGAAAAGTCATTGCTGTCTTTGGCAAACCAAAATTTGTGGAGCCTGTGTCAGGTTTGCTTTCTGTATGGCAATGGGCCAAGGTGAGAGTGCTCAGATCCTTCAAAACTGGAGCAGTCTTCTCTACTCCTTTGTACAGTGCTAAACTAAATGACAGTGTCGCTGTTGCTTACTTTTCTAAAGACGCACTATGATAGAGTTACAGAATGGTTTGGGTTAGAAGGGACCATAAAGATCATCTGGTCCCAACCCTCCTGCCATAGGCAGGGTCTCCTTCCTCTAGCCCAGGTTCCTCAGTGTTTCATCCAGCCTGGCTTGAACATTTCCAGGGAGAGGACATCTATAACCTCCTTGGGCAACCTGTTCCAGAGTCTCGCCACCCTCACTGTAAATAATTTCTTTCTAATATCTAGGCCAATCTCTCCTCTTTCAGCTTCAATCCATTCCCACTTGTCCTATCAATACAAGCACTTGTAAAAAGTCCCTCTCTAGCTTTTTGGGGGGTCAATGCTTGCCTCAGAAGAAGTGAGTTTCTTTCTGTGCTGCAGCATTGCCATAAATAAACTCAGTCCCTGCTCCTAGCCAGCCTCTGTTTTTCTCACCTGAGTCTCAAATCCTGCAAGTGAAAACAGAAATTCGTCTCCAGACTTAGAGATGGAGATATCCTGCTCCCAGTCTTGCCCCAGTTGTTAACTATTAATTTGAGACTGGAGTGTTTACAGTGCCAGAGCCAAGATTTGCCAAATGTGGATGATCCAGTTTTGGAACTGGAAAGAATTATTAAAGAACTATTGGCATTTGGTGTAGGTGGTATTTAATAAGCATGGGGCTCCTGGTTAAGCAATTACCTGTTTTATAACTGTATCAGCATGCAAAGACTTCTCCTTTCATGGTCAGCATTTGCTCTGCAGTTGCCCTTCACCAGAAGTGGGCTTTGCAGTATTAGTAGTTTTTAGGGATTGTATGGAAATGAATCTTGTAATTAGAAGCTGCCAATGCATCCTGTTGGCAGTGAGTAGCTGTGGCAGTGCCGCTTCAGTGCTGCCCAGTGTTGTCATAGCATCAGAATTGTCAGGGCTGGAAGGCACCTCAAGGATCATCCAGTTCCAACCCCTCTGCTATGAGCAAGGACACCTCTTGCTAGATCAAGTTGCTCAGAGCCACATCCAGCCTGGCCTTAGAAGTTTCCAGAAATGAGGCTTCCACCACCTCTCTGGGCAGCCTGTGCCAGTGTCTCACCACCCTCATGGTAAATCCCAACATCCAATCTGAATCTACCCACTTCTAGTTTTGCTCCACTCCTTCCAGTCCTATCACTACCTGATATCCTAAGAAGTCCCTCATCAGCTTTCCTGTAGCTCCCCTTAAGATACCAAAAGGCCACAATAAGATCTTTTCCTCTCCAGACTGAACAGTCTGTCCAAATACTGATTGTGGTCAGAGTGCTTACGGAGGACAGCTTCTGTAGGAACACACCAGCTGACGGTTCAGTTCAGAGGTGTGAGGCTTTTATTGTCAGTCAGAATGGGTGTTGACACTTTATGTAGGGTTTAGGTGCTGTCAGCAAATCAAGGGTTTCTTAGTCTCAGGCGCTATTATGAATAAACTTGACTCATATTTTGGAAAGAGGTAGGTGACTTGGAGAAGGGTGGGGAGTTGCATGTGATAGTTCATTGCTTCTCTGACTTTCATTTGGGGGAAAAACCGACACAAGTAGTTGCCTGTTAATTCTTTGTAGTGGTTTAATTATATTGCAGGCATGTGGGGCGGGGAGGAGAGACTGAGAAGATAGAGCTAATCCATATTTGATCATAAGAGACAAAACTGTTACTAAAGATGAGTGGCCTGCGTGCTCTGTTTTCTCATAGCGTCTGGGTTTTGTGTAAGCAGCAGTGTAGGAGTATGTTGAATAGGTGAGAACAGAGTTGCATAGTTGGTGGATGTGAGGACTGCTGAGTTCTCTCCCACATATTTAAAATGTGATTAATGAAAGGCTTGCATAACTTACGTTTCTGAGGCAGGGGGAAAAAAATCAGATGGTATTTGTGTGGTTGTTTTGCAAGGTACAGTGAAGAGTGCGAAGGGCTCCGTCGGGGTTGTGCTTGGGCTGGGCACTGAGTTGTGTAGCTAGGGTCAGAGGTGTCTGCTGCCTTGAAAAGTTGTAGAATCACAAAATCATAGAATGGATTTGAGTTGGAAAGGACCTCCAAAGGTCATCTAGTCTGACCTCCTCTGCAGTAAGTAACCAGGGGCATCTTCAGTTAGGTCAGGCATCCAGTTTGAGGCCTCTCAGTTGAAGAAGGAGCTCATGGAACCGCTCCAGAGAGTGTGGCAAAGAGCCACAAAGATGCTGAAGGCAGTGCAATGTCTCCCCTGCAAGGAAAGGCTGAGGGAGCTGGGTCTCTCCTCTCCAGGAGGAAGCTGCTTTAATGGTAGTGGAAAAGTCTTACAGGGAGAGACAGACCAGAAGAAAATGGAAGAAAGAAGAGAGTATGTATTGCTGTGTGCTGCTGTCCTCGGTCATGTTTGACTCTTCCCTGTCCTTCCTCCCATAGCATGGAGGCCATCATTAGCTGGGAGATACTGCGAGCCCATTAATCTCTTTGAGCAGGAGCCTGTTACAAAGCAACCCCTGAAATCCAGCTTGCCCATAGTTGAGAAGGAGCAGGGCTTGGTAAGGACAGACCTGCTTGTGAGGGAGCCAGGGGGACTGTGAACTCCCCATTGCATCTGCTCCACCTTCTCTCCTGGGCTCCGTCTCCAGTGGCAAAGCATGAAATTCGCTTCCGATGTAATCAGTTGGAGCAAATAATTCCTGTAGCAGGAATTGTGGTTTCCAAAGTTCTGTTTAAAAAGATACAGTTCCTTGCAGCTGGAAACTTAATTACGTAGCCACTCTTGGGCCTGCCGTAGTTAATCTCTTCTTACACTCACCTGTCCCACCCAGTTTTAGTGGAGTAACCACTTCAACAGATCGTGGCATGTGAGCCCTGACTGGAAGCACCTTTTCATAATGGGTGTCTTTATTTTCTTGGGAATATCTTTCTCAAACACTTGGAGGGTGACCCATGCTGTAACTATGTCCCTGCTGCTGCAACCCTGGATGTAGAATCTTCTAGGTAACCTACACAGTGTAGGCAGAGAAAAAAGCAAACCAGGTTCTTCAGAGTTGTTTCACCACCGTCCATGAAACCAGTGAAAAATGAGTTCTTCCCTTGGATGTCGTTGCCTTTGTGTCTCTAATCCATTGTCTTATTGCCAGGGATTATAGAGAGCATGAATGTAGCTTTCTGAGCTGAAACATGAGCTTCAACTTACACCATGTATTGCTGTTACTGGTGTCTCCCTCCAAACCTGTAAGCCTCTGTAGCAAGCTGAAGAGCATTTGTACATGTTTCAGGAGTTGCTGTGAGCAGAACACAGGAGATGGTCGAGATCAGATGATTTGGTGAAATTCAGTGGGTGTGTGACTCCTCTAACAAATATATCTGAATTGCCTTTGGATGTGACCAGAGAGGTCTCTCTGGTGTGCTGCATGGCAGTTTTGCCACTCTGCCCTAGGCTTTAGGAGGTCTCTTCTCCCAGCACACTGCGGGTGAGAGCAGTGGTGTTTCCCAAGGAGCAGGAACTGGTGTTAAGCAGACTGTCTACCTGGATGGGCTGCCAAGGTGTGACAGTTTGGGTGTTACCCACACCCCACACCCCCCCCAACTTAAGAAAATCACCCAGACTAGACTCAGTGGCTGGAAATTAAGGAATGAAGTTGTATTTACAGCTTAGCACAATATTCAAGCAGCTATTTACGGTGTATACAGCTATATACTGAAGTATACAAGTAAAAAGTAACACAGAAACACAACAGCTCTCCCAGAAACCAGAGCCCCCAGGAGGGGCTCCCAACCACCCTTCCACCTCCTTTCCACCACTCTACCTTATCCCAGATTTTGCTTTATGTTCAGGGTGAGTTTGGAAGATCAGCCAGGGGGGTTAGAAAGCAGAAGGATTAGTTACACAGATAGCAGGTTAAGAAGAAAAGTGCAGGCAGCCAGAGACACACAGCAAGTGTCTGATCTATGCTCTTGCTCTTATACATCTCAGCAAGCCTATGAGTGCAGTAGACATCACCTTTGTTTCCTTTGCACAGCCTATAATCTAATTCTTCTCACCAAAATATTCCAGTTAGCTTCAAACCAGCACACAAGGAACATTTGGAAACCAGTTCCTGAAATCTCTTACTTAGCTGGAAGCTACTTTCTGTGTTGTGAAGAAGGAGGAATCTTGGAAATGGTACCTTCATAGGAGCAAGAGCCAGTGCTGCTAAGCAGTAATGGTACTAAGAGGCGATGTGTACCACCTTGCCACCCTCATACCCCACACTCCCCATAACAGCAGTTGATCCAAAAGTGCAAAACAGGATCATTTTTTAAGACTTAACAGACCATGGGGCAGCAGACCTGGGGACACCATTTCATAGAATCATAAAATCAACCGGGTTGGAAGTTCCAAGCTCATCCAGCCCAACCTATCACCCAGCCCTATCCAGTCGACTAGACCATGGCATAAGTGCCTCATCCAGTCTTTTTTTGAACATCTCTAGAGATGGTGACTCCACCACCTCCCTGGGCAGCCCATTCCAATGCCAATCTCTCTGGCAACAACTTCCTCCTGACATCCAGTCTAGACCTCCCCTGGCACAGCTTGAGACTGTGTCCCCTTGTTCTCTTGCTGGTTGCCTGACAGAAGAGACCAACCCTGACCTGGCCACAACCTTCCTTCATGTAGCCTGTAGACAGCAATGAGGTCTGCCTTGAACCTTCTCTTGTCCAGGCTGCACACCCCCCAGCTCCCTTAGCCTCTCCTCACAGGGCTGTGCTCCAGCCTCCTCACCAGCCTTGGTGCCCTTTCTTGACCTCTATGGTTGGGATGGCCCTCTCCCTTGTTTAGCCAAATACAAGCTTCTAGAGGGAACAAGCTGAACCCTGTGGCCAGAGAGCATTTGAGCAGATGGTTGTAATGGTCTCTTCTGATTTAAAACCTAAGAATTCTCACACACACCAGTTGCTGCGTTCTGAATCGTGTAGGAGGGTGCTTTCTGATAGAATGGGAGCATGAAATCAGGCAGGAATGGGGTGTGTAGTAGCTGTTGCCTACGGTGGAAAAGATTGCCTGGTGTGGGCAAAAAAAGGCTCAATGGGAAGTCTCTCCTCTGCAGAGACTGAAGAGGGGAAATGTCTGCTGCCTCAGGCTGAGGAAAGTTTGTTCTTCCACTGGCTTTTAAGACTATCAGAGGATAGTGAAGAGAAAGTGCAGTTTTAAGTAGCTAAAGAGGATGGGTTTGGTCCAAACTTGATTCCAGGGCTAAACCACTTTATTTTTGGCTATGACTGCAGCGGGCTGGTGGGAGAGAAAGAAAATGAAATATAAAGCTTCGTTATTCTTGGCCCATGTTTAGTGTCTACAAAGTGTTCCTGGAAGTTCATGTGCCTGCTTTAAAGACACCTTGAGAGGCTATTTGCTGTGTGTTTCCTGCAGGAGCATACTGAGCAGGACTGCAGGGATGTGAGAGCAGGCTGCCATGGCACCTCAGCTCAATGACATGTTGTTCATATGGCATGCCTGAGATGTATAGCTGGCACGTGGACTAGTCTGGCTCTTGCAGTTGCTGGAAAGCCAAGCAAAGCACTCTAGTCCTGACTGAGCACTGCAGGCAGTGGAGGAGGGGAGGGTACTTGGCAGAAATGCAGAGGAATTGGTAGGGAGAGGGGAGTCAAAGAGAGCTGGAGCTCTGGTCGTGTGTGAGATGGGTTTGATGGATGCCAAAGGACAGGAGTACGTGAGAGGGCATTACAAAGACGAGACGGACATTATCTGACAGAGGTTCTAGGTGAATTTATCTCTGAGAGGGGACTTTGGTGTGTGTCAATGTGTTCTTCTGTTGTTAGTTTTGGTGTGGTTTTTTTCTCCTCAATAAGTGGCAGGATTAATTTTGGGCATAGGAATGTCTAATTAAACAGTGACTTGCCAAGGGACGGAATGACAAAGCTGAGGGCTCTGTATCTGCAGGCATGATAGGTAGTTGCTTCACAAAGATGAGCAAGATTCAGCTTCAGATGGTGGTAGAGTAGTAGAGTAGTGTGATGCTGACCCTTCAACTTAGGAAAAATGTTGCCTTTCCCCTCCCCACCTTTATTTCCAAAGCAAAAGAACTCTCAAGTATTCATACTCAGTGAGATAGGCAGACAGAAATAGAGATATGAAAGGTCTGCTTATACAGAAAGCTGAAAAAGAAGCCCCAGAGCCACTACTTAGTAGTCTGGATTACCTCTAAGGTATGATAGTCATATGCTGAATTGGTTTGCTTTACATTTCTCCTGGGAGACTTCAGAGCAGCCTTCCAGTGTTTGAAGGGGCTGCAGGAGAGCTGGAGAGGGACTCTGTAACAAGGCATGGAATGACAAGATGAGGGGTAATGACTTCAAACTGGAAGAAGACAAGTTATGCTGGGGGAGGTGGAGGCTGGGTGTTAGGAGGAAGTTCTTGGCAGAGGGAGTGATTGGCATTGGAATGGGCTGCCCAGGGAGGTGGTGGAGTTGCTGTCCCTGGAGGTGTTGAAGAAAAGCCTGGATGAGGCACTTAGTGCCATGATCTAGTTGGTTGGGTAGGGCAGGATGATAGGTTGGGCTGGATAATCTTGGAGGTCTCTTCCAACCTGATTGATTCCGTGATTCTAAGCTCAATTTAGATGAGGTGTTAGAAATTCTTCCCCATGAGGGCAGTGAGGCACTGGAAGAGGTTGCCCAGAGGAGTTGCGGAGGCTCCAGCCTGGCAGTGTTCAAAGCCAGGCTGGATGTGGCCTTGAGGATCCTGATCCCATAAGAGGTGTCCCTGCCCATGGCAGGGGGTTGAAACAAGATGATTGTTAAGGTCTCTTCCAACCCACCCCATTCTATGGATCTATTACTCTATATTTGGCTCCTGTAAGGTAAAATGTTTGGCTGGCAAAAGTGAGCACTGTGTAGAATTTCAATTAATTGTATTTTTAAATGTCAAAACATCTGGGGGAAAAAAGTAAAGAGCAATAGGAAAACTTCACAGCAAGCATTCTGTTCTTCATTGTTCATGCAGTAAGTGTGGTGTTATTTAAAACCTCTCCTTCTGTTTTGCAGGTGAAACTGTGGAAGGCCTGCGAGAGAGTGATTACCTTCTGATTCACTCATGTCGGCAGTGGACAACAATCACAGCTCACAGTCTGGAGGAAGGTCACTACGTCATAGGGCCAAAGATAGAAATCCCTGTGCATTATGCAGGTAAAGCTATTGTTGACCTGAAATACCAATTCCAAGAGAATGAATTCTCTACCGCTTACGCCGGTCGCTTTCTTTGTCACAGTGAAGCTCAGCCTCTGATGCCAATGCCTGTGAGTTAACTAATCATGTTACAGAACAGGCTGACTCCCAGGGCTGCTCATAGATGTGTTCCGTTGGGCAGCACGTTCTCAGAACACACAGCTACGTGGAATTGCTTCAATTTGAGTATAACTAATACATCTCATCTGTGAATGAGGTGACAAAAGTGCACAAGTTTGAAACACCTTGAAATTCAGTTAAGGATGGAAAGGGTTTTACACTTCATTGCATATTCAGGCTGGAGGGGATTTTTGTTTAATATTCCCATATTAAAAGCCAAAGACCTTTTGTAATAATACTGCAGGTTTACACTAATGCTTCTCAGTAGTTCCTTGTCAGTCTCTTCCTGATTATTCTGGGATGATGCAGTAATGTTGTTCCAAGCAGATAACGATGCAACCAATCCCTATTTTGCTTTAAGATTACAAATCACTTTTGCTTTTCTAGGAAATTATTTTTAATAGTGGTTCCTGCTGTTCAGTGTCACTCACAAACTGAGTAGAACAATACTAGATAGTAGCTGAACATGAGCCAGCAGTGTGCCCAGGCATCCTGGCCTGGATCAGGAACAGTGTGGTCAGGACAAGGGAGGTTATTCTTCCCCTGTACTCAGCACTGGTCAGGCCACACCTCGAGTGCTTTGTCCAGTTCTGGGCTCCTCAATTCAAGATAGATGTTGAGGTGCTGGAAGGTGTCCAGAGAAGGGCAATGAAGCTGGTGTGAGGCCTGGAACAAAAACACTGTGAGGAGAGGCTGAGGGAGCTGAGGATGTGCAGCCTGGAGAAGAGGAGGCTCAGGGGTGACCTCATTGCTGTCTGCAACTACCTGAAGGGAGTTTGTAGCCAGGTGGGGTTGATCTCTTCTGCCAGGCAACCAGCAACAGAACAAGGGGACACAGTCTCAAGCTGTGGCAGGGGGAAGTGTAGGCTGGATGTTAGGAGGAAGTTGTTGGCAGAGAGAGGGATTGGCGTTGGAATGGGCTGCCCAGGATGGTGGTGGAGTCGCCGTCCCTGGAGGTGTTCAGAAAAAGCCTGGATCAGGCACTTGGTGCCATGGTCTAGTTGATTGGATAGGGCAGAGTAAGCTTGGAGGTCTCTTCCTCCAAGAATCAACCTAGTTGATTGCATGATTCTATATAAGTAGGCAACACTTACCTTACTGCTGAAGAAAAGTTTAAAAAGCTGGAAAGTGAATGGAAGGGGAAATGTAGGCTTAGTGTTTTACTTGCTCTTCTGTGTAGCCAGTTGTCAGCTGAGTAATCTGCTTAGCTCATGTTTCACTCAGTGTTCCATGTAGCAAGTTCTCTAATGAGTTATCTACTTGGTTCTCTTGTGGTCAACTTTAAAATGCTGGTGCAGTGAGGGTGTGCTGAATTGTAGAAGAGCAGATTGAAATGTCATATTTCGATCTCATTAGCGCTGCAACTTCAGTGATGAAAGTTCCACCAGTTGCCTTCTTACTGTTTCTCCTTGGGGTTCATTTCTGTCAAGTTAATTGTTTTAAGACATGTTTAAAAGCTTTGGTCTGGTGGCATGTAGTGTCATCATCATAGAACCATGGAGTGCTTTGGGTTGGAAGGGACCTCTAAAGGTCATCTAGTCCAACCTCCCTGCAATGGGAAGTGACATCCTCCACTAGATCAGGTTGCTCAGGGCCTTGTCGAGCCTGACCTTGAATATAGAATCACAGAATGGTTTAGGCTGGAAGGGACCTCAAAGATCAGCCAGTTCCAACCCCCCACCATAGGCAGGGACACCTCCCACTAGAACAGGTTGCTCAAGGTCTCATCCAACCTGGCCTTGAACACCTCCAGGGAGGGAGCAGCCACAACTTCCCTGGGCAACCTGTGCCAGTGTCTCACCACCCTCACTGTAAAGAACCCTTTCCTAACACCTAGTTTCAATCTCCCCTCTGCCAACTTAAACCCATTACTCCTTATCCCTCCCCAGCCTTCCTGTAGGCCCCCTTCAGCTACTGAAAGGCTACTATAAGGTCTCCTTAAAGCCTTCTCTCCAGGGATAGGGCCTCAATGACCTCCCTGAGCAACCTGTTGCAGTGTTCCATCATCCTCATAATGAAGAGCTTGCGCCTACCATCCAATTTAAATTTCCTCTTCTTTAATTTCAGACCATTGCTCCTCATCCTCTCCCTCCAGGCCTTTGGAAATAAGTCCTTCCCCAGATTTCTTGTAGCCCCCTTCAGGTACTGGAAAGCTACTATTAGGTCTCCTCACAGGATGGTAGGGATTGGAAGGGACCTCAATGGATCATTGAGTCCAACTACCCTGCCAGAGCAGGACCACAGAATCTTGTGCAGGTCTCCCAGAAACACATCCAGACAGGTCTTGAAAGCCTGCAGAGAAGGAGTCTTCCCAGAGCCTTCTCTCCTCCAGACTAAACAACCCCAGCTCCCTCATCCTGTCCTTGTAGCAGAGGTGTTCCAGCCCCCTGATCATTTTCATGGCCCCCCTTTGACCCACTCTACCAGGTCAGTATCTGCCCTGTGCTTGGGGCTCCAGAGCTGGGCGCAGTACTCCATGTGAGGTCTCACTGGAGCAGAGTGAAGTGGCAGAATCACTCTCTGGCTCTGCTGGCCACACTGCTGCCATTGGTTTTCTAGGCTGCAAGCACACCCTATTGGCTCATGTCCAGCTTCTCATCCACCAGAACTCCCAAGTTCTTTTTTGCAGGGCTGCTTTCTATCACCTCATCCCCCAGCTTGTATTGATAATGACTTTAGAACCTCTCTGAATTTTTCTTAGTATAAAGTTTCTAGTGCTTGTCCTTACTAACATGGATTTTCAATGTATTTCTTTTTTCACACCTCTTGGCTGCAAAAGCTTCAGTGCTGTGGCCAGATAAACACTTCACTTCCTTCAAACTGAATGCTGCATTTCAAAATCCTCACTGTGATTCCTGGAAGAAGGAGAACAGAAAATCAAATGGTTATTGGCCTGAAAGAAAGTTGAATCTTAAGAGTTTTACTGAAGCTTGGCTCTTAATCTTTAAAAAAAAATAACAAAGGTCTACTAAGGCTTTTCTGACTTCTCATACTCCATTCATTCATAGCTTAAATTTATACAAGTACCACTAAAAGGAAAATCTGTCCCCTAAGATACTGAAAAAATGTACTTTTCTTCCTGGCTGGTGTCAATGCAGGTAGAAAACATATCTTTAGCTGAAAGAATGTTTTGCTGTCAAACAATCATCAGAAAAACTCATTAATAAGATGAAAATGGAGGAAAGTTCAAACACTGCCATGTAGTGAGAGCATTTGCTGAGTATGTGGTGGGCTCAGATGCTGCCCAGGAACTTCACAGAAATGGTCAGTGCTCACTTGCATTACCATAGCATGGCCCATCAGGGCTTGCCTACAAGAAAGGAGAGATGAGTCTAAACACATGAAGTACTGCAATCTGATGCTTGGATCCTAACATCTAAACATGCTTAGAAATGACTTCCATACCCTAAAGATTAGTATATGCTGCCATGGAGTGCCATGCAGAGATGTATGAGCTAGCACCAAGTGTGCTTTCAGTGCTGCATTGTGCAGTGCCTCATGTTCAATGTTTCTGGGATCCAGCAACTCATGCTGAAGAGGCACAGTTTAATGTAGGTGCCTAAGAAGATAAGGCACCTTACTACACCTTGCTAAGAAGACTTGCTAGGCTGGCTGCTGACCCAACACAGTTACGCAGCCAGCTCTGAAGCTAGCTGGGGCATCTGCTCTGTGGTGAGCTCTGGGAAGGCTGGGAGGTGGGACTGCTCCAGAATCATTACCTTTGTGAGGAGGACGTGTTGCTGCTAAAAGGTAGTGCCATCAGCTGACATGATGAGCTGGCTGCACAGCCTTCCCTGTGCGTCCTAGAGGGTTCCATCTTTGCAGAAAGCACAGCTAGAAGAGTCAGCAGAATGTTTATGTAGGATGCAGCCATTCAATTTTGGGGTTTAAAGGAGGGATCTTATGTCTTCATAGGCAAAGGTTTGTAAACTGTATTGCTGTCTAACTTTATGCTTAGGCATGTTTTAATTTCATACTTGGCAAGTAAAATGTAGTGCCTACCAGGATGACCCTTAGAAATGGAACATAAGAGGTCATTAAAATTACTTTCTAGGTTTGCTTGGGCTTTAATTGAATAACTTTTTTTAACCCCCAGCAGTATTTTAAGGTAGCAAGTGGCAGCATGACTCTGGTTTCAGCAATTGAATAGGAAGTTGATAATTATGTTACTCTCTTGAGATGGTGGTTTTAAATGTCACATAGTCATCGCTCACTTACATGAGTATGAAGTAAAGCTTATTTTGCTACTTGCTAAATCAGGTTTTGATGCACTTATGAAACCTAAATACAATAAAGTCTTTTAAAGAAGGAAAATGCTTTATTTTACATGAAGAGAACCTTAGTTCTGCAGTCATTTCCTTACTGGGAAACTGCTACCCTGGTTGTTTCTATTGAGGATGGCTGACATGGCTTATTTTTGCTGTTGCTGTCAAAGAACAGTCATATATGGTAGCTGTTAGTCAAACCATTCCCTCTAGAATACTCTTTCCAGTCTGCTTCTCTTCAGAGTTAAAGTTAATATGGCATGGAGTTCAGTTTTCATATAATTAAAACCAAGTGGCTAATACATGTCTGGCTCCTGAAACAAAAGAAGTCTTCATGTGCATACAGAATAGGGAATAGATGAGAATTACTGTCCTGTCTTGGCACGAGAGAATGGACTTCACAAGGCTCCACGGTAAACTGTCAGAGCAGGGGAACATTCTTTTGGTGTCCTGTGCTTTGCTCAGGTACACAATGCACACTCAGTGCTTACAGGAAGTTCTTTTCAGCTTTCTGTCTGAGCTAGTTTTGTGTTGTTGCTGATACTGTGATAGCCCTAATGCTAAATTTCTCCTCTAAAAGGGAGTGTGTATCATCCATACCCTCCAGCTGATGTCAAAATATCACAGCTGGCTTTGATTTCAGCAGCACTGCAATTTTTACCTTGATAAATATCTCCCTTAGCCTCTGGAAAACAGTGTTTTATGACCTGGATTGGGAAGATTCAGGGCATGTTGGTATCTTGCAGAATTAGACTCACTGTGCTGCTGCCTGTCAAGAGGAACACTTCTCATTGCTCTGCAGAGGTGCCTATGTGGGATTCTGTGTCACAGGAGTGTGGATGACTGCATTTCAAATGTATTCTGTCACTGAAAACACTGTCCAGGGGACTGATTGCTGTGGCCCGCAGGCATTGTCTGACCCTTCTTGTGTTACCTTCCAGGGCTATAGAGATCAAAACTGGCATAAGTAATGTTCAAGATTCATCAGCTCAAGCCGCAGAAGTCTTCTGCTCTGACTCTAGCTGGCCCAGGTTCACCTGTTGTAGATGCCTGTGGTAGGAGGCCACAATTCCTTGTGCATACTATTGATTTGAAAGCTGATGGAGTTGGATGTGGTCACTTAAAACTTGCTGTGTGGGAAAAGTGACCCAGAGGTCTGTGGAGAGACCCACGTATGTGTATGTGTAGCCCCACTTACGCAGTATTCAGAGACTGTGCTGGTATTGCTGAGTGTATACAATGAAAGAAAAAGTACTTTGGGAAGGGTTGGCAGCATCTTGATTGTTTTGTCCCAGATAATCACAAAGGATGTCAAAAAAGGATGGCAAGGAGGTTAGAGGGAAAAGGGGTTAGGTGGATTAGAGAGTTAAAGGCAGAATCAGCCACTGCCAGAAAGAAGGCACAGCCCAAAGTGAGAGCTGAGCAGAGTGTGAGAAGTGAGTGTCTTATCTATATTTTGACTAGTTGTGTTTCTGAGCAGAGGAATGGCTGATATGGGGCACAGTTGTTTTTCTTCTTTCTTCTCGCAGCTAAGGATTTAATTTCTCTCAGCAAAATACTTCAGTTAGTCTCAAACTAGCACAGCCGCGTCCAGTGTGGCCTTAAACACCTCCAGGGAGGGATGTACACAGCCTCCCTGGGCAACTTATTCCAATATCACCACCCTTGTGCTCAAGAACTTCTTCCTAAGATTCAGTTTAACTCTACCCTCCCTCAGCTTGAAACCATTCCTCCTTGTCCTGTCACTGGACGTCCTTATGAGAAGTCCCTTTCCAGCCTTCCTGTAGGATCCCTTCAGCCATTGGAAAGCAGCTCTAAGGTCCCCTTGGATGGAGCCTTCTCTTCTCCAGGCTGAACATCCCCAGCTCCCTCAGCCTATCCTGATGGCAGGGCTGCCTTTCTTTTTCTTTAAGCCTCTACTCAGCTGTGCCCAGGGCTGGGAAGGAATACCTCCTGTGTCACTGCTGCCATTCGTGTGCTGATGGGAGGCAGCTAAGAAAGAAAATGCTTTCACGAAGACATTAGAAAGTAACACCCTGTTCCAGGGTGTGCCACCCCAACACATCCGGGGTGTTCCCATGAGCTCACACCTCCCACCCTCGCCGTGCGTGTGTGCAGGTGCCAGCGCAGGGTAATCGCCGGTGCCCTGTCTGGTTGCTTGCCCAAGTGTGTGATAGCTTTCTTAATGTCTTTTACATGAGGAAATACACAGCCCTGGCACATGAACCTTCCCCAGGTGGGGTGCCACATGGGAGTGAGTCAGAAGTCCCTTCTCTGGTGCTGGAACTGGTGTACAATGAAGGTCCTACCTAAACCTGTTCCTGCTGGTTTGGTTTGTTAATGGTGGAGCGGTGCCTCATGGGCCTGTTCTTCCTTGTGCCCTGCTAGCACGGGGCAAGACTCTCTCTGCAGGCCTGCTCAAGAGGGAACTTGTCTTTGCAGTGGTGGAGCACGAGAGCGCCCTGAGATTTCGCAGTGTGCAGCTGCAGAGGTTTCTCTCATGTCCCGAGACCTGCCTGCCTCCAAGACACTGCAATTTAATGCTGTCTGCTGGTCAAGGAAGGTGGTGCTGAACAAAGAGCCTTTTGTCTGGGGCTTAGCTTCCCTGGTAGCAGTAGGTGGTGTCAGGGAGAGCTGTGCATGTTCTTTTGTCCAGGTGGAGCGGTACACCTCTAGTGGGGTGATCTTGAAGTTCAAAGAGGTGGGTGAGATCTAAGGCAGGGAGGGACGCTGCTGTAGAGTAGGAAACTTAGGCCAGTCCAGCCAACAGGTACTACACCACTCCCTGGTATGAAATGCATTTTGCATTTCAGTGTGTGTTTTGCATTGAACTTAACCTGGCACCCAACTATCACATCGTTCTCCTGGGGCTTTTGTGCTGTATAACTGAGTGTAACTTCTGGAGAACAGGACCTGAACGCAGCTCTTCTGTGAGTCTGTGGGCTGGTAAACCATTAATGAATCTATGTCCTCAGAAGAAAACCAAGGTGAAAAAATCATCCCACGCATTTAACCCCCTAGTAGCCAAACTTTGCGTTGTTTTGGTTGGTTGGATTTTTTTTTTCCCCACGAAACAGGTCGTATGATCTGAAAGTTGTAGCTTTGAGAGCTTTTCTTCACAGGCACTGCTGATAAAAGCATTGCCACCAGCATATAGCCTTTGTGTTCTTAAAACAGAAATATGACTTCTGTAACTCTGAATACTTGACTGCATCAAGTTTCCTGGTACTTCCAACCAGTGAAGTTGCTGTCAGGCTTCCCTGTGGTCCGATCTGTTATTCTGCTTTCCTCTGCCTATATGAATTCCGGCAAAGCCTCTCTGTTGATCTTTAGTACAATATCAAATCACAGGATCAAAATGCAGGCAGCAAAGCTCCTGGCAAAAATGGCTTATTTTGCACCTGTAAGAGTGTGTTTGTCCTGTTCCTTCACCACCACCCCCATTAGCCAGGCCTCTGAAGAAGCAGCTTTTTACCCAGGCTTAATGAACTCTAACCCTTTTGTCTGACCACCTGTATTGGAGGATCTCTTCTGCTTTGCATTCTGGCTGATGACTACTAAGGCACATGCGTATGTGTCTTCCCATTGTGTTTTTACTTGCTTGCTTCTCTGCTTTTTTTTTGACTGAGCAGCTTGTCCTGAGCTCAAGGAGTTTGTTCTGAGTATATGTGGTACTCGCTTCCTAGTAGTGTGCACTGGCAGCTTCCCAGAATGCAAGCTATGGATCAGAAATACCTTTTTGGTGTGGGGAGATGGTTCAAATTTAGCGTCCAGTGAGCAGCAGCAGTGTGCAGTTCTTCATCAGGTTGCACTGCTGAGAGTCTTTCACACTCAACCTCATCTCTGCAGCCAGCCAGACTGGTGTGCAGTGTCCACTTTCCTTAATGTTATCATCCTCATGAATGAAAATCAGCAGACTGGGATTGCTTCTCTCTCTGTCTTATGTCTATGAGATTCCTGGAGTCACCTGTGGGATTTTTAGGTGGGTGTCTGGATATATCAAAGTGTGTATTCAGCCTTCTGCTGAAGCCTCATTTGACTCTTGCTTTAGTTCTCATCCATCTTCCACCTGTCTGTTACAGCCCCCAGATTCCTTTCTGCCAGGCAGCTCTCCAGCCACATTGCCTCAAGCCTGTAGTTTTGCTTGGGGTTGTTATGACCCAAGTGCAGGACCTGACACTTGGCCTTGTTGAAACTCATCCCATTAATGCTGGCCCATTGATACATCCTATCCAAGTCCCTCTGAAGAGCCTCTCTACCCTCATTCAAATCAACACTGCCACCTAACTTGGTGTCATGTGCAAACTTAGTGATGACACTCTCCATGCCTGAATCAAAGTCATCAATAAAGATGTTAAAAAGAAGTGATCCCAGTGTAAGCTTACCCTCATTTGAAAAACTCCTAAGATTTGCTGCAACATTGAACTTTGTGTTTTATTTGTGAGACTGGAAGGGGAGTAGGAGGAGAGAGGGAAAACTTGCAGCTCCTACAGCTGATGGTTCGAAGTATCACACGCTCCTCTCAGACTTCCACAGTTCTTGGCTGTTACTCCTAAGTCTGCAAACTTGAAACTTGCTGAAATTGAGCTGTGACCTTACAGGCATTCACCATAAGGTGAGGTGTGTTTTGTTTGCTTGTTTCAGATCTGTGGGCGGCAGAGAAGCTGATCAGAGTCACATCAATTAGGAAGAAGCTCTAGAGCATTGTACAAAAGAAATTCACCAGGGAGGATGACTTTTTGAGAGATTGCCATTGAGGGAAGGGTAGAATAGCAGCCAGGAAACTGGTTCCCAGAAGACTGGGAGATGAGCTGAATCACACAGGATTTGCTTGGCACTGCTTAATTTACTTTGCCTTAGCTCTTGGCTGGTACAGTGGAAGGCTGGGCTCGTCTGCATGGTGCTAGAAAGACTTAAGTGCTTGGGAGAAGGGTCTTAAAAGCTGCCTAAGTTAACCACAAGGAAGTTGAGAGGAAAAGGTTTATTCCCTGCTGGGTATCTGAGGTGTATTTAGGGCTGTACTCAAGATTCCGGTCCTATTCCATTAAGTACCCGCTACAAGGAAAGTGGGAATGTGGTTCCTGAGTTCCAAGAGGAAGCTGTTCTCTTTCATGAGGTATAACTTAAGGACTTAAAAGGCAGGAAGTGCATGAACACTAGAGCCTGCCTAGATGGTTAGCTCCTGCCAGTGAAGTTGGGGCTGGGATGAGCTGCTTGTTTCTAGACTCTGAAGAAGGCATGAATTAAGTGTGAAGCTGCTTCACCCTTTTCTACCTTAAGGGAGATGTTCAGACACACAGAAAACCATACAGATAAAAAACTCTCTGGGCAGTTAGAAGCTCAAAGAGGATCTGTTAGCCTGTGGTCTGTAATTGCAAGTCTGGAACCTCACACCTGTTCTCCTGAAGCAGGAACTGCACAGATTTAATGCCACCCATCTGGCCTGGAAGGTGACTCTTGATGAGAGAAGACAGTAAGAGGAGGAGGGTGTAAAGGCTGTGGTCACCATTTAATCAGTATAAAGTACATGCTTACTTCTGTGCAAACCTTGAAGAAAAAAAATTATCAAATCTGAGTTGAAAAGAGGTAGAGAATCAGAACTGGTTAGGTTGGAAAAGACCTGTAAGGTCAAATCTAACCATAAAATGTTTTGAGTTGGTAGGTACCGATGGCTAACAAAGCCTTTTGGTTCACCACCTGCTTAACTCTGGGCTGTGAAGTAAGGGGTTGTGTTTTCATCTGAGCAGAGTAGCAAGTGCAGAGGAAAGCAAGCATGTCACTGCTGCAAGATCTTAACAAGGAGTGATGCAGTCCCCACCCTAACTCCCCCATAGCTCTTGCCTTTACCTGGATGGCAGTGCATGCTAGCAGCAAGTGCAGACTTCTGCAGGGAATCTTTCATTCTTAGGGGATTTGGGTGTGGTTTATTGCATGCCTCTGGGCTTCTAAACTTCATTTGGCTGTCTCTCCTGCCTTTGCTTTCACTTTGTCTCAGATTCATCCACTTCTTTTCCCTTACTGATGCTCTGACTTGTTACATGGTTTAAATCTGTATGGGAGTTTTTGAAGAGAAAAAATGCTCTGAGTTGCCTATGATTATTCTAAGAGGTCCCTATTAAACTGGCTGTCATTTTTGCTTCCTGGGCCTGGAGGGGGAACTGTTACAACTCAGCTAACATGGCAAACAAGGAAGGCAAAACTTAAGAATGTCTTTGCCTTCTGTAAATACAGGACCCAGCTGGCAAGAATGTAGAGCAGGGGTTTTGATAGGTCGTGTGTGTTTGGGGAGGGAGCTGCAGAGAAATCTGTCACACAGGATGATGTCATCTTGTGAATTTTTGGATGCCCAAACAGACTATTTTCTTCCCCCTGGAGCCAGTGTTTGCTGTTCCAAACAACTGATAGGAAGTGTGGTAGGAATTCTTGGGTCAGCATCCTCCCCATGGAAACCAGCACACTCCATGTCTGGGAACGGGAGCCGGTCACGTCAGCGCAGCCTCTTAAAGCAACTGACATCACGAGTGTCTTAAGCCTTGACTGAACTACTGTACCAATTGGTGCCAACAGGAAAATAAACCCCTGCTATTTAAGCCATGTATAACTCTGTGTTTATATGGAGAATGTAATTTGTGTGTTTAATTTAGCCCGTGATCCAAGACAGTAATTCTGCTGTGTCAGGGAAAGGCACTTCTGTGAGCTTTGAAACTTCGAGGAGTGGAAAAACTGGCTTCGTTCTGTCCTGGGCTGTGCTGCTGAGAGGTTTTTTCTGTGCTCAGCTGGCAGAGAGTAACTTGATTCAGTGTGTGTGTGTGTGTGTTTGTGAAGCTATTAGCACTAATAGCAAAGGTGACCATTATTAACTGGGTAGGAGAAACATGAGCATTTAACTTCCCATGCTGAAGGACCTGAGCATTCGAGGGCAAATTGAAGCCTTTGCTTATTTCCCTCACATCTGTCTGTGCAGACATGAAGCTCTGTGTCTTCCACGTGTTCCCTTTACTGTAGGTGAGACTCATCTCTTCTTTTGAACCTGTGTGCAGTTTGAGAGCAGGGCCAAAGAAGGAAATGTGGTGTATGTGTACATGCTGTACAGGGGCTTCCACGTGTGTCCTCAAACTGGGAATGCCTGACTGAGCCACCTGTCACAAAGTCTGCAATGCTGACAGATGTTACTGTGGCCTTGGCTGCTCGATAGCCTATGGAGAGTGAGAAGGACCTTTGAAATCTAAATGCTGAAGTTATACTTTTCAGGGGAGTCACCTTCACAGCATGCTCTTTATATATTTGTCACTGCTTCAACCTTTTCTGGTTCATCTCACATGAATTCTGTATTGCAGCAGACCGGGAATAGCCAGCCAGGGCTGGCTGGCTGCATTAGGGTGGCTGGAATAACGCAAGCCAGCTGCATCTGTTCTGGCTGCCTTGTTTTGTGGTGCTCACCTGATCTCTCTTCCAGTGTGTGGGGATCAGCTCATCATGGGAAAGGTCCTGGGTTTGTCATGGTAGCTGCACAGGTGTGTGAAAAAGGAATGGGGACACGTGATTAGGATGCACAGTCACATCCGAAGGTTTCTGAAGGTCTTCATCAAAACGATGAGAAGTGCATTTGTTGTCTTCTGCCAGAAGAATAAGTTTGGGATGTTTGAGCTTTTGAACACAGGCAAATGTGGGATGTGTGTCTATGGAGGTTGTTCAGCCAGGAGTATTGTTAGAAGAAGGCTGTCTATAATGAAATGCTTCATGGTCTTTGGATTTCCAGACTCAAGAGACAAAGGCTGTGTAGACCAAGTGGGAAAAGTGAAACCTTGCTGAGATGGATGGACAAAGGTGACTTGCATAATACAATTCTTTAGCTACCACGTGGCTGCCAATTTAATCACCAGGGTTCAAAGTGTGGGGAGAATTAAGGTGTTGGTGACACAAGTGGCAACTCCAGATAAAAAAAATAACAACAAAGTAATGTTGTGTTAAGAATTCTTCAACTCAGATCCACAAATCCTAACCACTGTGACTTGGAAACCTAGAACCAGGTTGTGTCCAGTTCTGGGCTTCTCAATTCAAGAGAGATGTTGAGATACTGGAACGTGTTCAGGGGAGGGTGACAAAGCTGGTGAGGGGCCTGGAGCACAGCCCTGTGAGGAGAGGCTGAGGGAGCTGGGGGTGTGCAGCCTGCAGAAGAGGAGGCTCAGGGCAGACCTCATTGCTGTCTACAACTACCTGAAGAGAGGCTGTAGCCAGGTGGAGTTGGTCTCTTCTGCCAGGCACCCAGCAGTAGAACAAGGGGACACAGTCTCAAGTTGTGCCGGGGGAGATAGAGGCTGGATGTTAGGAGGGAGTTGTTGGCAGAGAGAGTGATTGGCATTGGAATGGGCTGCCCAGAGAGGTGGCGTCACTATCCCTGTAGGTGTTCAGGAAAAGTCTGGATGGGGCACTTAGTGCCATGGTCTAGTTGATTGTCTAGGGCTGGGTGCTAGGTTGGACTGGATGATGTTGGAGGTCTCTTCCAAGCTGGTAAAAAGAATAAAATACAATAACCAGTTGCTGGGAAGGATGTGTCATTCCCTAGGGGAAGGGTTACAGCATGTGCTACAGTGTGGGATGCAAAATACTCCTGAGTGGGAATGAGAATTGCAGTGTGATAATACATCAATTTTAACCTCTTCTAAAGGTTGTTGGGATACTGGATGAAGAAAGTGGTCATTATTTGAACTGCTCATGGTATCAGCTTTTTCCTGTGAAAAGTGTTCAGATCCTCCAGGAAGACAGTTGCTATAGAAACATAACAAACTTTCTAACTAAAATTAATGGAGAACCTGATTTTTGACTTCAGAATGGTAGTATCTTAAAACAGCATGTAAACAGAAGAGAGGCTGACATTTACATTAAGATTTAGCATGCATATGTTCTTATCTGAAAACCTGCTGTATCTGACTTGAAAAGAGAGGCTGAGAGATGCACTTGAAATCAAAAGGGGTTGGGGGTTTGGGAATGATTTGGTGTTTTCCTTTCTGTCAATTTGATTCTTCTTGGGTGAGCACCCCACTGCAGAAAGCTTTTGGATGCCTGTGGATTACCTGTGTCTGTCTGCTGGTGTGGTATTACCCACACATCTAAAGATGCCAGAGGAGAGAGAGGTGATTCAAGACAGCCAGCATGGTTTCACCAAGGGCAGGTCCTGCCTGACCAACCTAGTGGCCTTCTGTAGTGAAGCGACTACAGGGATGTCATTTGCCTGGACTCCTTTAAGGCCTTTGTCATGGTCCTTCACAACATGCTTCTCTCTAAACCTGGGAGATATGAATTTAATGAGTGGGCTGTTTGGTGGAGAAGGAATTGATTGGAGGGTCACCTCCAGAGGGTAGTGGTCAACAGCTCAGTGTCTAGATGGAAATTGGTGACAAGCGATGTCCCTCAGGAGTCTGTACTGGGACCATTGGAGGTCATGTTGAATGGGGTCTGAGCACCCTGATCTAGTTAAAGATGTCCCAGTTTATTGGAGAGGGATTGGGCTAGATGGCTTTTAAAGATCCCTTCCAACCCAAAGTGTTCTATGATTTTACAGACCCAAAGTTCTGCAAGAGAGGTTCTAAGTGGGTGGTTGTGCTGCCTTCCCAAGTTGGGAGCAGAGTGCACAGACTTCTCAGTGACAGACAAGCTTGACTGATCTTGTAAGCTGGTACTCTTGTAGTCATCCTCCTGGATGTGGGAATGAGCAGAGGAAATGTTATGGCAGTAGCAAGGAAGGAGAGATTGATGGTGGAGGAGGGGAGTGGGAGACATAGCAGGAGCAACATGAGTGGCACTGGAAGGCAGGAGCAGGAAGAGGTGGTGGGGCTAGGGCTCCGTTATGGGAGGTTGGAAGATGCCAGCCTTGCAAGGATGAGGTGCTCTGCCAGTCCAGCTTTGGGATCAGGACTCTGGTCTCTAACTGGTAGTCCCTTTGAGCACCAACTGGTTCTTAGTGCTCTGATGCTTAGGAAAAATTCTGGTACCATTTTAACGAGAAGTTGCTTTGCTGATCTGCGTTTCTGGTTAGAACTCTAATGACTAGAATTAGTCTGTCTAGAAGAAAGAGAGACATATGGCAAGCAAATGGCCCTTTTTAATGAGCCTCCCACTCAGCAGTTGGCTGCTTATCCAGTTTGTGTGTGGCACAGTCTTAGAGCAGCATCTTATTGCCAGAAAAATAAAAGAATCCTGCAACCTTTTGGTGAGTTTTCTTTCGCGGGGGGAGGAACAGATCAAAATGTATTAGAGAAAGACAAAGCCTCACATTAGTTTCCTCAACAGTTTGTTACCAAAACTATAAGGAAATGTTCCAGAACCTAGTTCAGAAAGCTGGAAAGCACCCAGTTCTTTATCCCTCAATGGTGGCTGGGTACTATATGTACCTTCTTAGAGCAATCTGGGGTTTCTAATGATCAAATAAAACAACAACATCATACCTGACTTCTGAAAGGCTGCAGGAGGCAGTTGCAGCTAGTTTATAAAATCCTGTTAGAATTAATTTCATTAAATACTTGATGGAAAATAGTGTGTTTGCTAGCCAGCAGTGGCTCTGGAGGATTGATGAGTCCATTGTTCCTAAACTGTAGGTGCCACCAGTATGGGAGCATGAAATTTATGGTGACTGGTTTGTGCTGTTAGAACAGCTGCGTGGCTGATCTAAGAGAAGTCCACTGCCAAGGTGTAGCTCTGGACGAAGTCATGCATGTAAAAATGAACTTATTTTGTTGATGCCAAACTTCCTCATTCAGCCTAGTGACTTTGGGTGAACTTGCAGCAAGTTCTGTCCTTGGAGACTTAACCTAGCCTGCTGAAGAGGCCTGGACTCTGTGTTGTTGCAGTGACTTGCAATATTGGATCTAGTGTTGGTGTTTGCCCTCATACTGGAGTTAGTTTGTGCATAGCAAATAGAGAAGATCTTGCTCTCCATCATCCAGCTGTGGGCGCCTCTGAAGCTGTGCCTCGTATGATGTGCAACAGTGCTGTTTTTCCTTCTCTCTGTGATTTCCAGCACTTCTCCCAGTCACTCAGTCATTGCTTTGAAACTGCAAAGTACTTGGCCACCGTCTGCATGCAGTTAACATTGCCCAGCCCTTGGATAGAGAGAGAGAACTGCTTGAGCAGGCTTTGGCTTGGAGCACTGCTGCTGTGTACTGGTTTGGTTGGATCCTTGTCACTGTAAGAAAGAAGCTGGTGAAATATTTCTGTTAGAAAGGGAGATGTGTTTCAGATCTGTTCAGTGGGACTGCCTACAAGAGGAATGGGGTGTGCTGGAGTTCACTGGGGTGGTTGCAGCAGCACAGGGCACCTAACCCTTCACCTGGTACTATTTACTCTATCTTTAGTTGCCATGAATAAAATTCCTGTTGTTCTTTCAGGAGAGGAAGGGAAGCTATTAGCAGCAACAACTGTGCACATCCAGCTCTTCTGATAAGATACGAGGTAGTAATTGCAACTGAAAATAACTTCTGTCAGTCCATCCTGTTAGCTGCACAGTTGTTATCTAAGCAGCCTGGAAACAGAGCTGTGCTGCTAGCCTCAGACACTACCAGGTCTGGTGGCTGACAGACTGGTTTGAAATCTGGGGATGAGCTTTTCAGCTGGCCAGCACAGCCTGGGTGGGATTTCTGAGGCTGTTCATCTGCAGCCTCACAGACGCTCCTCCAACTGTGTGCGTCTAGCAGCGGCTCTTGCGAAGTTCTCCCTCCCCAGACCTTGGCTGGCTGCTTGCCACCTGAGTGCATGGACACAAACCTTTTCTCTGTCAATCTGCTGGTGAGACATTTCTAGCTGGGCAATATGGATGGAGAAAAAGGGGAGGCGTTTGACTCTCTGTATTTGCCAGGTCATATTATCATTGCAAGGTGTGAGTTATAGCCACTATAAATACACACGAATGCCAGATCCCACTTTGATTTGATTCCCAAGGTATCTCTGTGCCAGAAAGCAGACTACTTACGGATGCCTTTTCTCTGTGTTTCAGCAGTAAAAAACATTTAATGTGAGCAAGTCAATTTTTTTTTTGAGGGGAAAATGTAAATACAGAACAAGGGGACACAGTCTCAGGTTGTGCCAGGGAAGATCTAGGCTGGATGTTAGGAGGAAGTTGTTGGCAGAGAGAGTGATTGGCACTGGAATGGGCTGCCCAGGGAGGTGGTGGAGTCACCATCCCTGGAGGTGTTCAAGTAAAGACTGTCTGAGGCACTTAGTGCTATGGTCTAGTTGATTGTCTAGGGCTGGGTGCTAGGTTGGACTGGGCGATCTTGTAGGTGTCTTCCAACCTGGCTGATTCTATGATTGTAAGGATTTTAAGTTACTTGCCCATCAGAGCAAGTAACTCAAAAAAGCAGTGCAGCAACGTTGTCTACCAAATTTTAGCATTTAAGGGCTATGAAAATCCAATTTCCTCAGGTTTTATACACAAACCCAGTGTATGAGTGCTTCTGACAGGACTGCTCTGCCCAAATCAGTAGCATGATGTATCTGTTGCCTTTAGTACACTACCACTTCTTTTGGTGTTGATCTCTTTCACCTTTAAATGCCTGCTGTGTTCGTGAACTGCTGTGATGGGTGGGAGCTGTACTGTGTATGAAGAGGAACCCTCCTTTATCTTCAGAACCGTGTGTGCTTTGTGTGCATATTTCTGTTGTTTGCTGCTGTGTGTGGCCATGGTGAGTATTGCTTGGTTTTTCCACGCTTTGTAATTGCTGCTCCACTCACTGTGATCTTTTAGATGCATTCATAAAATAAAGCGGAGGAGGAAATCCACATTAGTGCCTGGGGCCTCACCTGGAGCAGCAAGAAGTCCTGCTCTCCCAAATCTGAGCTGCAAGTTTCAGCTATTGAGTTTTGAAAGGCAGAACTTGAGTAATGCTTGATCCCCTTCCTAGTTTAGTTGGCTAAGTTCAAAACAAACTCTGTTTTTAAAGGCTAGCGGAGTTGTTCGTAAAGCTCAAGACCCTGTGTGGATAGCTCTTGGGAGAGCTAAAATGCAGAACCTGGTTGGTTAGCATTTGCCCTAGGCTTTGGTATCGTTGACTTCAACAGAAATCAACAATAGAAACAGCCCCAAAAGGGCTGGTTTTGGCAGAGGAGGCTTTTCATTTTTTGCTTTCCTCAGTTGGAGAGATGATCTTGGAAGTGGAGGCAGAACACTTAGACTAGCACTGCTATAAATATTAGTCTTCCCTCAGGGGATTCTCTGTACTAAACAAATACAACTGTTCAAAAAAATTTGTATCCTTTTATGTGAGGAACCATTAAAATGAATACAAACAGCCTCCTACCTATGTCCTCAAACAGATTCTCTGAAATGGACTTCAAAACAACACACAAAGTTATTTTTGGGGCTGTTTGTAGTACACAGCCACAGCTCTGTGTTGGGTTGTGCTAGAACATGTTGTAGAATCATAGAATCGTTTTAGTTGGGAAAGACCTCTAAGATCATCCAGTTCTGGAGCCCCTGTTACAAGAGGGATGTGGAGATGCTGGGGCGTGTCCAGAGAAGGGCCACAAGGATGCTCAGAGGACTGCAGCAGCTCTGCTGTGAGGACAGACTGAAAGAGTTGGGGCTGTTCAATCTGGACAAGAGGAGACTCCCAGGTGACCTTCTTGTGGCCTTCCAATATCTGAAGGGGGCCTACAAAAAAGCTGGGGAGGGACTTCTTAGGCTATCAGGGAGTGACAGGACTAGGGGAAATGGAGCAGAGCTGGAGGTGGGAAGAGTCAGCCTGACTGTGAGGAGGAAGTTGTTCAGCGTGAGAGTGGTGAGAGGCTGGAATGGGTTGCCCAGGGAGGTGGTTGAGGCCCTAACCCTGGAGGTGTTTAAGGTCAGGCTGGCTGAGGCTGTGGTCAGCCTGATCTAGGGTAGGGTGTCCCTGCCCATGGCAGTGGGGTTTGGAGCTAGATGATCCCTATGGTCCCTTCCAACCCTGACCAATTCTATGATCATCAAGTCCAACCATCAGCTTACCACCAGGGCCATGAAACTACATCCCAGTGTGCTGTGCTCGTAGGTTTCTTGAACGTCTCCAGGAATGGTAACTTCAAAACTTCCCCGAGTAACCTATTTCAATGCCTGACCACTGTTTGTCTAAAGAAATTTTTTCCTAATACCCAATCTAAATCTCTCCTAGCACAATTCCAAGCCATTTCCTCGTCCTCTTACCTGATACTAGAGAGAAGGGGCTAACTCTCACCTCCCATCTCCTTTCAGATAGCCATAGAGAGCAATAAGTCATGTCATAGCTTCTAAGGCCAGATGAGTTTCACAAGTCCATTATGCTGGAAGTGAACAAATGTGTAACTCAGAAATTTATCTTAAATGATCAGTTTTGTAGTTTCAAGGCTTAGCAGCGCTCATTAGGTAGTTCTTCCATAGAAATAGTCTTTATCTGAAAAGCTCATCAGTCGTTCATCGTGGTAATTGCTCACTGGAGGGAAAAGCTTCTTTCTCTGTAGGAAGAGAGTGGTTGTGGCACATGGGTGGTGTCAAAACTTTTGGTTAACGTTTGGACTAAGTGGGGAAAAAGTTAACTTCATCAGGGAGGGATTAGCTGAAGCTTTTCATCACGGAGAAAAACTATATTCTTGCTGTAAGTAATTTTGCAGAAGCTTGTAACATTTCTTGAGTTGAGCCAAGGGGTTTATTTATTTATTTATTTATTTGATTTCAAGACTTTAATAAAAGCCTCACTAATTTCAACGGGATCAGAGCTAGATTACTCAGAAGGGCTCTTGAGAAGAGACTGAGGAAGCTGGGGTTGTTTAGCCTGGAGAAGAGGAGGCTCAGGAGTGACCTCATTGCTGAAGGGAGGTTGTAGCCAGGTGGGGGTTGGTCTCTTCTCCCAGACAACCAGCAACAGAACAAGGGGACACAGTCTCAAGTTGTGCTGGGGGAAGTGTAGGCTGGATGTTAGGAGGAAGTTGTTGTCAGAGAGAGTGATTGGCATTGGAATGGGCTGCCCAGGGAGGTGGTGGAGTCACCGTCCCTAGTGTAGGCTGGATGTTAGGAGGAAGTTGTTGTCGAGAGAGTGATTGGCATTGGAATGGGCTGCCCAGGGAGGTGGTGGAGTCACCGTCCCTGGAGGTGTTCAAGAAAAGACTGGATCAGGCACTTAGTGCTGTGATCTAGTTGACTGGATAGGGCTGGGTGCTAGGTTGGCCTGGATGATCTTGCAGGTCTCTTCCAACCTGGTTGATTCTATTCTATTCTATTTCAAAATGCTTGTGTCTTCTGGTATTCTGCTGATACTGCCATGTTTCCAGAAGTGAAGAAATAAAAGGAAGCGGTGTGGGTGAGTTCCAATTCTTTGAACACGATGCCCAGGATCTAGGGGCTCACTTCTGTGCAAAGAACCAGGTGCTACAGGTGGGTAGGTTTTTAAATCAAAAGGTTTTACAAAATCAAAAGCATGTTGCTTTAAACTTTGAAACTTAGCAGATGTAGAAGAATGTTCATCTATATCTCTATAGAAATAAATTATAGCAAAATCAGTTTAGTGCCCAAGGGTGGATGGAACTAATGCAGTTATGAAGATGCTTGCTTTAGCTGATTCCATATTAAGTGCAGTTCAGATATAATGGCAGCAGCAACAACAACAGAAAAGCGATTCCATATTAAATGTAGGTTTGTTATAATGGCAGCAGCAGCAACAAAAATGTGTTCTCACAGAATGTAAATACAGTTACTCATTTTAAATGCACTGAATTGGTTACTTCCAGCCACCCAAGGCAATAGATCTGTGTGTGCTGAGTTTTGGAGCACTAAATACACATTCTTTACTCTTAGTTTCTGTGGCTCAAAAATGTTGTAGGAGTGCAAAACAGTGTAAATGTGGTTTGCACAGAAAAGAGCAGGTGCAAGACCACATACAAAGGACTTGTATTACTTAATGAGAGCACCTCTTCTTGTAAGAGCTGGGCTGCAGACTGTTTGAACCATATCCAATCAAATATTTGGAAACAGATGCACTCAACTGTTGTTTGTCCTCTCTTCCCTCCCTGTGGATATAATTGCACATATTAAAGCTAGTTAATTCTGTATAATTATGTTTTAGCTGAAAAAAAATCCAAACAACAACAAAAACACCCAAAAAGAAACCACACCCGAACTGTTGCTTTCCTTGTACCTGATTTTGTGGCTGTGTAAATTTAAGGAGCTTTTAGTTATGGGTGGAATGAAGATGTCAATAACAGTGCAGAAATCAGTAACACAGGAGATGTAAACTCCCACAGTGACCACATTGCTGTCTATAACTACCTGAAGGGAGGATATAGCCAGGTGGGGTTGGGCTCTTCTGCCAGGCAAGCCAGCAACAGAACAAGGGGACACAGCCTCAAGTTGTGCCAGGGGAGGTCTAGGCTGGATGTTAGGAGGAAGTTGTTGGCAGAGAGAGTGATTGGCATTGGAATGGGCTGCCCAGGGAGGTGGTGGAGTTACCATCCCTGGAGGTGTTCAAGATGGGGAACTTAGTGCCATGATCTAGTTGATTGTCTAGGGCTGGGTGCTAGGTTGGACTGGATGATGTTGAAGGTCTCTTCCAACCTGGTTGATTCTATGAGTCTGTGACTGTCAGTGTGGTTGTAGTTGTCTTGGTGGAGTTTTCGGTTTACAAACTTTTCTCCATGGGAGTTATCACTTATGATTTGTGGAGACCTAATCACTACCATGTTTGGCTGTACCAGAATGCCCTACTAAGAGATGACAAAATTTTGTCTGCAAGCAGTTAGAGATGCAAGAGCTCAGGCCAACATGGAAATCAAACTTGGAGTGTCAACACCAGTATTCTTTTTAATAGTGTAAACAACCAGACAGATTATTCTTAGCAATGATTTACAAACCCACCAGAGATTTGATTGCATCCAGATTATAATGCAACAATTCCCTCTGAGATGCAAAGTCAGACTTGTTTTGTCAGTAGAGGTTGTTAGGTTGTCACTAATTCACTTCCTTTTTTTTTTTGCTGTCACTGTAAGCCTGTGTGTGGTATCACCTTAACATTTTTGACTGCTCATGGTAACTAAGACAAAGTTAAACTAAACATGTGAAGAGTGGCTAAAAGATTGCTAAATTTGATTAGAGATTTAGTGAATTCCTCCCCAAAACCCAAAGCGTTTCTTCTGTGCTTGGCAAATCCTTTTACTGGAATTTCCCCCCCCACTCATGCTATCAAACTGATTTATCTAGTTATTTATTTACCACTTGATTTTTTTTTTACCCCTGCAGATGTATTTGCTTCAGGCACTGGTGACTGACCCGAGTTATATTTGTGGAGTTGATGTCTGTATTGTATTGATTGTGCTATTCCTAAATATAGCAAAGTCACTTTTAGACTGCTCCTCTGCCTCTGGTTTTGCAGTCGTTCAGAGATACACGTTCTTCTGTCAGCTATTAACCACCACTCTCCTGCAAGTTCAATACCTTAGGCTTGAGGTTTGGAGTAAAAGCTTTCAGATCTTCACAACTGTCAAAAGTGGTAGTTTAAAAAAGTATCTTTATGCTGTAATTGCCCAGCAGACATTATATATATATATATATCACAGTCTCACAGTATCACCAAGGTTGGAAGAGACCTCACAGATCATCAAGTCCAACCCTTTACCACAGAGCTCAAGGCTAGACCATGGCACCAAGTGCCACGTCCAACC